>ML777352.1:199048-257962 GCA_009831015.1 Picea engelmannii
TCATCTTTAGTTGTTCAAATTTCAATCTGTATGTTTGAAGTTTGGCACCTTTTACTTTCTCATTTCCTTCATAATTGTTAATAAGTTTATCCCACATTGCTTTGGCAGTATCAAGATGCATCACCTTTACAAACTCAGCTTTATCAAGTCCATTCAAGATAACATTCATCCCCTTAGTGTTAAAACTAAACTCTAACTTATCATCTTTGTTGGCTAGCACATCAGTCTTTGTATATCCAGTCTCTACTACATCCCAAACATCAGCACCCAAGGCCATTAAATATGTTCTCATTCTAATCTTCCAGAAGGCAAAATTTGTTCCATCAAACAGAGGGGGCTTAGAGGCTAAAGTCCCTTCATGACTTGTCATGTTTAAGCTTATAGATCTACCTTTAAATAAAAGGAACCCTCTCTGATACCAATTGTTGAAATTACTGATACAACTGAGAGGGGGGGTGAATCAGTTGTATTTGAGCTTAAATAATATTAATTCTATTAAAACATTCTTAGACTTTCTTCAAGTGATCATCAACATTATACAACATATGGACAATAAAAGTAAAAGGCATCAATCACATATAAGGTATACATAGAGACAGATTTTCACGAGGAAACCCATAAAGGGAGAAAACCTATTCTTCTTTGAAATGATAGTCAATCTTTTAAGTTCTGTACATCATCTTTAATTGAGCACCAACTCAATGTGAGGTTGCTACCTCTGTTTTACAAGCTGCAACTTGTTTGAGAGCACCAACTCTCTGGTTTCTCTAGAACCCACTAGAAGGAAACACCAACTCCCTGAATATTCCAGCACCAACTGGAAGGAAGCACCAACTTCCTGAATGTTCCAGCACCAACTGGATGGAAGCACCAACTTCCCGTTACACAAACTCCAACCTGTGTAACAGATAATGCTTGTTCTCCCTAACACCACCCTGCCACCCTAGTTTCTCTGGCTGCAACCAAATGGAAGATACAACTCCCTATGTTCAAGCACCCACTTGAACTTCTGAGGACAACAGTCCTCCCGAGCACCTCCCAACCACCCTAAAATATAAATTGCTAAATAAACATTCAACTTTACAGATAAATCAGTTCTTACCAATCTTTCTTTGTTCTGTAAATCTGGTCTTCTGTAGACTGTTCTGCTACTCTTCTCTTCCTCTGTCTGTTCAGTAGGTATGCTCTACATCAACTCATGCTCTCCTTCTTCTCTTCTTCAACTCATTCTGTTATTCTGCTTTGCATTTCATCTCATGCTTCACATATCCTCAATCTCCTCCTGCGCATCCTCTCCTTGTCTATTCTTACAGTTTCATTCTTTTTCACTTACAGAACAACCAGCCCGACACAGTCTGTTTCATCTTCTTTTATACACACGAACATGACGTTTCAACTTTCCAACTCCTTAGGCCAAAAGATGACAATTGTCTAAGCAACTAAAATGCCAACTGAAATGCTAACTGACTTGCAATCATGAGTCCATTTTGCTAACAGATTCCAAACTCAGTAGTTAACTGTGAGAGAGAACAGTAACCCTCCGATCAATACTTGATCCAATGGTTTAGATCCAATCGAGATTTCACACATCGCGATTTCGACATTCTTTGCGTTCATAGTTTTTGTCACTTACAAATCCCGATCCCCGAAACTCTGTGAAGAAGTCAGATCAACGGTCCAGATCATTTCTTGATCTGACGGTTCAAATTCAATCGCAACTTCACATATCACGAAATCGACATTCTTGTTGCATTGTGTTCTTTGCCTCTCTATGTCGCGATTCGCGAAACTCCGATATGGAGTTTGATCAACGGTCCAGGTCTGATCTTGACTTGACGGCTGCGATTGAATCGCGATTTCGCATATCGTGATTTCACATTTCTTGTTGCATTTGTTTCTTTTCCTTTTGAATTCACGATCTCCGAAAATCCAATAAGAATTTAAATCAATGATCTAGATCTGATCTCTATTCAACAGCTGTGATTAAATCGTGAAATCGCATATCGTGATTTATTGTCAAGTGTTTTTGTCACTTCAAAGTCCCGATTCACGAAACTCTGATAAGGAGATAAATCAACGGTCCAAATCTGATCTCCACTCAGTGGCTGCGATTAAATCGCGAAATTGCATATCACGATTTGTTGTCAAGTGTTTTTGTCACTTCAAAGTCCCGATTCACGAAACTTCGATAAGGAGATAAATCAACGGTCTAGATCACTTCATATCTTAATGGCTGCGATTAAATCACGAATTCGCATATCGTGATTTCAGGGTTCTTGTTGTCAAGTGTTTTTGTCATTTCAAAGTCCCGAACCCCGATACTCCATGAAGAGAATCAACGGTCTAGATCACTTCTTAATTTAACGGCTGCGATAGAATCACAAATTTGCATATCATGATTTTGGGGTTCTTGTTGTCAAGTGTTTTTGTCATTTCAAAGTCTCGATCCCTGATACTCCGACATTGACTAGAATTAACGGTCCAGATCAAAGTTTGATCTGATGGCTCAGATTTCATCGCAATTTTGCTTATTGTGATTATGCCCGCTTCTCCTTGCACTTTAAAGACTGTGCAGGTTCTCCTCAATCCAACGATGGTCGGACCCTGCGCTTGGATCTGACGGCTAAGATCTGTCTCCCTCTTCAACTCACGATCCTCGAAACTCCGACAGGGAGTCGAATCAACGGTCCACATAACCTCCTGAGATGGACGGTTCTCCTGCTTTTGGGATTTTGTGAGCCCTCTACTCCTTGCACTTTAAAGAATGTGTAGATTCTCGTCGATCCAACGGTGGTCAGACCCTGCGCTCGGATTTGACGGCTGAGATCTGTCTCCCTCTTCAACTATCAGAGATTCTTCTTCTCAAGAGATTCTTCTCAAACTTTCGCTCATTCACTGCCTTTGATCATTCGCATTTCGATCATTCACTGCTTTCGATCATTCACCTCTCTGAACTTATCTTATGTTTTCCTGTCGATTACAAACTTGTTGTTCTCATGTCATCTTCACTATTTCCATCAATGACAAGCATTCGCTGTCTGTTAACTGTCTGTTAAATATTTTCCAACATGTCTCGTGTACCATATGTTAATGCAGTAGGAAGTTTGATGTATGCTATGGTGAGTACTATACCATATATTTCACATGCAATTGGTGTTGTCAGTAGATACATGGAAAATCTAGGTAAAGAGCATCGGGAAATAGTGAAATGAGTGCTTCGGTATCTTAGAGGCACAAATAATTATTCTATCACCTATGATAGTTCCAGAGATTCAGTTTGCGGTTATGTAGATTAAGATTTTGCAGGTGACTTGGAAAAAAGGATATCCACTTTAGGATATCTATTTATTGTTGCTGGAGGACCTATTAGTTGGATGTCGAAGCTTCAAAATGTAGTTTCTTTATTCAATACTGAGGCAGAATATATGGCTACTTCACATGCATGCAAGAAGGCAATTTGGTTAAAAGGTTTTCCGAGTAAGTTTGGAAGGATGTAGGACAAGGTGAAAGTATTGAGTGATAGTCAAAGTGTTATTCATTTGTCTAGCAATCCGTCTTATCACAATAAGACAAAGCATATTTCTATTAAATACCATTTTTTAAGACATTTTGTTGATGAAGGAGGAGTGGATCTAGAAAAGGTCCATACAAAAGTGAATTCTACAGACATGTTTATGAAACCAGTTTTGTTAGAGAAGCTACGATGGTGTTTGGCTTCTCTTGGATTGCAGAAAAGGTGATGAATTAATCCAGGCATGATATATCAGGTAAATTGTTGTCAAGATGGAGATTGTTGAAAATTTTCCATCTAATTTCCCATGTGGTAGCATGCACATCAACTAAATTTAGAATGTGCATGCATGCACACTATAGTGAACAGTTTGTGTAACTGGTGGATCATATTGTAATTAGTTTGTCTAATTGTTTGATAAATGCTATATATATGAGTGAGTAGCAATGTAGTGTAGCGCGGTGTGTGGGAAGACATGAGAGGATGGTTGTATTCATGTGATTGGCTATTGTAATTCTCCCTTGAATAATAAGAATATTGATTATCATTGCCTCGTGGTTTTTTCCCGTACTGGGTTTCCACGTAAATCTGTGTTCATTATGTGATTGTTGTTCTCATTTTTTATGCTTGTCATTAATCTTTCTCTGTTTATGCTTATGTTTCCTAACAAAAATAAGAGTCCAGCGCAAACCTTCGATGGGACAATTTTCTTGGGATTTCTCTGGTAGGGTTTTATGGATTTGATCACTTTTACAACGATGGTTTTGACCAGACCTGAATACTTGGTAAAGCCCGATGCACATCGGTTATTAGATTTTCGTACATTTAAAAAAAAAAATATTAACAAAATATATTTGAATTTGAGCTAAGTTCACTATATATTTGATTCATTTATAAATCTTAACAGTTAAAATGTTTATCTTTATTTTTCAAACGCTTTAATATCTTATATATAAAATAAGTTCAAAAATTTTCCTATGCTTGAATCTTTGAAATGCTAAAATTTACTATTAAGAAACTTGTTTTTGCTTTGTTTGACTAGGATCCACAAGGTTTCCTCAACATTTGGGCTTTCCATTTGTTTTGAGATAATTGGGAGTTTTAGTTTTCTATTTCCATTGTAGAAATTGATTTGCAGGAATAACACTAAGTTTTGAGTAGATCTCCCATTGTTTAAGCATTGTGGCCACGTTTTCGATATTGAGAAGCATCGTTTGACACTTGAATGATTATGTATGGCATGCAATACATGAAAACTACAGAGTAGATATTAGACATTGCTTCATCTTCCCATTCCTAATCATTTTGAATCAAAGGCGTTATGAGCAACTCAAAATTCCCAATGTTTTTCTTACCAAGACATATAAGTTTCTATTATCTTAGCACATATTATACATCATATAACTTTCTATCATCTTGCACATATTAGACATCACAGGCTCTTCCCATTCCTAGTCATTTTCAATCAAAGGCCTCATTGTATGGCCTGAGGCAGTCTCCCAGGCAATGATACAAGACGTTTGATTCCTTCATGGTGAGCCTAAATTTCACAAGAAGTGAATATGATCACTGTGTTTACCTTAAAAAGTTGGAAAATGACATGTTCATTATTTTGGTGTTATATGTTTATGATATTCTTGTGGAAAGCAAAATCATGGTCGAAATCAATAGGTTAAAGTCTTAGTTGGATAGGGTGTTTGATATGAAGGATCTAGGAGCAACAAAACAAATCTTAGGCATGGGGATACACATAGACAAGAAAAATGGTAAGGTGTGTTTATCACAACTGAAGTATGTGGAGAAAAATACTTATGATATTTGGTATGAATAATGTGAAACCCGTATAGATCCCTTTGGCTTCCCATTTCAATCTTTCTTTAGGTTTATGTCCTAGTAATGATGAAGAAAACAATTATATGTCTCGTGTACCATATGTTAATGCAGTAGGAAGTTTGATGTATGCGATGGTGAGTACTATATGATATATTTCACATGAAATTGGTGTTTTCAGTAGATACATGGAAAATCCAGGTAAAGAGCATCGAAAAATAGTGAAATGGGTGCTTCGGTATCTTAGAGGCACAAATAATTATTCTATCACCTATGATAGTTCAAGTGATTCGGTTTGTGGTTATGCAGATTCAGATTTTGCAGATGACTTGGAAAAAAGGAGATCCACTTCAGGATATGTCTTTACTGTTGTTGGAGGACCTGTTAGTTGGATGTCGAAACTTCAAAATGTAGTTGATTTATCCAATACTAAGGTAGAATATATGGCTGCTTCACATGCATGCAAGGAGGCAATTTGGTTAAAAGGTTTTCCGAGTGAGTTTTCAAGGATGTAGGACAAGGTGAAAGTATTATGTGATAGTTGAAGCATTATTCATTTGGCTATAAATCCATATTATCACAATAAGACGAAGCATATTTCTATTAAATACCATTTTTAATACATTTTGTTGATGAAGGAGGAGTGGATCTAGAAAAGGTCCATACAAAAGTGAATTCTACAGACATGTTTACGAAACCAGTTTTGTTAGAGAAGCTACGATGGTGTTTGGCTTCTCTTGGATTGCAGAAAAGGTGATGAATTAATCTAGGCATGATATATCAGGTAAATTGTTGTCAAGGTGGAGATTGTTGAAATTTTCCATCTAATTTCCCATGTGGTAGCATGCACATCAACTAAATTTAGAATGTGCATGCATGCACACTATAGTGAACAGTTTATGTAATTGGTGGATCATATTGTAATTAGTTTGTCTCGTCTCTAGGATTCCTGATATCCCGATGACCAATATGCCGATAGACGCCTTCCTGTCAGGACTTTCTCGATGGCTAGTGCTTGGATCTCTAGAATGGATGATCGCGTGACACGCATCCTCTCTTAGATGGATGGTCCAGATTTGTGTCGGGGTTTTCAAGGTGGACTTACCCGATCTCCTGTCCATGGGAATGTCGATATCCTGACTCTCGATGCCTCGATCTCCGCCACGTGTCTCCACTAATGGACGGTCCAGATCGTTTACAGGTAATTTCCCATGGAGATTCCCGATCTCATGTCATCGAGACTTTCGATTTCCTGATATGTGAAACCTCGATGAGCCAACCCTCCTTTCGAGATTTTTTCTTCTGTTCATGAGCTTAACCCTCGTGCAACTTCTGTCAGATCTAATGGCTGGAAGGTATCTGCTCAAGATCTGACGGCTCAGATCTGTCCCACCTCATGCATTCTTCCACTACTTCATGGATGTGGAAAGATCAATGGTCCAAATGTTCTTATGGACCTTGGTGGGGGGTCTACAATCCCAATTTCATCGCTATTCACGAAGATAGAGAGAAAAAGGGGCAAGGTATGTAATGCCCTTGTTACTTTCGTCAATCTAGTAGTCATGAATAACCATGGGTCTTCCAACAGGATCTCATCTGTCGATTCGTTACTTATTCTTACGCTGCTACTTCGAAACCTTAAGAGGGTCATTCCTCCTCGTACAGGGTTATTAAGACTTGCACCTTCAAGTCCTTTCTCTAGGTTCTTGGTAAACCTTTCCAAGGAGGGAATCTCTGTGAAGAGATCTATACCGGGGCATTCCCAGAGACAGATAAGGGTAAACAGCTTCCCGAGAACAGGTTAGAAGCCTAACTTAGTTCAACCTAGGCATACTTAGATTCATTTATCAACGTAATTCATGCATGGTTTCCTCTGTTATAAACATATATCTATCAATTCTTATCAAAACACTACACATACATTCTTACACTGAAATCGTTCACAATTTCACAGTTCTATGAGCATATATATCAATATATGAATTTCAAGATGAAATATGTAAAACACTTATCAGAAATTACACCAGAAGTGGGTGAAACTGCTGAGAGGGGTGCTCGTTTCCACCCAACTGTAGGCGTAGCGACTCCCAGCAGATTTACCACTAGCCACCCCTGAGATGAGACCACGATGCTCTGAGACTGCATCTCTCTGTCTGCTAGTGACCAGGAGCGAAGGTTGCAATCCTTCCTCTCTGCTATCACTCACTCTGCATAATGCTAGAGTTCCCCTCGCATCTACCCCCCGCAATCGCTTCTACCATATGCCTTATCCTCTTGCGAAGTTGCATGTAGCACGATTCCCCTTGCGTCGATCAGGCCTGACGGCTCTACGGATGGGCAGTTCACCATCCCATCCCTCATTAAGCCATCCACCTACCAGCCTGCGAGACATTAAATTCGGGGCCAAGAGCCTCTTTTGGTTCTCCGGGCCAGTGGAGTCCAAATACGGTATTAATTCTTGGTGGAAGTTAACGTCGCCTTATCAGGTGCCTTCCACCGCCATCGTGGTCTCTTTTCTGCACATCCCCTCTCAGCAGTCCTGCAATAAATTCAAAAAATGTTATTCACATTCACTGACCTTTTCCTCAAGGTCCATTTACATCACATATTCCCATTTATGAGTTTGCCATAGCTCTTGGCCAGTCCAGTTATATTTACAAGATGGGGGAAACAGGGTGTTACACTGACCCTGATCTACTTGCCCTGCATGATCTATAGATGGAAGTCCATCTCCACCTATCTGAGACCTCCTTGAATTAAGGTCCTTATTGATCTAAGCCATGATATTTACATCACACCAAATATATCTACCTTGGCATCTCACCAAGGATCTATACCTCTTGGCATCTCATCAAGAATCTCTAGCTCTTAGCATCTCACCAAGAGTCTCTCGATCTTGGCATCTCACCAAATATCCTCACCTTGGTCTCTCACCAAGGGTCTTCCTCCTAAAGAGGAATCTGAAATTGATCTACTCGTCTCCATAGCCAAGTGAGACTCAAACCTCTCTGGCACCCTACTCACACTCATCAATCTTTGATTCTATGAAGCCCTTGCACCAACTATTTGTCTACTCAACAACTTTGAAATGGAATTTGTCCCAGGTGGACCAATCACCCCTGAAAATGGTGTACTCGACAACTGAGTCTACGTCCCATAAGATAAAAATCTCTCAATATGTGGGACCTCCTCAACTCTTTCTATGCACCAACCGCTATATTATGTCTCAATTGTAAAACAACCTATGAATCACACTCCCTCTCAAATTGAGCAGTGAACTCCTGCTCCTCTGTTGTCCTTGTTGCACCATCCTATTTCTTCTTCTTATTCTTAGGACACTGTCCAACATAGTTCCCCATCTCTTCACAAGAAAAACATCTCACTTTTCTCATGTCTCTCTCCTGTCCACTACCACTATGTTGTGGCTTGGCCCCTCCCTTGGGACCTTGTCTATCACCCTGACTGATCTTGTTATTTTCCTTTGCATAAAGAGAAATATCCTCCTCACCCTCTTCAACATGTTGTTGGCCTGTAGATCCAAAGATCAATCTCATCTCCTCTTGTACTAAGTCATCCGAGAGTTTCTCCCAATTGGGCATAGCCTCCCTGGACACAATGCCTCACACAAAAGTCTCCCAAGGTTTGGAGAATCCATTTAAGGATGTCCTCACCAAAACTATGGGATCCATTATCTCACCAACTACACCCTCCAACTCATCTCTAGTTTGAGTAAATATCCCAAGGTATAAGGTCACCGAATTTGACTTGAGCATCTTAATGCTCTTAATATTATCCTGCAGAACCATCTTCAGGTTTTGATTAGGACTCTAGTATAGTTTTCATAATGAATCCAACATCTCAAAAGAAAACTCCTTACCAATCAAATGAAGTATGACATGGTCTCCCACTGCATCACATAGAGTCCTGTTTATCGTGGTGTTCCTCTTCCTGATATTTTCTACCACCAAGGGAGAAGTAACAGGAGGAAGAACCATTGGAGCCTGAACTATATCCCATAGTTCAAGATCCTCCCAGACAAACACTATTCTGGTCTTCCAAGGGGACTAGTTACTAGCACTTGTTAGCTTATCCTCCACCCTCATTTGTGTCACCAACATGACTACCCACTAAATCCCAAACTGATGCTAAACACTGAAAAAGAAAACAACCTCACTCCTATACACACATATGCGAAAATAGGTTGTCCAAAATTGTCCAAAACAGTCCAAAAATTCTTCCCACTATATGCTCCAAGAAATCAACCAAACTTAGCCCTTTGGCTCTGATACCATGTAAAATTCTAAGGAACTAAAGGCTGCCCATCATGTCTATCTTTTGACCTCTTTTTGGGCTCTAAGTTCAAGGTTTCAAAGATATCCTTGCTGCTTTTTTAGGGCAACAAACATGTCTAAAAGTTATCCCCTCAAATCTTCCTTTAAACTGATGATTGGATGCTCTTTTAAGGTGTTATTGCAAGTGTTTTTCATAGCCAAGGTTAGCACATGAATAAACCTTAAAACATATAATACTCGTCTAGATATTTAACTACTTGTAGTTGAAAAATAACTAAGCATGCATGAAAATTGAACACATTATGTTTTTCATCAACATGACCCTAGAAAAACCCCCCATGGGGAAAACCAGTGAGAGAGATAGATGTATATATGGAGATCTCAAAGTAAGAGCTACAATAAAGAAATACAACTAGAGAACAGGATACACTAGCAACTCCTCTTGAGATGCTTTGGAGTTCTTTATTTGTTTGTTCCTACCAGCCTTAGAAGAGTGTGAACTTTTCCTTGGTGCACCTCTTCCACTTTCCTTGATTTGATGTAGACTTTCATCCCTTTCCTTGAAGAAAGAGCCAAATACTATGGTGCACCCCTTGCCTCAAACTTGGATTGCAACCCACACCAACAAGTGTGCCCTCACACACTATTTCACCCTCTATGCTCAAGAGTGTGCCCAATCCAAGTATGTGTGCCTCTTCCTCAAGGATGCACCCCCTCAAAAGATATACGTGCCTCCTCTATTTGGATGCACCCCTCCACTAGCTTGTGTGCCTCCTCTCTAGAATGTTCCCTTGCTCCAACACTAGTGTTGAACCTCCATGAATGCTCTTCAAGGAATATTGTACCCACAATGGATTTTCCTCCAAACCCTTGACCTCATGCACCCTATTCTCCTTAAGAAATGCACCAAAGTGTTCTCCAAAACATCAATCTATCTTCCTCTTCACTTCTCTTCTCCATACCCAAGTCTCTCAAGTGATAAAGTGAAAAATAAAACCTATCTTTTCCCTATGATCCCCCTTTAGCCACCCAAGGAAAAACCTAAAAGACCAATGGCTAAGATTAACTCTTGCCAAGTATAATCAATGGGTGAGATCTCATCTCATAAATCTCACTTGGAAACCCACTTTGCTCAAGTTTCCATAGTTTGCTTTATGTCTCTTAATTCACCCACAAAGTGAATTAATTGTCACTTTATGACTTAAGTGACATATTTCACTTTTGACTTAAATCTCCTAAGTCAAAGTGAAATTAGAACATAAAGTAAAGGTATAAGGGTACTAGTATCCCCCTTTGTGTTTAGAGACTCATAAACACAAGTGGACCACTTTCCAAGGTACCCAAATATCAACAAAATTTAGGTAAAAATTTTGTTTATAAAATCTTCAAAATTGTGAACTCGTGGTTTCATTGTTTGGGTATCAAAGTCTTTTCATAGGGGAATTTCATTTTCACATTGCATTTTCTTGACTCTTTTTTACATAGATTGCATTTATATGTGTTGATCTCAATTCTCTCACTTGTTTCTCTTAGAACCTAAGTTATAGGTAGAGCAATGCCATTGAGTCATTTATCTCATTGATCTTGACCTAAATCACTGTAATTTTATCTTCTTGATAGGAGTTATGAGCATGGAATTTTTTAATATTGTTCAATGTTTCTTGATACTCTTTCCTCACAATCCATTGTTTCTATTTGTACTTGTCAGACATCACCTACTGTTGTTACTAAGCATAGAAAACTTTGATTACATAAAGAAACTTGTAGTAGCTTGTTGAAAGTCTATAAGTTTACACCCATAAGGGATTTCAATGAGTGGGGCCACAAGAATGCATGGGTGTCACCAGGTCGTCACCACGCCATGCATTGAGAGCCCTATACAAATAGAGGATGATATAGTTAATTTCGTCCACCACAAGGAGGAGAGGGATAGTAGGGAGGAGTATGAACTCCTCCCCACCAAATGTTGACATGATGAGTTTGTGTGGGATTTCATGGAGCTGGTACATTGAGAAGATGCTCTGGTATTTGATACGGAGCTGCATCACAAAGAGGTGGAGTACAAATAATAGAGTGGGTAATGATATTTTTGTGACAGTCATTTCCAATGAGATGGGAATCCTTTTATCTGGAAAATTGATTGCATTTTTGGTTTTCCCCTATTTTTGACTAAGTGAGAGGAAGAATTGGTGCTCCGACCTACTCCTGACAAACCCAGGGAGTGTCTCTTCTTGGTTTCCAGGTATTTTGTTGTATTCCCCATAGATTTTATGGTGGTTTTTTTGGGTTTTTTTTCTTGGTTGGTGTGGGGCTAGTTGTCTACTTCTAGGTTTGGATAATTTGGCCAACGTTTTGGTCGGCTCTAGAGGACAGATTTGAGAATTCTCTTCCTTCTCTTTCTCCCTCTCTTTTTTTCATCCCCACCCTATAAGCACTTTTGTTTTAGTCGGTTATGGGATTTTTACTTGTAGCTTTCTCCCTAGTTAAGGAGACTCATGTTTCATGAAGGGATGGGTGTTGACATAAAAAGAATCCTAGGGATGGGTCAGGAAGGGCCTCAACCTCAAGAACCCATAAATCCACCTCTATGGATGATGAAGATACTTGGGAGGCTACAAGGGGTTTTGTTGAGAATTTCTCTGCAAAGGCCAAACAAGAAATGGAGGAATTGGAAAATGAGGTCAGGGGAAAAAGACAAAGCCTCATTGATACTCAAGACCCGACCTATTCCTGAACCCATGGCATCATGTTCCTTAGAATATTTGAGACCTACTGGTTAGTTAGATCCTTAATTTCCCAAGCTCTAGAAAATAGAAAGAAGGAACAAGACATCCTTCAAACCATTAGTATTTTTGAAGGAAAATATGAGGCTATGTGAAAAGTGGATTTTGGCATTGGAATATCAATCACATAGGCCAGAGAGGAAGATGGAAAATTGAAGCATGAGGAGTTCTGATTAGGTTTAGAGGCACTCAAGCTAATCCCATTGTTTTGGATGAATATCCACAGCCTTCAGGGACTACATAAGAGGAAGAAAGAGAGACCAATGTGGAGGTGGATAGGTTTGTAGAGGAGAATTCTTAACCCCTACCTATTTGATGCCTAGTTTGTCTTTCAACTTTTCTTATAATATGAAAAATTACATGTAGTTATCTCTATTAATGACTTCATTTTGTAATTTAGTATATAGAAGGCTTACTAAGTACAATATGAACAAGTTTGATGAATCTCAACTGGTGAGGGGTTTGGTTTCCCTTGGGGCAAGCCCTCACTAGAGACTATTGTAACTCCTTTTTGTATATAATGTAATAATATATATGTGTTTTTAGTTTAAAAAAAAAAAGTCAATAATTTTAAGGACTAATGTAGAAAATATAACTTATAATGAAGAAGAAACATGAATCCTGAGAATTGCAAAAGTAGTGTTGGACTCACAAGGGTGTAACTATATCTCCTTCATATGAGGTGCATGGGAGAAAGGAGTAGAGTAAACCCCAATTTGATGAGAATAGGATAGAAGAAGATTCAAACTTAGAATGCTTATAGAAATAATTTATTTTCCTTACATAAGTGTGCTATTTTATTGTGAGAAAGTTTGTTGAGGTGTGTGAAGAACTTTAATGAGAGTCAAAGTCTATGAGATCAACCTCGATTGAACAAATAAGAGATGTATTTTGAAGGAAACAATATTTGAGAAGATGGCATGAAGACAACTTTCCCCAATGACATGAGTTGGCCTAATAGTTAAGAACAATATTTCCCCCTTGGAGGTCATTGGTTTGAATCCAAATGGGGAGTAGGGTATATACACTTCCGTTGACTAAGTTGTATGAGACACCTCGAAAATTGAATATGTTGGAGCAAAATTTTAAGCATTTAAAGGTTAAAAATTTGTGTACAACATTGATTTGGATTAAGACACTCGACATGAAAAGGTTAAAAAGGTATACACAACATTAATTTTTTTTACCACCTCTATTGCATGGGGTTTCACATGTGATTTTTGATCACATGAGTTAGATTTTTTTTGCAAGTTGGTAACATGATCCTATCCTTCCAAAGGTTGGGATGTTGGTGGAGGTTACTTCACTTGTGCATCATGGAGGCTTGTTGGATGCAGGCCTAGCTAGGAAGAAAGGTTGTTTTTGGAGGAAAAATAGACAGAATACAGTTGGAAGGAAAAGTAGCACATGTAAGAGAAGTAGGAGAAGCGTGCATGCAAGGAAGACCTAAAAATGTTGGGGTTAGGGTTTTTGTAATGCATTGTAATGGCTGGTGAGTCAAGGATATAAATAAGTAGTACTTAGGTAATGTAAGAGAAAACAGTATGTGAGAGGAGATAGAGAGGACATACAGAGGGAGGAGGGAGTCCCGACAGAGAGAAAGAGAATCGTAAGGATTGTATGAATCATTAAGTTGGTGAGATAGAGAAGGAGTGAGTGACTCGATCCAAAGGGTTAGATCATAGTGACATAGGCGAGGTCTACCCTATCACCCCACAGGGTCTCTTCACCTGACCTCCTGCTCACGGGATCATTCAATTTCTCCTTATATTGAGCCGAAGCGGATATTTAGACTCCTGAGTGGACTCTCTGCTCTAATACCCGATCCACAGGTCCTTCTTTACCCTTCACGGCCTTCTGCACTTAACCGTGGTTATCCCCGACTCTCTATCAAGGTTCAGTTTTTTCCGCTCCCTACTGTCGAGAGTCACTGTCCTCTCCAACTCCCAATTCCTGACAAGCTCCTTTTCTCTAAGCACTAGCCCTCTTGAACTAAGCTTCCACCATATGACCACTGTCTCCATGGCCGTGGCCTTACCTCCTTTCGAGGCTACTCCTATCGGAGTTTCGGCATTCCAATTTTCCCGATGAGCTCTCCTTTGCCCTTAGCCCCTCCAGGCTAGGCTCTGGTCCATATGACCTGTTCGTATATGACCGCAGCCATACTCTCCATCGGAGTTTTGATGTTTTCAATGTCACGATGCACAAGTCCCCAGGACTCACGATATGTCGATCCCCGATGCGCTCCTTCACACACTGGCCCTCCCGGCTCAGCTCCCACTCATATGAACAACTCCCATGACCAAAACCTTATCCTGTCGGGGCTACAGGGTTTGCGATGTCATGATGGTTATGTCCACGAGATTCTCGATTTCCTGATGGGACCAAACGCCGATGGCTCTCGATGATTGCCACCTGTCCCACAGATGGACGGCTCTAATTGTATCGGGATTTCCTCTACGGATTCCCCGACCTCTTGCTCACAGAGTTCCTGACTCTTCCTAGATGTTTGACACCTGTCTTCCACCCTAACTCTGGTGGTCCCATAACGTTATGTCATTGTCGGGATATCGCGGATCACGATCCCCAGTGACGAGATTTCTTTGTCTTCAAAAACCCCGATTTCCCGATCCCCGACTTCCTGGGATCTCCTGACATGTGTCACACATAATGGATGGTCCTGATACTATGTCGAGGTTTCCAGTGTGGATTTACCTGACCCCTTGTCCATAGGAATGTCAATATGTCAATTCCCAATGCATCGGTCCTCTAACGGCTCCCAACCTCTGACCAGCCACCTATCCTCCTCGCCGACTCCTCTGGGGTCCACCTCCATCACGATCAGGAAATAGCGTATTGCGATTTCGTGATTTCAACTATCAATGTTCACGGGGCTCGTGAAACTCCGATTCCCGATTTCTCGATGAAGCCTCTTATCGATCTTCTCCTGGTGGCACTCGATCGCTGCCACGTGTCCTTCCTCAGATGGACGGTCCTAATCTTGTCATTGTTTTGAGACCTGAGGGGTCCTGATTCTTACGGCCTTGAGAATCCTGATTCTCCGATGGCCGATATCTCAATGCCTATCGGGACTTCTCTTCTTGCTCCTAGGTCTTATCTCCCTCTTAGCTTCTGCAGATATGACAGCTGTCGGTGACCCTGCACCAAATCTAATGGCTCAGACCTATCTTCCTTCCCTGTGCCTCTCCTGAGGCTTAACCTCCGCGCACCTTCTCCCGATCCAACGGCTGACGGGATTTCTACTTCAAATATGATGGCTCAGATCACTTCTCCTGCACGCCTACTCCTATGCTTAACCACTGTACAACTTCTCCTGATCCAACGGCTGACGGGTTTTCAGTGTGAGATCCGACGGCTGTCACTCTCTTCTTCTACGTGCTTCTTCTAACGCCTTCCTGGACGTGAATCTTCGGTGGTACAGATCTCTTCTTATACCAATCGAACGGCTGTCACTTCTCCTCCTGAGCTTCTACGCACTTTCTTCCTATGCTTGGAAGAGTTTCCAAGTCTCAAAGACCTCGACCTTTGTCCTCTTCCTTTGCGAACTCCTCTTCCCCTGAGTCTCGCCAATGCGCGTGAAAACGTTGTTCCTCCTGAGCTTCTTCGAACACTCAGACCCCTTACGGGATTTTTGTCCTTCTTCTTGCTCAGATGGAGAATGAAATGGATGCCCTCCTGGCTATCCTGCTGCTAAAGCAACTAAATTTCTGAGTCTTTGTGGTTGTTCAGTAACCCTGTGAGAATCCCTTGGTGGATTCTTCCTCTGCCTTCTAGAACTCAAAGAGTTCTCTTCTCTTGTGCCTACCTGCACACTTCCTCGACGCCCTCCTAGCGGAGTATCTCTTCCACAGAACATTCAGCAGTCCTATCTCCCTCTATGCACCCTTTGCACCTGCTCAATGCCCTCATGGTAGAGGTCTCAGAAGCCTCAGTGATTCTGCCTCTTCTAAACTCACAGTTAAGTTCCTTCTTCTGTGCACTCCTTGCACCTTCTCAATGCCCACTTGGCAGAGCTCTACAGAACTCCTCAGAGATTCTATCTTCTATCAAACTCTTAGTAGAGTCCTCCTCAAATGCACCTTGTGCCTGTGCTCAATGCCCACCTGGCAGAGCTCTACAGAACTTACAACAAAGTTCTATCTGCAACTGTGTTTCTCACCCACACAGCCTTACCTTCTGAGGTATTCAGCAACCTCACAGGTCTTCTTTTTGAGCTGTTGATCTCAGTCCTATGTCGCAGCACATCTTTGCCTGAACCCGCAGTGTCCAGAAGTGCATCCTCTGTGCACGGCTTTCAGAACCCGCAGCGTTCTGTCACACTGTCCTGGTGTGAAGCCTCAAAGACTTTAAACCTGAAATCAAACACACTCCTGCAGAATGTATCAACACCCATACATTCACAACATACATAGAGAACACACATAGACATCCATATAACACAGAAATGCAAGAAAAACTACTATGTTATATTAACAATGGAAAATGCCTGTATTTTACAAAGGTGTTCATGAGCTCTCTCTAGCTCTCCTCTTCTCTACCACCTATCTAACTCAAAATGAGATATCGAAATCTCTTTTACCTAAGGGGCTCATCGAGCACTTCCCTCCAGGTCTACCTACTCTAATAAATTACATTAAATGGTTGTCTAGTCCAGCATCTGGATCTAGATCTCAGTCGATCTATCATTAAAGCCGATCAGAACTACAGCCTGCACAAAGGCACGACTTCCATGGCTCACCAACCTACAACATTAAATTACATTCAATTCAAATTTAAATGAGGGTTGCGCCTCTCTTTAATGTGCGATTTGAATTCGCTAGAATGGTTGCTCGCTACCTGGATGATGTGGAGAGATGCTCCTGCATCATACTCCTCAGCTGCAAAATCATGAGCTCCTTCTCATGCGCTTCCCCTCTAAGGGGATGGAAACCCTCCTAGATCCCAAATAAGTCTTTGGAGCTTTCCATATGCTCCATGTTGTTGCTGCTGCTGCTACTTCTTCTGCTGCATTGCTACTTCTGTTGTTGCTTCTCTTTTTCTCAGCCTCTCCTCACTGGCAGTTTCTGCTGACTCTACCATCAGCCTTTTGATATCTTCTATCACCTCATCTAGCTGCTCCAATGGCTGGTTGTGTTCATGCAGTCTCCTCAGCTGCAAAAAATTTTGGCCATTGGGCAGATCATCATGATCTCCCACACCTTCCTCATCCATTTCCAACTTCACTTGTTGGATGTTCATGCCCTGCACTTTTATCCTTTCCTCCAAAGCTTCAATCTACTCCCACAGATCAGCAAAGCATATGTTGTCTGCCTCTTCCTCTTCTACTTCTGCAACCTCCCCTGCTACAGTCTTTTCAGCTTCCTGGCTGAAAATATCGAGCCATTCCTCGGAATGCTCATCATCCTCATTGTCTACTCCTTCTGTTGTTAGCTCCAATGCTACAACTCTTTCAACTCGCTGGCTGAAATCATTGAGATGTTCCTCAGAATGCTCATTCTTCTCTTCATCTGCTTGGGCAGTCTCCAATGTTTGCTCCAATTTTCTTTTAACAGTCACAGCTGACTGTTCCCCTACTGTTGTTGTATCATCTGCAACAGAATTTTCTGCCTCCTCCTAGATAGATGGTAGGAATATCCCAATTCCCCCAATCATCAAAAGATCATCCTAATCTCCCATCTCTGTTAGCTGCACCTGTTGATCCATTTCCATCTCTGAATTTATGAGACTATCAGACAGTCTCATCCACTCTGTCAGCTCCTCTGGCTGATCCAAATTCATCTGCTCATCCCTGCCCACCTGGCAATATGGGATGTTCCTACTACCCTCCTAGCAGACTATGAGATCAACTGATCCCATCTTCATTAGCAGTCCTTGTTGAATTAAACTCTCCTCCGAGCCCATGAGACCTTCAGATGGCCTCAAATTCTCATCTCTGCCCACCTGGTAGTCCATGGAATCAACTAATTCCATCTATGTTTCCTTACCCATATGGCAAACTGGAAACCTTCTTCTACCCTCCTAGAAGTCTTTGAGATGCCGCAGGGATCTTTGATCATTGCCCAGCTGGAAATGTGAAATTTCCTTGCTGTCCTCCTGATAGTCCATGAGACCTTCAGCTGATCTCAACTCATTGCCCTCCTGGCAATCTAGAATTTCTACTTTTCTGCCTTCATGGCAGTCCTTGAGATCCTCAGACAACCCCAATTCAAATTCTTCATCATCGAGACCTCTCCCAGTCTCTGGCCAACAGTGACAAGTCATCTTTTCCTCTGTGGACCTGAGGTTTTTAGCATACCTAAACCATCTCTTCAACAGTCTGCATTGTCTCATGACCATCAGCTGATTGACTGGCCATTTCACTTTCGCCTTCCTCATGGGCCATTCATAAACCCATCTCTACTTGGTTTTCTTATCCCGCCTCATCTTCATTTCGAGATCCTACATCTCTTGCTTTATGTCAGTGAACTCTTTATCCATTTCTGCTACGCTCATCAGCTCTGGGCTCTTCTTCCTACGGCCTTTAGTAGCCGTTTTGTTGTGTCTATCTTCCTCCCTGACAGATCTGATGCTGTCACTCTGCATCTTGAGTGTGTCCAGCTTCATCTTCTCATAGTCCTGCTAGCTGTCTCCTTGATTGCTGCTTACCTGCAAACAATCATTATAGAGTCCTCAACAACTGTGTCTTCTTCCACCTCCTCTTTTCTCATTTTTCCTGAAATATACAGACAAGCAATTAGCTCTGATACCACTTGACGCAGGTGAGGTCTACACTATCACCCCACTGGGTCTCTTCACCTGACCTCCTACTCACGGGATCGTTCAATTTCTCTTTCTATTGAGCCGAAGTGGCTCTTTAGACTCCTGAGTGGACTCTCTGCTCTAATACCCGATCCACAGGTCCTTCTTTACCCTTCACGGCCTTCTACACTTAACCGTGGTTATCCCCGACTCTCTATCGGGGTACAGGATTTTACGCTCCCTGTTGTCGAGAGTCACTGTCCTCTCCAACTCCCAATTCCCGATGAGCTCCTTTCCTCTAAGAACTAGCCCTTCTGAACTAAGCTTCCACTATATGACCACTGTCTCCGTGACCATGGCCTTACCTCCTTTTGAGGCTACTCCTATTGGAGTTTTGGCGTTCCAACATTCCCGATGAGCTCTCCTTTTCCCTTAGCCCCTCCAAGCTAGGCTCTGGTCCATATGACCTGTTTGTATATGACCACAGCCATACTCTCCATCGGAGTTTCAGCGTTTTCAATGTCACGATGCACAAGTCCCTGGGACTCGCGATATGTCGATCCTTAATGCACTCCTTCACACACTGGCCCTCCCGGCTCAGCTCCCACTCATATGACCAACTCCCGTGACCACAACCTTATCCCATTGGGGCTACAGAGTTTGCAATGTCACGATGGTTATGTCCACGGGATTCCCGATTTCCTGATGGGACCAAACACCGATGGCTCTTGATGATTGCCACCTATCCCACAGATGGACGGCTCTAATTGTATCGGGATTTCCTCTATGGATTCCCCGACCTCTTGCTCACAGAGTTCCTGACTCTTCCCAGATGTCTGACACCTGTCTTCCACCCTGACTCTGGTGGTCCCACAACATTACGTCACTGTCGGGATATCACAGATTGCAATCCCCAGTGACGAGATTTCTTTGTCTTCGAAAACCCTGATTTCCCGATCCCTGACTTCCTGGGATCTCTTGACACACATCACACACAATGGACGGTCCTGATCCAATGTCAGGGTTTCCAGTGTGGATTTACCCAAACCCTTATCAATGGGAATGTCGATATGTCGATTCCCGATGCACTGGTCCTCCGATGGCTCTCGACCTTTGACCAGCCACCTGTTCTCCTCGCTGACTCCTCTGGGGTCCACCTCCGTCACGATCGGGAAATCGTGTATCATGATTTTGTGATTTCAACTGTCAATGTTCACGGGGCTCGTGAAACTCCGATTCCTGATTTCTCGATGAAGCCTCTTGTCGAGCTTCTCCCGGTGGCACTCGATCACTGCCACGTGTCCTTCCTCAGACGGATGGTCCTAATCCTATCGTTGTTTTGAGACCTGAGGGGTCTTGATTCTTATGGCCTCGAGAATCCTAATTCTCCGATGGCCGATATCCCGATGCCTATCAGGACTTCTCTTCTTTCTCCTGAGGCTTATCTCCCTCGCAGCTTCTGTAGATCTGACGACTGTCGGCGAACCTACACCAAATCTAACGGCTCATACCTGTCTTCCTTCCCTGCACTTCTCCTGAGGCTTAACCTCTGTGCACCTTCTCCCGATCCAATGGCTGATGGGATTTCTACTTCAGATATGATGGCTCAAATCATTTATCCTGCATGCCTACTCCTACACTTAACCACTACACAACTTCTCCTGATCCAACATCTGATGGGTTTTCAGTGTGAGATCCGATGGTTGTCGCTCTCTTCTTCTGTGTACTTCTTCTAACGCCTTCCTGGATGTGAATCTTCGGCGGTCTAGATCTCTTCTTCTACCGATCAAACGACTGTCGCTGCTCCTCTTGAGCTTCTGTGCACTTTCTTCCTATGCTTGAAAGAATTTCCAAGTCTCAAAGGCCTTGACCTTTGTCCTCTTGCTTTGTGAACTCCTCTTCCCCTGAGTCTCTCCAACACGCATGAAAACGTTGTTCCTCCTGAGCTTCTTCGAACACTCAGACCGCTTATGGGATTTTTGTCCTTCTTCTCCCTCAGATGGAGAATGAAATGGATGCCCTCCTAGCTATCCTACTGCTCAAGCAACTAAATTGCTGAGTCTTTCTGGGTGTTCAGTAACCCTGTGAGAATCCCTCGGTGGATTCTTCCTCTGCCTTCTAGAACTCAAAGAGTTCTCTTCTCTTGTGCCTGCCTACACACTTCTTCGACACCCTCCTGGTAGAGTATCTCTTCCACAGAATGTTCAGTAGTCCTATCTCCCTCTGTGCACCCTTTGCACCTGCTCAATGCCCTCCTGGCAGAGCTCTCAGAATCCTTAGTGACTCTACCTCTTCTAAACTCACAGTTGAGTTCCTTCTTCTATGCACTCCTTGCACCTGCTCAATGCCCACTTGGCAGAGCTCTACAGAACTCCTCAGAGATTTTGTCTTCTGTCAAACTCTCAGTAGAGTCCTCCTCAAATGCACCTTGTGCCTGTGATCAATGCCCACCTGGAAAATCTCTACAGAACTTACAGCAAAGTTCTATCTGCAACTGTGTTTCTCACCCACACAACCTTACCTCTTGAGGTATTCAGCAACCTCATAGGTCTTCTTCCTAAGCTGTTGATATCAGTCCTATGCCAGAGCATGTATTTTCCTGAACCCACAGTGTCTAGAAGTGCATCCTCTCTGCACGGCTTTCAGAACCCGCAGCATTCTGTCACACCCTCCTGGTGTGAAGCCTCAAAGACTTTCAACCTGAAATCAAACACACTCCTGTAGAATGTATCAACACCCATACATTCACAACATACATAGAGAACACACACAAAAATCCATATAACACAGAAATGCAGGAAAAACCGCTCTGTTATATTAACAATGGCAAATGCCTGTATTTTACAAAGGTGTTCTTGAGCTCTCTCTGGCTCTCCTCTTCTATACCACCTATCTAACTCAAAATGAGATATTAAAATCTCTTTTACCTGAGGGGCTCATCGAGCGCTTCCCTCCAGGTCTACCTACTCTAATAAATTACATTAAATTGTTGTCTAGTCCAGCATCTGGATCTAGATCTCAGCCGATCTAGCATTAAAGCCGATCAGAACTACAGCTTGCACAAAGGCATGAATTCCATGGCTCACTAGCCTACAACATTAAATTACATTCAATTCAAATTTAAATGAGGGTTGTGCCTCTCTTTAATGCACGATTTGAATTCGCTGGCGTGCCTGCTGGCTGGCTGGCTGATGTGGAGAGATGCTCCTGCATCACATAGGCTGAGGATCCTGGTGTGACCTAGTCAACCTCGCAAGGATCGAGCAACCTATGGGAGAGAGGAAGAAATAACATTGTAACCACGCATAGCGTGATATATTTATAACCTATAATAAATCTCGAGAGATAAATATTTGTGGATGTAGCCCAAGAGGGGGTGAACCACGGTAATACTGTGTTATGTGAATGAATGAATTCATCTTTATGTCTAATTAATTGATTAATGTTAGATAAATGGAGCACTAAGTAGATCTGGTATTCTATATACATGCATCAAATGAATGATATAACTAGATAGGGGATTGAATGAATAAAGTTTACATCACACAACCTCAGATATTCCTCAGTCTTAGGTTGCAAACACCTGAGTATTGAAGCCACCCATAGAGCTATCATAGGTGAGACTACGCAATACATTCCATGTAATGTGTTGCCCTTTGGTTTACTAAAGGGGCCAATAGTCTTAAAGGGATTTTATTGGGAAGCTTCTTAGTTCTGACCCAAGGTCAATCTGTGATGATCAATTAGAATACCCCATAAGGAATCCTCAAGACCAATAGAAAATATTATATAATAAAGACCAACAAATGGTTTCATTTCCAGTTGTGTGGAAGAAAATGGGATTGAGTATATGATATTTTTGGAGGACGTGTCAGAATAATTTCAGACTGGATCACAAGATGTTGAGGATAATGAGAATCTGAAAAGGGGATGTTGAGACTATAGAATCCCATGAAGGCAGAGATAGAGAGTTGGTTGAAGACAAAAGAGCTAGAGTTTTCACAGAAAGATAACAGAAACCCAAAGTTGACACCACGCAAATATTTGGACAAGTACATATTCACCGACTTGCATAAAGTATTTTTTTGTAATTTCCTCACACATATTGCAGGAGTGGATAAACATATTGAAAGACAACCATCCTATGAATCAGATCAGACAGCTAGAGTGGAATCTTGAAGAGATCACTCAATTACACCGAGTTGATAATAACTTTATGTGCATAGTATATTTTTGGTTAGACAACATTGTTGTCGGATTCAGCACAGAGTTTGCAGTAGATACAATGAGGTCCTACAACACAACTAAACAAGATTTATTGAAGGGACCTCAAGGTAGGTACATCAGATCATTATATACTTCCATTAAGATATTATTATATAACAAATGTGTAATGACGATGGAGTCAGACAACTAAACTTCCTTGCGTGCATGGGGGAAGTGGGCAAGCATTGACATGAAAAGGAGAAATGGAAGGAGAAGGGGCTAAAGGAAAGGAGGAGGCCTTGGACCCAATTATGATGGATGAATACCAGATCAAGCGGTTCATGGCAACAACTGCAAATATGCATAGTGGAGTACCCTACCAATATAAGGTGAACGCCGAGAAGAGAGACATAGCCGTGAGGGAAGGCTTGGCAAGTGATGAAGAGGAGGTAGAGGATATTCAGGTTGTGGAGTAGATTGAGGAAATCCTGCATGCAACATATGAGAGGAAGATGAGAGGTCAAAGACTGGAAATAGAAGGAAATATTCCTGTCCATATCAGTGTTAGTGTGGAACCCATAAACCCATGTGCGACTAATACACCAAGAATAACACCACCATTTAGACAACCAAATTTTGGGAGAAGGAAGACAACAGGAAGTACATCTACACAAGGAACAACAACTGGAGGAGCTAGTTCAGGAAGCAGTAGTCAAGTATCTACACCGCATGGAGGTAGCAGTTCAGCATTCAAGATGGCAGGACATGATCCAACCATCAGGTTACAAGAATTCAAAGGAGAAGCATCGAAGGACCCAGAGAAGCACCTTTTTATTTGTGAAAATATTTGGGAAGTGAAACATATCACAAATGAAGGCACTAAACTTGCACAGTTAGCTATCACATTAAGATATCATGCACTAGATTGGTACATGATTTTAGCTGCAAACAGTCTGCTAGGGACAACCAGAACAATTGGAGATATCAAGAAGCTATTGATAAATCTGTTCCAGAAGCCTAGTTCAGAGGATCAATACATGAAAGAGATGATAGATATTAGACAGAAACCAAGAGAATATGTATGGGAAATTGACCAGAGATTCAAACGACTGAAGGGAAAGATAAAATACATCATGACAGATATACGGCATTGGCATATGTTCGTCAATTCACTGCTACCACACTTGAAGTATCCATTGTGACAACAAAAGTTTCAGACGTAGGTAAAGGCTTTACAAGAAGCCCTACAACTCGAAAAGAACCAATATCATAAGACAGGTCCAGCCATAGAGGAGTTGAAGGAGGATCTGAAGAGCTTAACGTTCCAGTTGAACCAGAACAAAGGTAAGGACAAAAGAGAATTCATTTGGTGTACCACATGTAGGACAGAAGGACACCATAAGAATGAATGTCCAACATTCACGCAATACATGGAAACATGAATTCCAAATTCATTACCAACATGAGGACTATGGTGTGAGATCTGTAAGAAATAGGTTCATGATCCATACCACTTCCCAATGATGCAGAAGTACTAGACAATACCGAAGATCTCGTATTGCATCTTTTGCAAGTCATTAGGCCACGATGACAAAGATTACATAACCATGGACTTGATGAGGGAAAGAACATCACATGCATACAGGGTGCAGGAAAAAATGATGACTAAGCAAGCCACACCTCATTTTAACCAAGTACCATCCCTGTCCAACACTGCACAACAACTATATAACACTACGCAGCCGCAGTATAATACCGCATAGCCACATTATAATACCGTGCAATATAACCAGACACCTCAGTATAACGTGTCGTGAGGGGATCGAGTTGGCTACAGAGGGGGAGGTAGAGCAAGAGGAGGCTTTGGAAGAGGTAGAGGACCAATGGTATTTCACAACTGTCAACAACTAGGACATTATGGAAGAGAATGTTCACTTCCACCAACGACCTGTATGTATTGTCGTGCATCAGATCATGACATGGAAGAATGTTCGACACTATTAGGGAAGATCTAGGAAAAGAGGAATTAGAATAATCATAATGTTCAGTGGATTTCCATAGAAGCAAGGGATGATGGGAGAAACATCAACATAGTTACACGGGGAGGATCTAAAATAGGAAACAACGCACTAAGACAAGAGCCAATACAACACCAATGGGTGAAGAAGAATGTCAAATCAAAGAAGCAGTTTGATGTGTAGAACGAGAAGGAGATATTTAAGAAATCTAGACAAGAATTCTTGAATCCATGCATTGCATTGACATCAACTGCATAACATAATGAGGAAGTACCAGAGTACGATATGAATCCATCGTTGGATCACACCAGAAAACCACAACCACTGGGACAAGTAATTACCATTTAGGGTTTTTTGAAATCATGTGTTAGACTAATGAATGATCCATCCTCTATTAAAATATTACAAAATATTATAGAAATATGTAGCGTAGAAGAAAAAGGAAAGTTAGAACAGAAAACAGTCAATCACCTACATACAAGGAGGAGAACAAGTAGGGAATTCAGGCTGAACGCCAACATTGGAGATTTCAACATGGGAGATATTATACTGGTCCTAGGATCCAAAGTTAATGTATTCCCAAGAAGACATGGCAATGTATGGGAGAACCCACATTAGGATATTCACCTATTCAACTCAAACTAGCAAATCAACATAGATTTCTACCGATTGGAAGACTAAAAGGAGTAACAATAGACCTACATGGAGTACGGACTAAATCCGACTTTGAAGTAATTGAGATAGTGGATGGCACAACACCTTATCCAACATTGTTGGGATCGGATTGGGCATTTGATAACCATGCTATAATCAACTTAAAGACGCGGAATATGACCTTCGAGTCAAAAAATAACAAATTCATTGAGCCATTGGACCCATCCGAAGGGTAAAGGTTTGTAGATCCTACTTTCTTGGACCTAGAGGAAATTAATCAATTGTATAGAATAGTTGTGTGAGATGTATATTACGTGAACCCAACTGTAGATGGGGTATTCTTTTGGTGAAGCATCACCTCATGTGTGTCAGACTCAGATACAGGCTTAGAAAATTGGTAGCATAGGTTACACGAAGTCTCCACAAGAAGATGCACAAGAATAGACCGCGCAGTGAGATGGGTAGGTACAGAGATAAGGGAACCTCCCATATTCCATGGGGTGAATGAATTAGCAGCATTCTTAACATGGTATGAAGATTAAGTAGTAGAAAATCAGAGGCTCTTAGTCCTGGATATAACACTCAAGGAAACACCTGCAAGATGGTGGGGTGCGCACAAAGAGACAGTGAAAGACTGGTACCAATGTAAATGATTATTACGCATTAGGTTTGGTGCAGAACAAGGAAGAAACAAGATAGAGAAACATGACATACAAGGAGCACCAACAAAACACTTGGATAAGTGTTGAACGCTATGGAGGATGACACCACCAGAGGAATGGCCTCATCATTTTGTTCACACATTAGAAGGTATCCCAACAAACTGGTATGCATACCAAGAACTGCGCCGAGGAACTACGAGCTAGAAAATATTACAACATAATTTTATAGTCACTTTCTCATTTGAACATGAGAACCCCAACATAGACACAACACTCAAACAAATCAGAGGGGTGATATTCATTAAGGAACCAAAATTTGAACTTGTGACAAAGGAACAACAACAAAACAGACAAACAATGAAGGAACTACTGTCATGCTACCGCGTGCAAGAAGAAACACCAAATGAAGATGACCCACACGATATTCAGATTGAGGAAGTTGAAGGAGAGAGAGAAGTGGAAGGTCCCCCTCTAGAATCATAAGTAATTGTTGTGCCAATCAAGGTGAAGAAAGTAAACATTGGGACAATTGAGAATCCCAAAATGGCCAGCATTGGAGACTATTGGGATGAGAAAAAAATGGAAAGTATAACAGAGTTACTGCATGAGTACAATGACCTGTTCCCAACAACATTCATAGAAATGAAAGGCATAGAAGGAGAGCTAGGTGAAATGAAGATACCACTCAGAGCTGAGGCAAGTCCGATCAGACAATGACCATATAGAATGAATCCCATATATAAGAAAAAAGTCAAAGCCAAAATCGATAGGATGTTAGAAGTTGGAATCATAGAATTTGTAGAGGAATCAGAATGGATAAGCCCGATGGTAGTTCAGGAGAAGAAACAAGAGGGGATTCGAATATGTGTCAACTTAAGGAAGCTGAACGATGAGTTCCTACATGACCCATTCCCTACTCCCTTCACAGACGAAGTGTTGGAGAATGTAGGAGGACAGGAAGTGTATTCATTCACTAATGGATTCTCAAGATATCATCAGATCAAGATAGCACCAGAAGACAGATACAAGACCAATTTTTCCATAGAATGGGGATCCTACCAGTATATAGTCATGCCATTTGGATTAAAGAATGTAGCAGTAATATTTTCCAGAGTAGTTATAGCGACATTCAAGGAATTCATCCACAAGTTCCTAGAGGTATATATGGACGATTGGATAGTCTATAGTATGTTGAAAAACCATGTAGAGGTCTTGTGGCCGATATTCGAAATATGCGGGCAGTGTCATATATTGTTAAATATCAAGAAGTGCATCTTTGGAACACCCTTTGGGATACTATTGGGCCACATAGTATGAAAACAAGGCTTGCTAGTAGATCCTGCCAAGATTGCAGTAATTGTTAACCTTCCACCACCAAAAATAGTCTTCCAATTGAGAGCGACATTGGGACACACATGATACTACAAGAAATTTATAAATGGGTATGCGCAGATCACTGCGCCAATGGAGAAATTGCTAAGGAAAGACATAAATTTTCAGTGGAATGAGGACTGTCAGCACATATTAGACACCTTGAAAGAGAAGATGGTAACCACACCAATACTAGTATTCCTAGATTGGGAAAAGACATTCCACATACATGTAGATGCATCAGCCATAACACTTGGAGCTATTCTGGCACAACCAGGAGTAGGATAATTGGACCATCCTATAGCATTTGCTAACAGAAAACTATTAGAATCGAAGCAAAATTATAATACTACATAAAGGGAAGGCTTAGCGATGGTCTATACGCTTCTAAAATTTAGGCATTATTTATTGGGGAAACATTTCAATATGTTCACAGACTATTCAATGCTCAAATACCTCATCAACAAGCCAGTGTTGGGGGGGAGGATTTGTAGATGGTTATTGTTTTTCTAGAAATTTGACTTTGAAGTGATAGTCAAACTAGGAAAGTTGAACGCATGACCTGATCACCTGTAGAGGATCACAAATGGGAAGGAACCTAAGAGTCTAGAGGATAAATTTCCCGATGCACAACTATTTTCTGTCCAGATAGTCGATGAATACTTTGCAAACATCATCCAGTACTTGAGTACAGAGACTATGCCACAAGAATTCAACACTGCACAAAAGAAAAACCTGGTAGTTGGGGCTGCAGACTATCAATTGATCGCAGGACACTTATATAAAATGGGTCCAGATGGCATCTTGAGAAGATGTGTGCTAGAACATGAAAGACCAAGGATCTTAGCAGAATCCCATGAGGGAATAGCAGGAGGACATTATTCAGGAAAAGCTACCATGCAGAAAGTATTGTGTGCAGGACTATGGTGGCTGACCATTCAAAGAGACTCAAAGGACTACTACCAGAAATGTGATGTATGTCAAAGGGTTGGTAAACTGAATAGAAGAGACAAGATGCCCCTCAAACCACAAGTAACCTTGAAGGTATTTGATAAATGGGCCATAGATTTTGTGGGACCAATTAACCCACCAGCAAAAAGGTCAGTAGTGAGGTACATTATCACTACAACAAAATACTTAACAAGATGGGCAAAAGTAACACCAGTAAAATATTGCAGTGCAGAGACAACAACACACTTCCTGTTTGAGCAAGTGATCACTAGATTTGGTTGCCCAAGGATTTTGATGAGTGACCAAGGTACTCATTTCATTAACAACACTATTAAGGCTATGACTAAGGAGTTTGAAGTTAATCATGAAAATAGTACACCATATCATCCTCAAGCAAATGGAACAGTGGAAGCCTTTAACAAAATCCTTGAAACTTCACTAACAAATATTTGCAACGTTAATAGGGATGATTGGGACTTGAAGACACCAACATTACTTTGGGCATACAGGACCACATGAAAAAAGTTGACAAGACACAAACCATTCAGATTGGTGTATGGACAAGAAGCAGTGGTGCCATTAGAATTTTTGGTACCTAGTCTGCGCGTAGCAGCAATTACAAACATGATAGAGCGGGGCACAATACTGGAAAGGATAATCAGTTGATGTTCATGAAGGAATATAGGATCCTAACAAGATTTCACCAAGAAGTACATAAATCAAGGGATAAATCTTGGCATGATAGACACATCAAAAGGAATACTTTCAAGGAAGGAGACTTAGTCTTAGTGTATGATAGTAAATCTCTTCGGCACCCATGAAAACTCATAATGAATTAGTTAGGACCATACGAAGTAAAGACTATCACACATGGGGGAGTTGTACAGTTGAAGATTTAGGAGCAACATAACTCAGAGGGATGATCAATGGGAGTCGACTGAAGCCGTATAGGGACATTCGACCTCCTAGAACTTATAAAAAGAAAAACACAGAGGGGTTACCACATCGAACACCAAAAGATAGTAACAAAGGTGTAGTGTGAAAAAAGAGAATGAGCAAGCACACTCAAAAATGCTAGCATGATGGAGAAAATACCAATGGTCACTAAAAAGCGAAAACATCGAGAATGGTGAGTACGAAAAATAAAGACCCAATGGACGAAGAATATTAAACTTAAATGAAAAAAAATTAATGACGGGACAACGCATTAATCGCACCAACTGGAGACAACAAGGGAGATCAATGGTAAGTACGCGGGAAGTGTCGGTTCATTTAAAACACACAATGGGTAACGTCTTCGAGAAGTTTCAATCAATTTCTATATAGGGGAAGCACTCCAGGATTGAAAGGGTTATTGGAAAATTGAGAAAATCATAGAGCGATAGAATACACAGAGTAGACAATGAAGTTTGCAGAGGTTACAGACGCCACTAAGATCGACAGACAACATCTTTAACACCATGGCACCACCCAAATTGGCAGATTCAAGCCAAAAGTGCACATGACCTTGAAGCAACATCAAACCACCACCACAGCCACAGGGAAGTAAAAAAAAAACCACCTTAGCCTCTAGAAGTCATCAACGTGGACAAAATCCCGTCACCTGATATGACACTAGGAAGCCCCACACCTATCGTGGAGGAAACCCAACAGACAACACCAGTGGGCATGGACATTGATGTGCCAAAAGGGGGACATGGCCAACAGACTGAGGATGTAGGAAATCATTCGCACCCTGAAAACCTTGAAGAATCCCTAAGAATTAATGGGATGGTCCCGAACCAGGCATAAATGACTGCGCCAGAAAGGTCACACACAACCACACCATAAAAGCTACAGGAGGGCACAGTGGAAGATGTCACTAGCCGGGCAGATGAGTATGAAAAAGAATGAACAATGGAGGCTCAAACCTCGATTTAGCCACCACAGCGGAAGGGAAAACAGCTAGTACCATGATCTCCACGCAAGCAAGCTACCACAACCATAGTTTTTTCATGCATCCTAGATGGCTTGCATATCACAGGAAATATGTTAGGCCACGTGGAGAAATTACGGTACTCAGACCATGATGTGATGGACACAGACAAGTTTCTAAAGTTTTCCAATAAATTTTATCTAGAGATGGTGGGTATGGGGCCCTTTGGAAAACCAATTAACCAACCAAGCCAGTGGGCAGCCAGACTGGCCAAAATCGGGATTCTAGGCCTATTAGACATCTCGCACTTTGGGAGGGGCCAACATGCAAACAAATGCATCAAGTAGATGATGGAAGTCACCCACAGAGGATAACTGTGGCTATAACAGATAGTCTCAATAGACGTGGAGCTTATTGCATACATGACAGGTCTGCCATCACAGGGGGAGACACCCACATAATTCCTGGAGGACAAGACAAAGGAGAAGGCACTCGTCGAGGAAATGAAGAAGAAGTATGGCACAGAAAGAGGGTCACGCAGAATCATAATCAAGCGTATTAGCGACGCAGTGAAAAGAATGGCCACAAAAATCATGGTATTCAAGTTAGTTAGGAAATGTCACAAGGAGGAAGTCCCTGCCAGGGTTGTCACAGCTGTAGCACAGTGTGTGAAGGACATGCAATTAGATGGGCCATGAATTTGTTGAATTTTTTCCTCGAAGACTGTAAGGACACACAGGACCTGGGGACAAAATTTCACTATTCATGGCTACTCATCCTGATCGCCTTGATCGGATGGAAGGAGCCTAAGTATTCATTTTTTGCCACAAGGCCCAATCCTTTCCACGCAATGTGATACCTATCATTGGGTTTCACTCCAGAACCCAAGAATAGAAAGGAAAATGGAGCCATATTTGAAGGATATCATAATGACCTATATCAGAGAATCGCCAAAACTTGGCATGTTACACTGGAAATGGTCACATGATATCAGGGCATAGCCAACTTTAAAGCGATTAGGAATGTAATGTGGATCCAAGCACGGAAGGATCCTGACAATCAATGGCTACAACTATGCTACTGCATCAAGGAGGACATAGAGATGGCCATCAAGGATTCGAACAATGACTAGAGGATTCCAATCCTGAATCAAGAAATGCCCGTAGATATAGAGACAGAGGCAGGGCAGGAACATACACCTATAGAAGAGATAACGGTGCCCAAGAATCAAAGGATAGGTCAGACCTAGACACAACAGAAGAAAGGGCTTGCGTCCAAGAAAGTAACCCAGGTGGGGAAGAAGAACAACACCCAAGAACCATAGGAATAGGCAAAACAAACTAAGACAACACAGGGAACCACATCAATTTCTACACAACAAGAGAAAGTCCAAACCAAAAGGTCAGTCATACAAATGGGGGGTCTGCGCAAGAAATCTAAGGTGCATAGAACGCCACCAGAATACACAATAATAGAGGACGACGTGGACCTCGTAGCCCAGATGGTCCAGGATCGTACAACGAAGGACTTTGATGAAGCTCAGCACCAAAGGGATAGGATGAAGAATGAGATGGAAGATATGAGACAGATCCTCAAGTGAATCAGAGAAACACATAGGATTGACAGAGGAATAAAACCAATTTCAATAACATCACAGATATGAGCTGAGGCTCGATCGAGCGAGCAGGATAGGACCCAGATGACAACATAGCCAAGATCAACATTTAACGTCACACCCAACGTGTTGCACATGGATGAAATCGTGGGGTAGACACCCTTGATGGATTTGGCCCAAATATAGTTGGTAATGATGTAGATACCAAGCAAGGCCTTATATAAACTACAAGTTAGCGTTGCATAAGAGGTACAGTCACGCGCATGCATAGATGCAGTGAAACTGTAAAAAAGGATAGTTGAGACGAGTTGTAATTGGTACTTGAGTAGGTCAAGCTCAAAACCAAAAAGGAGAAGGACCATGTAGATAGGCTAGAGTAGGGATTTGTCGTAGCCTATGAGAAAATTCCACAGAGCGTGCAAACATAAGAGCTCACAATGGCATTGAAGATTGATAAGATTGTGCATATAATTGATCAATAAAGGCAGGAGATCGAGCACCTCCGGGAGAATCTCATACCTACCACTCCCCCAGCGATGAAGGAGCAGAGGAAGCAAGAAGCAACAATGCAGATAAAGGATATGGAGCGACCAATCCATGCGACGATTGACTTGTTCAAGAAGGAAGAAAAACTATGGATGAAGTTGGAAGAGGATCAACAGGTCCAGCAGTGGGACCAAGAGGAAGAAATGATAAGCGCAGCTATCTAGGACCTCAAGCAGAGGTAGAGGATGATGTTGATCATGGAGCGCATCAAAGGAGAACAGGATATGAAGAATATGTAGATGAAACTCATAGCTGCGCAGACATAGAAGAAGGAGCACCAAGATCAAATGGAACCACTTTAAGAGCAGGCAGCAGAGGTCATTGCACAGGCAGAAGACGCAAAGAAGAACATGGCACAAACTTAGGTAGAGTTCGCAGAGATGATCAATGATGAGATTGCAGTACAAGTATTGTACACACTTAGGGAGAAGACTATGCACGCTCAAATGCAAGGAAAGGAACTCACAGAGAAGTTCCAGGCTCTCGCAGGAAAGATAGAAGAGGTGCACAAGTTTTAGGTGGCTCGGGATGAGCCACATGTCAGTGTTGCAGGCCTGTTGGATGCAGGCCTAGCAGGAAGAAAGGTTGGTTTTGGAGGAAAAGTAGGTAGAAGACAAATGGAAGTAAAATCAACATGTGTAAGAGAAGCAGGATAAGCGCGCATGCAAGGAAGACCTAACAATGCTAGGGTTACAGTTTTTGTAATTCATTGTAATGGCTAGAGAAAAGAGGATATAAATAAGTAGTACTTAGGAAATGTAAGAGAACACAGTATGTGAGAAGATATAGAGAGGACATACGAAGGGAGGAGGGAGTCTCGATAGAGAGAAAGAGAATTGTAAGGACTATATGAATCATTAAGCTGGTGAGCTAGAGAAGGAGTGAGTGACTCAATCCTGAGGGTTAGATCACAAGCCGAGGATCCTGGTGCGATGATTGATCTAGTTAGCCTTGCAGGGATCGAGGAGCCTGTGGGAGAGAGGAAGAACTAAGATTGTAACCACGCATGGCGTGATATATTTCTAACCCATAATAAATATCAAAATCCAAATCTTTGTGGACGTAGACCGGGAGGAGGTGAACCATGGTAATACTGTGTTATGTGAATGAATGAATGCATCTTTATGTCTGATTAATTGATGAATGTTAGATAAATGAAGAACTAAGTAGATCTAGTATTCTACATACATGCATCAACTGAATGATATAACTAGATAGGGGATTGAATGAATAAAGTTTACAATGCATGACCTCAGATCTCGCTCAGTATTAGGTTGCAAATACCTGAGTATTGCAACCACCCATAGAGCTATCTCGAGTGAGACCGCGCATTACATACTATGTACTGCATTTCCCTCTGGTTTACCAAAGGGGTCAATAGTCTTAAAGGGCATTTGTTGGGAAGCTTCTTAGTTCTGACCCAGGGTCAATATGTGATGATCAATTAGAATACCCCATAAGGAATCCTCAAGACCAATAGAAAAGAGTGCATAATAAAGACCAACAAGGCTACATGGTCATGTTCTAGTCACTTTCACTTTTCTTTGCATGGTTAGTTTATGTCCTCTAGCATGGTGGTGTACTTTCCTAGATTCATTCATATTTCATCCTATTCCAACATTTCACCTGGGTAATTCATGTTTCACATAATATTTCCACCTTTGAACTAGGTAAAACCCACATCACCCCTCCATTCCATCTCCTAGAAGGTGCATGGCATCTTTAGTTTCTAGTTCCCTAAGTTTTATTTCATATTAACACCTCATTTCTCATATTTGTGTTTTTTTAGTGTGGACACAACCAACTAGTTTAGGATATTTTAATTAAATCCTAAAACCTTAGGTTGAGTGCCTAATTATTGACCTAATAATTTATTGTTATAATTTTTTATTAAGGCTTATTTCCTAAGTATTATTGTTGATTTATCACTAGGGAACACAACTTTATGTCCATGTGGTACACAACTTATGTTATCACTCCCCCTTTGTCACACATGTTGAGGCAACTCATTAAAAAAACCAATTCATCCTAGCTTCAATTTGGACTTGTTAACACTTGCCAACTCACTCATGTCATGTCCTTATCCACTTACACACATATTTAGGAGGTTTTTTGACCCTTGAGTTGACTAGGGCCTAATCATGCATGCACCCTAGGGTTTATCCACCTCATCAACTCGCCTTAACCTTCCACTAACACTTTCAAGCATGAGCATGTTCACACCTTGCAAACATTTGGAAGTGACTTGTAACTAATTTGACTTCGTCAAAGTATGTCAACTTGCACAATTATTGAGAAGATAAGGCTGATTTGATGTTGATCCATTCACACAAGTATTGAGGGCACACTTCCTACGATGGCTTCTTCATGTTTTCTTGGTCAAAGTTGCACATATTTCAAGGGCTCTCTCTCCCTCTCTCTCTCTCTCTCTCTCTCTCTTAGGGTGAATTCATGCTTGGTGAAGGTTTTAATGTGAACCTAAAGAACATTTCTATTGTTTTATTCTAGTCAAAGTGGTTGACAAGGCACAAGTACCAAGGGCACACTTGCTAGAGGAGATATTTTATTGATTTTTTGTCAAAAGACTTCTAGAAGAATCCCTCTAACCATGAAACTTGGCACTTGCATGCTAATATTGGACAATTCCCTCATTATTTGAGTTCTACACATGGCATTTTTCATCTATTAGCAGTTCACTCTACATCTTTGACTCATCATTTTATTAATATTTTTGAGGTGGCTTTTCCTTGGAGAGTGTCCTATCTCACGGAGAGGAAAAGTGTCTCAATGCATGTGTTTTGCATGAGATATATTGTTGAGGAAGATTATATGTGGCACCACAATCATCTAATATTTTATTTTAGCATTTTATATGGGCATTTTTGGTCTAATTCACCCACTTAATAGAGTATTATAATATTTTCTAGCATTTATAGAATAAAGGAAAATATTGTTTTATTTGTGAAAGAGTTGAGCTGAAATATATATAAGGATTGGCTCACTTATTTTGAATGTTGGATTTTGGATACTTCTCCCCCTTGGATCTTAATGGAAAATCTATTGGATGTGCTTGGAGAATCAACAATTATCTCGTGAGTGAATATGTTTTTCATATTTTTTTATTGATTTTTCCTTTGTTGTTGAAATAGCTAAACACTTACTTTAGGAGTCATAAGTTGGTGTATTTCTCCCATCTCATTTCATACCATCATTGGTATTTTTCTTATGAATACATCTCCTTCTCTACTCATGGACTGATGTTTTTCATTCATTATTCTCGATAGCTATAATATCCTCAAGTGTTGGGTGTTGTCTACACATGTAGCACCCATAGCATATTTATGCAATCTAGGAATGCAAAGAGAGAATGTTTTCAGCTATTATGTTTCTTTCCCATATTTATAACAACCTTCCATTTAAGCCTTTATTATGACCCCAAGTGCCCAATGGACTAGGAACTAATCTTTCTTCCACCATCCACTTATTTCTTTCACTTTCATAATTTTGTTTTGTTGGAATTTACTGTTCAAATCACCATTGCACTCCATAGCCTTATAATTACAACAATCTTAATTAGGGAAGCCTCACTTAAGCTGAAGGAGAACCACCCTATAGAGCAAAGGAGAGTTGATGAGGTGATAGTGGCCAACCTCCTCATTACACAAATCTATCATCTAGGTGCTTGGTACTTTACACTTTCATTGGTGACAAATTTTATTAAAGCCTTTGAATTTCAACAATCTTAATTAGGGAAGCCTCACTTAAGTTGAAGGAGAACCAACCTAAAGAGAAAAGGAGAATTGATAAGGTGATAGTGGCCAACCTCCTAATTACACAAATCTATTATCTAGGTTCTTGGGACTTTACACTTTCATTGGTGACAAATTTTATGGTAACAACAATGAAATGACAAAAAATGTAAAAGGATTTATAACCTATTATCGATTTACAATAATAATCCAAGTAAATGTTAAAACCTTAGTTTTATGGGAATTACATTACTTTGTTTGAAATTTGTTTTTGATATTGAATCATCAATTAGAATTAATTTTATATATGTTGCTAATAAATGTAATAATGATCCTAATACATTAAAAATCTTAAAAAACCTATGTACATGGAAATACACAAAAATAAAGTCTATATAAAGAAACATAGTCAAATGAGATGAGCCCAAAGGATTAGCTCAATTGGTAAGACATGCACACACTCTCCAAGAGAAGGGAGAGGTCACGAGTTCGAGCCTAGAATCCTTTGGGGTTAGGCCTCTAGAAGTGGGGAAGTATTGGTGGGATGTCATCATAGTTGAATCTCAGGAATAGCTCTTGGAAGTTCATTGCCACTGTTCCTATGAATTTTAACCATTGAACTCCCAATACCACATCTACCCCTTTCATGGGAATAGCAATCCCAGGACTATTCAAACAATAGTTACTCATGCTTAGCTTAATATCATGACATTTTCTTGCACAATCGATGGTTCCATCATCTGCAACCATTACGTAGAATTTTGGTGTTGGGTATATCAAGCAATTGAGAAGAAGTTTTGCTAATTTGTGCTTGATGCAATTGTGACATTTTATGTCACTATTTATTACATTTTCTAATGAAATTGTGAATGTTATCACTGTTTATGAAATTTTCCTGCATAATCGATGGTTCCACCATCTACTATAAAACACTTCCAATGTTGGGTATACAAAACAATTGAGAAGTTTTTCTAATTTGTGAATGAATTGTGAGTGTTGCCACTGTCTATCAGGACTTTTACTTCCTATTTCTATTTCAGTATTGTTACCTTGAGCATTTGTGGTGCACCGAAACCTGACAAGGCATGACTAGATATGGTTGGAAAAACCTCTTTTGATTCTAGTTACTTAGCTGGTTCTGCCACTTGTTCTTCTTCCTCATCACATTTCCCCTTATTTGTACCCTTTACTGTGTTTCTGGTCATAATTGAAACACAAAAGCTTTTAATGTATTTTCAGTCACATTTGAAACACAGTCCTTTTGCTCTTATTTGATCCATATGTGGGTCAACCTTGCTGGTTGATTTGTATTAGCATTGGGTTCAGTCTACTACACAATGCTGGCAACCACCCTACGAGTATCTAAATTTTTACTCTCCATTCTTTTTTTCGTTATGAAATCTTTGTCCATTGACAAAGGTTCAAAGAGCATGATCTCATGCTGAATTTTTTAATTTAACCACCCTATGAATAATTCTTTTAATTTATCTTTTGGAATATAGTTTACTCTTAGGCTTGACTTCTAGAATTAATGTGTTTTGTGATTGAACCTCTTTGTCTAAGCCTAGTCAATTGGGTAAAGAAGGTATGATACACGCTATCCCCATAATGTGTGGCCAATGCCTTAGTAAAAATTGACCAAGTGACAATGGTGGTCCTTTTTACTATCACAAAACCATCTATATCACATGACGATCTCATGCATGAAATAATTCCTTGACCCCGAGTTGTTCTCCTAATTTTTTTGTTATAGATTTTTCAAATGATTTGACTGGCAAAGTATACCGAGGTATACATACCCTACCCTCCTCTAGATTAAGAGAAAACACATGTTGTTAACCATTAGGTCCACTCAAGGATCACTTAACTAAAGATAAAATTGATGTATAAAATTTTCATATTTGCCCAAAAAAAATCCATTAGACAAAAGGATTTCTCTGTGTAATTTTAGGTGTAAATATCCTACTCTATCTGAATTCGAATATATACAATCTCTTAACCATTAAACCTATTGAAAGTGTATAAAGACACTACTTAGTAGTGTGAGTATAAACATGACTGGACACAAAGTCTAGGATCTGGTATAACTCACCCCATGTTGATTGATCCCTTTTTCTATTGTTGTTTTGCTAGCTAGCAAGATTTATGAGCTCATCAACTCCCATTGCAAGGTGCTTTAATCTAGCTGTAAATTCTGCCATCAACGATGCAAACGTAGTAAGAGGAAACGCCTCTACGAATTCAAGTTGATTTGATCCATTAAACTTCCTAGAGGAATAATGGCGGCCTAAGGCTGGTAATATATTTTCTCCTCTTGGTGTTATGGGTATGGTTTTTGGACCATGCCAAGATATGAGTCTTGAACATATTTGTGGGGAGGGATTACCGTGTCTCAATTTATATTTCCCTACAAAATTCATGGAGTAAGAGATCCTCAAATATGAACTACTTGCAACTACTCTAGATTTCTTGTGCTTTATCAATTCATCTTCGGCCTAGGATTCATATGCTTCAGGTTCAATATTGCAGGGTATCTGATCATCCAATGTTAATTATTCCTTAGGAGATTCATCTTTTATACCTCAAATACAACTTTTGTAATACCACTCTAGATCCATTTTAACCTCGGATCTATCAATTGGAGTCCATTTTATTAAGATGGGGTTAAGATGGATCTAGATAAATTGGAGTCCATTTTATTCTCGATAATGTTATGTTTCAATTCATTTGATTTTTCAAAATCTTGTTTATATGGATAGTTTTAAAAGGAATCAAAATTGTATTCTTGTGTGTGTGTGTGTGTGTGTGTAATGTAGTCGACTTACGTAATTGTTCAAAGTGTAATTGAGTAGACTTGTATTTTTTATTATGTTTTAATGTTATGTACATACTTGACAACATCTCCCCCATACTAGGCTATATAGCACCTCTCATCACAAAAATAGATTTATAGAATTATATATAAGTAGAAAGGAGAAGTACTTATTTTAATGAGAGAAATAAAGTTATCGATAAAGTGTGACCTTAAATTAAATTATTATTATTATTAATATTACAACTTAGTATGAGAAAGATGTGTAATACTCATGGTGTCGTTGTGACATTGGCATAAGTAGACCCAATACAATATTGATATATAAACAAAAATCCCAATGTGAATGAGAGGTGCAACACTCCCATTTTAATCCCCTGATTAACTTGTAATAAATTATGATTAGCGATGGTTTTATTTTGACAAGGAGAAATTATTACCTTTCCATGGTGATTTGGACATATTGAACAATGTAAATGTATTTATTGTTTAATAAATACTAACCCAAACAATTGACTAAAGGGGGGGGGGTACTAGTATTGGCCATGATACCACGAGAGGAAAGAGTGAGGGGCCTAAAGGGGGTTCAATATGCTAGAGAAGCCAAGCCACCTTGCTGAATTATTTTTGTTGAATAACCATTTATTTCCCTATTTCCAAAATTCAAAGACAATCATTAAATGAATGTAAGGAGTTGGTGAAAGTAGTCACCTCCTTAGTTATGAGAGTATGGGAAAGTATCCATGTGAAAAGACCGAGTACAATTAGTTCTTGGAAAACGTAAAAGGGTCGAGATTGCATGGGAAAAAAGGGAGAAAGTCATGAACCTTCTTGGGGGGACAAGAAAAAAGAATGCACGAGAGTCATAGAGAACCCACGAATGTGCAGGAAGAGAATATTTTGGGCTAAGTTGTGGTAGAATCCATGAGAAAAGAAGGAATGAGTGCGTGCTAGGGAGTCAATTTTGTAGAGTTTTGGAGGTTCCCATGAGTAGAAAGAACTGTGGAAGATCCCATGAGTGGGAAAGAGCTATGGAAAATTCCATCAGAATATAGAGTAGATCAAATTATGATTAGTTTCACTATTGATTTTGAGAAAACCTGAACTTGAATTGGGAAAAAGAGGGTCGAATTGGTGTTGGATGGGAAAGGAAATCGATGCTGAGAGGGGAGGGCATTGAGGGAATGCATAGGAAGTGAAGGGACTTCCTTTTGCGGAGGCAATATAGCCGGGAAGGAACCTGGGGAATTCGTGGAGGCCCTGGAATTGGTTGGTAAAGGGGTTTCTGTTGTTTGACTACTGTGAAGGAGAGTGGCCTTCACATCCATTAAATCCCTTGAGAGATTGAGCTCCCCTAGTGGTATCATGGCCTGACACGGGGGTGTAGAAGAGATCAGTGCATCAGAGCCTACGATTGGGTGGAAAAACGCTAACCCTCAGTCAATTTAATGGTTAGCAATGTATAAAGAGATAAGTCTCTCTTGTACTTTGTAGATTTCTATGTTTGTACAATTTATGAAATTGAATGGTTTATGTGTATGAATCTATAAGGAATGGAATGGATGTATACCTTGTGTTTCTTGTACATACAATAATTTTTCTTCCTGGTTCTTTTCTCTTGGAAGTCTTTTATACACCTCTTGTAGTTCAGGGTCAAAATCTTGAGAATTGTATTACTGTATGTAGTATTTCCAAGTTTACTGGTTAAAGAAGTTGGCTAGATATATTTTCTACTTTTCCTGTGTAAAATGATGAATCCATTTGTCTTAAGTATGAATAGAAAACTTGATTTACTAGTTATTAAAATTTACTGAGCCTTGCTTGGAATTGAGCCACTTAATCCCTATATGAATTCAATCTAAAGAACTGCAAAGAATGTGGCAAATAGGCTACATAAACATCAAGAAATGAATGGAAAAAGAAATAAATTGTCTAAGTGTCCAAACAACAAATTTTTCCAGTTCATCAACCATTTTACATTTTCCTCTCATTGGAAATTTTCTGGTTGATCACTCATTGGCTCAATGGTTTCAACCAATTCTCTTCATCGACACTTTTCCAAGTGCATTCGTTGACGAATTGGGTCGATGCACCCATCGACTATCGACACTTTTAGTTCATTGACAATTATGACACTGTGCCCATCGACACTTCAGCCGATATGTCCATCGACACTATCACCCATTACCCTTTAACCTTTTAAATAAACAAGAATTCCACTCAGTTGACACATGTGAATCGGAGTCCACGTGGGATGTCACGTCAGCAGGTTGAAGTATGGTTTGATTTGAGGATCAGACTTAGTTTTCGAATTTATCTGGATATAAGGTTCCATTATATGTTAAACAACAACAAGGTGATATCCGGATCTGATTGTGTTGTTTATAAAGTTTTAAAGTGAACTATGGATACCTGGATTATAGATTGATGGTTCCACGTTCCAGGTTCTGTCTTTTAATGTTAAAACCTGAACGGGTGCATTATAAAGTTAAGTGTTGACCATTCATAGGCGCTTGGGGTATACATCATCCAATACCCTCAAGATACGTGCCCTAGCCTCATCGATGCTCTTCTAAATGCGTTCATTGTGATTTGGGATGATTTTTCGTCAGATCAAAGGTTGAGTTTTTGTGTCCAAAGGTGCATTGGAAATATTTGATTGTTTCCCTAACCTCATCGACACTCTTCTAGATGTGTTCATCGTGATTTGGGATGATTTTTCGTCGGATCAAAGGTTGATTTTTTGTGTCCAAAGGTGCATTGGCAATATTTTATTGTTGATGATCAAGGTTCAACAACATTGAAAAAATGGGCATAAAGGTTCGTTCATCAAAAGAAGTCCCCAATCGTTGATGAAGGGGAAAAGGGGAGGATGTCGTGGTTGAATTAGGAAAGAACACATGGCTATCATGCCACATTAATATCCACATGCCATGCCATGTCAGCATCTATGTGTTGTGCCATGTCAACCTTTCCAACAGATGCATCGACACTCAAGCCAATTGGTTCATCGACAATTTGAGTTATTGTTCTCATTGGCACTCAGGCCAATTGGGTCATCGACGTTTTGAATTCAACTTCCATTGGCAGATAGGTCGACACGTGCCATTGAAAATTCCTTGAGTTTTCCTATCAACCTTATTAAAAGGAGAAGACATGTCAGTTGTCATGTACATAATAAGGTACACATGTAAGCCACATGAGCATGAGGATGTAACCTTGAGGGGAAACGCTTGCAGTGTTTGAGAGATCATTTCTTCATGCCCAAAGCTCAGAATTGAGCATATTGATAGTCGATGGAAATATCTTGAGGAGTGGAATTGACCTATAACCTTAGAATCATAGTTAGAGGTATGGTTAAGAAAAGTATTTGTAGAGGGAATTGATAGATTTCCTAGCACGCCACCAGCATAATGATGATTAGGGGGTCGAGTGTGTTACATATTGGTATTAGAGTCGTAGTCCAAACAATGGAATTGAGTGGGCCAGAGATAAAACACAGAGACAAGATTATTTAATCTTAGTTCCAAAACTGAGCCTACAGGGTTCAGGGACAAAGCACAAAAGTAGAGGTTTTGGAACAAAGATTACAACATTGAGGCTATATGGCCTAGAAACTAGAGATTGAGAATTGGTTGCAGTATTAGGGATGAAATGGAAAGTACCTCGTGTTTTGGGAATGAATTGAGGTTTTTTATGATCATTCCATTTGATTTGTGATGGAAGAAACATGTTTAGGTGTAAGTAAATGGACTTTGTGAACAAGTAATGTTGTATTTACATTCCTTGGAATTGAGTGATTCCAATGGTAAGTTGAATGTTATATTCATAGTGAGCCTGTTTTGGCACTGTAAGGTATATGAAGAAGTCACTTGAGTGATTCCAATGGTAATTTGAATGTTATATTCATAGTGAGACTCTTTTGGCATTGTAAGGTATATGAAGAAGTCACTTAGATTGACACTCATTTTTACAAGGGAGGTAAACTACAAAGAGTATAAAAGTGCTTGGGTGTTGATGGAAGTAATGCAATGCACCCTTTAAAAACCTTGACATGGTTGAGGGATTATGCAACTTTGATTTTCGAGTTGGGTGGCTTGTTTTCAGATAGAGTGAACACCCAAAATGTTAAGAACCCAAATGATTGGAAATACTTACCCTTGTTCATTGTATATGGTGCTTAATGCATGTGTTTAAGGTGATATCCTTATCTTTGTGATTGTACCCTTGAAAGTTAAGAAACTCTTCACCTATGATGTTGTAAATAACTATTGCAAGGGAAGTTCCATATGATTGGTAGGAAGGAGTCTAATGGATGTAAAATATTCATCCTAGGTGGTACATTGTATTGCTAATGGGACTTAGTAAGTGTCCATCGAAAAGAGGTCAAGTGAACATGTCAATATGAGTAATTTTCTAATCTCATAGCTTTATTGAGTAAAGAGGCTTGAGTGCATATCTATGTATATGAATGCAGGAATAATCTGGTTAAAGAGAAAGAAAGGTACATGTTACTTGGTTGAATTCGGCTTGGAATTCATGTTTAATGGAATATAATTCTCATAGAGAAAGTGTGTAAGAGTGCTCTCTTGAAAGAGATCCATACATTTAGGATTGTGACTTTGAATTTTGTTGAGAAACAAGGAAAATTCCATGTGATGTGCATGCACACGTGCATGCTAGTGTGTGTGTATGTGTGTGTGTGTGTGTGTGTGTGTACGTGACATAGTGCCCCTACCTCAGCAGGGTCTGTTGACCTCCTGGTCTTTAGATCTTCCAATTCCCAAGCTGAAATGGCTCCTTGGTCCACACTAGAACCTTCAAATCATATAAACCACAGACCTCCTGTTATGAACCTCGCATGTGCGAGCAAGCACTAGGCGCAAGCTCTTCCCACGTGACCACCGATGGTAACCATGAGCCTAAACAAAGGCGCTTCACGTTTCATGATTTTGGGACTTCCATTGCAAAGCACCCTGATTCCTCTGATTCCCAAAACCCCAAAATGGACTAACAGTTCCTAGCTCCTCCTTTAAATTCTTCACTAATGCAACCCTCGGCTGTGACCTGGGGCCCAACTTTCGAGTGCATCAGGATTTCATGTATCGGGATGCTGTGAAACAATTCTCTCCCTTTTCCCGAAATATGAACCCACGATGACCACTATGCCATATCGATGGTCCTCATCTCTCATGATCCGATGCTCCAGATTCTTCCTTCATGAATCGGGATTTCACGACTCGCGATCTCCAAGTTACAACTTCCTCCGCACTTCCAACTTATGAAATGTCGATATTCAAAGCGTCAAATCAATAGCTCTCGCTCCTCTGGATATGACGGCTACTATCCCTCTTGATATTTTTTTAGCATTGAAAGACACTAAGTCTTATCCTCTCCATGGATCTACTGGATCCAACGGTCCACGGAAAATCGATGTTTCTCCCTCCAAGAATTTCCACCATCCATTCAAGTCCTCTAAGTTTCCTGGCCAAATAATTGGCGTCAACTCTCCTGAGCTCGATTTCTTCGAGGTGACTTCAACCCTCGTCTTTCCTATGATATTTCCAAGTCTATATCCTTCCTGATCTTGATTCTTACTACAAACTCAAGGATTCTAAGGAATTCTTGCACGCACTCCTTGCGGCCTCCACGATAATCTTTGATTATCTGGTATCTCCCCACTTTCTGCACTCCTTGCGACAAAAGTTCTTCAACCGCTCCCTTGGGTTGGAAAAGTCTAAGACTTTGACCTGGCCTGCGCACACCTTGCATGACTCTGTGCTATACTTTCACTTATGTTGGTATAAGAACAACTCTATCTCTCTTGATATTTTCTGAGGTAAAACTCACAATCTTGTCAATGCACTCCTTGCATACTTTCACTGCACTCCTTGCAGGAATTCTCAGGACAAGAAACAATTGAAACTCATACTCTCCCTCTCACATACTTCATACATACAACATGGAATCATACACATAAAGCATTGAAACAAATGCATAACAAAGAATATAAGAAAATTGTAAACATACCATTCAATAGATGCAAACAGTAACCATAACAACACCATGAAATTGGATTGAAGCCTTCTTATTTTAATTCAAGTGCTTCTATACATGGTTTTTGATAGAAACAATTATCGGCTCATACAACTTCTACAATCTTTGCTCTTCTCTGCTCTCCTATGCTCTCTTTTTCTCTATATCTTACTTACAATGAGAATTAATCATACAATACATACGAGGGAGTCTTTATGAGTTTTCCCTCCTACAACCTCAAGCTATCTTATTGAATTTAAAGACTACCAACTACTTTATATTTATTATATTAAATTCCTCCAACCGACAGATGAGAGCAACACTCAAGATCTGCATTACAATCCCCAAAACATTTAAGAGCAATTACATCCTTCCAGCTATTACATTAATGTTTCATCTTTTAAATTCAAAACATCTTCAAAATGTGCGCTAGTGTATATCCAACTGTCCTCCACTTGTGCTTGCTGGCGATGCTCCTGCATCAGCATGCGAGGTGAAGGAAATATTGAATGTATTGTTTGGATGCTTGGAGTGAATGAATGGATCTTGATGTCAGTACTTACATGAGATTGTCTATGGATAAAGAAATATTGCTTGCTATATTTTGGTAATGTTATTATTGCATAGTTGACATTATCCTGAAGGTACAAGTATGCTTTTCAAACTTTCCATGGGGATGAAACCTCAAGAGACAAATTGATTTTAGGGTTGTGTTAAACTAGTAAGAGTTAGTGTCAACTGGTTGAAAAGACACTATAGACATGCTAGTGCAATCCTTGGGAAAGAATAAACTAAGGTGTGAATTTTTTTTATTGGTCCTTCATTGAGTAGGACAGCTACATGTGAAATGACTCTAAATACAGGCAATGGGATAGAGCTTGTGTAAAGGAGCAGAACACATGATGGAAAGTTAAGAGTTAAAGTATTCTAATATTGTTTGATCAGACTTGAGTTCACTTGTCATGAAGAGATTTCAATTCATTAGAATTGTTTGATGCTGAACTCTTCATTAAGTTTGATGTGCATATGTCTGAAATGGTAAATTCCAAATGAATTGTGTACACTGTTGGGCATTGCAACAAAGAAGTTGCAGGCTAAAGTAATCACATGTGGATGTGCTATGTGAAGGCTCTACTAGGAGGAAAGAGTTATGAATAATGATGAAGGATACATAAGAATCTTGGATTACATACACACGTGTGTAAGGCAACATATGCTAAGAAAAATGTTACTCAATCTAATTTGCATATGGTTAATATGCATAATATGCTTTGTTTTAATTGAACTCATGAGCTAGCCTTGAATTTTTAGTATGTTGTTTGCATCCAATAAGGTAGGCTCTCTAAGTGTGCAAATGTCAAGTTGAACTTGACTAGAAATACTCAAGGAAATGGAGTAGCCAAACCCAGAAAGGAAAAAATGTAGAAGCAAATATGGAGAAAAGGGGATACTTTTCTCACTCTAAAAATTTGGTTTGTTTAACAGATTTATATGATTTTAAATAAATTAGTGTAGCTACTTGAGTGAATATCATGGTTAATTCCATGTTATGCAAATGGCAGAAAGGTTATGGAAATAACTCAACTATGCTGAAAATTCCAGACTGTCCAGAGGAATTGGAAAAGAGAATCCTTTGACTCCTCTTTGTTGTTTTAAATGTATTGTGTGAATAATTGAGACATGGGTAAGATGATTTAAGGATACCATAGTATCAAGGTGATGGAATTATATAAAACACATCATTCTAATGTGTTGGGAGGTTCCAACAAAGTAAGGTTGGAACATGATTTCCTATGTGGAGGTAGTGGCCAATACGGTGTATTGGATGGAAATGCATAATGGACAAGAGGGACTTGACTGGGAAATTCTTCGATTAAGGAAAAAAAATTCACATATGAGAAAATGACAATGAACATGGTTGTTGGAACCTGGAAGGATTCAATAAAAACTACACGGGGCTTAAGGAGATGAAACAAACATGCACTGGAGTGCATAACTGAAGTGATGTGTGATGCATATAATAAAGCTAGAGATGTGTATGAATTAGTAGTCATGCTGATGACGAATGATTGGTGCATATAGAAAGTGCACTAGTGCATATGGACATGCATGGATATGCATATGGAATGATTGTAGACTCTGAGTAAGTCTATTGATATGCATATATATGTGAAATATTGATGCTATGATAATTGAATATGACTATTGTTGGATCTTGTATCCAGGAAAAATGTGTATAGCATGGTTGAAGATGTTGATGAAGTTGTTGTTGCAAATGAAATCCATCCATATGAAGACAAAGGATGATGGTAGGAACATTGATCATGAGGTTGGTGAAGCGAGCCTATGAGCTTCTACAAAATACCAGTTGATCAGGTAACACCAAGTAATATGATAACAACCATGTAGATATGAATTTGGTTGCTTATGATGCAAAAATGTTGAAGGGATTTGAGGTAAGAATTTGCTTAGTTAAATTTCAATATATGAATTGATGTGCAAAGGAAAATGACCTTGAATGTACTTGTGTTGTTCATGCTTGAATGCATTCATATGGAAATTGATTGCATGTTATGCTATGTTGGTTATGAGGTCATAACTAGATCAAGTCAGGAGACATACTCTTGTTGTATCAATAAATGCCAATAGATCTATCCAAGTGTTGATGTTGTGGCTAAATATTCCAACTCATCATGGTGGAATACATGACATAGATATGTGGTATTCCAGAGTTAATGCAAGAATGTATTGTGTATATGCAGTCATGGGTATTGACACATTGATGTATTTATTGGTAATGTTTGAATGCATTATGAAAAGCTTGGTATGCTAGATAATGCATGTGTAAGGAAGGATAAGTTCTTTCCATTTAATATGATTAATATACATAAGTGATTTAATTGTTAGTATGTACAATTCTAAGATCACCTTGTGAGCCATTGTAAATGTGCAATGAAGGTATAATGTGCATGAAATACTAACAATTCGTTTGTCTAAATGGAAGCTGAGATATTGCAAGAAGAATAATCTTGGATATGGAAACAGTGTAAGTCCATAAGGAAGACTGATGTCTGCCATTGCAAGAGCCAAAATATTATGAAAATGAATCTCATCCTTGCGAAATTTGATTTCCTATATGGAACAAATTTGGAATTAATAAGTGGAACTTGATATCTATGGGAATCAAATTTAAAATATTTTTGATTGAATTTTCTATGATGATATCTAATGGTCATTGTATGTATATTATACAGGTGAGATGAAAAATCTATCTCGAAAAGAGAGATGATGGATCCTGAGTTGTAAAGCACGGAGAAGAGGCTATTGTTGTGACACTATAACCCTATGACATGCCATAATCACCATTGAGATGTGATAAGCTATGTTAGAGAAAGCCAGAGGAATGCCTTGGTTGTAAGACTTTATAAGTCTCTATACTCTTCCTATGCGAGGAATCCTTGGAAAATGGTGGATCAATCGAGGGATTTTGTAGAAGATAATGTGATTCCTAATCCTGGAGGGCAAGTGACTACAAGAAATATGAGACTTGAATGATTCATGAATAACATGCTAGCTGGGATCATGATTGCATTGGGTGTGTCCAAGCAAACAATGAGTTGAGTTCTAACTGTGGCAACCATATGGATGCAGATCCAACATAATTATACAAATACGTATTTTGTTGAAATGTATACTTTATCCCGAGTTATGAACATAAATGGAATAATAGTGGATTATAATATGCATGTTACTTGATAATTGTTGTAGGCATATGCTGGAATTCCAAAAGTCTAGAGGTGGAACAGACCATGAAGAGAATGATATTGTTGAAGAAGTTGGGGATGGAGACATGGCAAGGGGTTGCTAAGATGAACAGAACACCGAGGATGGTGTTATTCCAAGGGGGAGGGGATGTAACACCCCCATTTTAATCCCCTTATTAACTTGTAATAAATTATGACTAGTGATGGTTTTATTTCAGCATGGAGATATTATTATCATGCCATGATGATTTGGACATATTAAACAATGTAAATGTATTTATTTTTTAATAAATAAAACCCAAACAATTGACCGAAGGGTAGAGCACCAGTATTGGCTATGATACCATGAGAGGGAAGAGTGAGGGGCCCAAATGGGGTTCAGCATGCTAGAGAACCCAAGCTATCTTGCTAAATTATTTTTGGTGAATAACCATTTATTTACCTATTTCCTAAATTTAAAGCCAATCATTAAATGAATGAAAGGAGTTGGTGAAAGTAGTCACCTCCTTAGTTATGAGACTATGGGAAAGTACCCATGTGAAAATACTGAGTACAATTAGTTCTTGGAAAACGTGCAAGAGTCAATATTGCATGGGAAAAGAGGAATAACTTCACAAAATTTTTGTGGGAGAAGGAAAGGATAATGCATTGGGGTCATGGAGAACCCACAAATGTGCAAGAAGAGAAGCTTTTGGTCTGAGCTATGGTAGAACCCACAAAAAAAGAAGGAATTTTTTGGGGGGAGACAATTTTTTAGAGTTGTGGAGATACCAACGAGCAGGAATAAATGCAGAAGATCCCACGAGTATGCAAGAGATTTGGAAAAATCCATGAGTAGAGTAAATCATGAGTGGTATCACTATTGATTTTGGGTAGAGAAAACCCAAACATGACCTGGGAAAAAAAGGGTCGTGAATCAGTGTTGGCTGGGTAAGGAAACCAACATTAAGAGAGGAGGGAACTGAGGGAATGTAAAGGAAGTGAAGGGAATCCCTTGTGTGGAGGTAATCTAGTTGGGAAGGCACCTAGGAAATTCATGGAGGCCCTGGGCTTGGTGGGTAAATGGGTATCTTCCATTTGAACGCTATGAAGTAGAGTGGCCTTCACATCCATTAAATCCCTTAATAGATAGAGTTCCTCTGGTGTTATCATTTCCTGGCATGGGGGTGGCTCATTATAGAAGAGATCAATGTAGCAAAGCCTACAATTGGGTGCAAAAGCACGCACTCTCAGTCGATTGTCTAGTCAACAATGTATAAATAGATAAGTATCTCTTGTACTCTGTAAGATTTCTATGCATGCACAATTTATGAAATTGAATGGTTTATGTGTAAAAATATATGAGGAATGGAATGGATGTATACCTTGTGTTTCCTATACATATAATAATTTTTCTTACTGGTATTTTTCTCTTGGAATTATGTTATATACCTCCCGTAGTTAAAGGTCAAAATCCTAAGAATTGTATGTATTGTGTGGAGTATTTCCAAGTTTACTGATTAAAAAAGTTTGCTAGATATATGTTCTACCTTTCTCATGTAAAATGATGAATCCAATTTTCTTAAGTATGAAGAGAAAACTAGATTTACTGGTTATAGAAATTTACTGAGCCTTTCTTAGAATTGACCCACACTTAATCCCTATATGGATTTAGTCTAAAGAATTTCCAAGAATGTGATGAACATGCTACATAAACATCATGAAACAAATAGAAAAATAAATAAATCATCCGAGTGTCCAAACATAAAATTTTACCACTTCGTCGACTTACATTTTCCTCTCATTAGCAATTTTTGGGTTGATCACTCGTCGACTCAATGGTTTTGACCTATTATCTTCATAGACACTTTTCCAAGTGTGTTCATCAGTGAATTAAGCTGATGCACCCATCGACTATCTGCAATTTTAGTTCATCAATGGTTATGACACTATGCGAATCGACACTTTGACTGATCTATCCATTGACATTATCGCTAATTACCCTTCGATATTTTAGAAAAAAGGAGAATGCATGTCAGTTGGCATTTGTAAATCGAGATGCACATGGGATGCCATGTCAATAGGTCAAAGTACAATTTGATTTAAGGAGAAGACTCAATTTTTGAAGTTATCCAGTTGTAAGGTTCCATTGAGCATGGTTCGATTATATGTTAAGTTGTGACAAGGTGATATCTAGATCTGGTCATGGAGTTTATAAATTTTTAAAGTGAACTCCAAATACCTGGATTTTGGATTGATGGTTCCATGTTCCAGGTTCTATCTTATAACATTAAAATCTAATCATGTGCATTATAAAGTTAAGTGTTGATCACTTATCATCTTTTGGGATCTAGACTGTCCAATGCCCTTGATATTTGCGCCCTAGCCTCATCAAAAACTGAGCCAATGCATGCCATTAGCACTCTTATAGACGTGTTTGTTGTGATTTGGGCAGATTACTTGTTGGATCAACATTTGAGTTTTTGTGTCCAAAGGTGCATCAACAATATCCGATCATTGATGAACATGGTTTTGCAACATCGATGAAATGGGGAGTAAGGTTAGTTTGTCAAAAGAAGTCTCTGATTGTTGATGAAGGGGAAAATAGGAGGATTTCATGGTTGAATCGGGATAGGACATGTAGCTATAATGCAACATCATCATCCATGCGTCATGCCACATCAATATCCACATGTCATGCCACATCATCCTTTCCAAAATATGCATTGACACTCATGTTGATCACTTCATTGATGGTTTGAGTTATCATGCTCATTGACATTCAAGATGATTGGTTCATCGACATTTTGAATTCTCCTTCCATTGATGGACAGGCCAATGCATGCCATTGGCACTTCCTTGAGTTTTTCCATTGACCTTATTAAAAGGAGAATACACATGGGATGTCACGTGGGCATGAGGATGTAACCTTGCATGGAAATGCTAGGAGTCTTTGAGAGATCATATATTCATGCCCAAAGCTCAAAATTGAGCATATTGATAGTTGATGGGAAGCTCTTGAGGAGAATAATTGACGTATAAGGTCAGAATCAAAGTTAGAGGTACAATTAAGAAAAATATTTTTAGAAGGAATTGATAGATTTCCTAGCACCCCACCAACCTAATTATGATTAGGGGGTTGGGTGTGTTACAAGATGTGTAAAATTTCTTCTTGAAAATCAAATATAAAATAAAATAAAATACATAACGTAGAAAATAAAATTTATGAAAAGAATACCAAATATCAATTAATATATGATGATGATATTAGCCCAAAGGTTAACTTAATTAGTTGAACCATCCTCCCTAAGGATGTTTTCAATGGGGAGGCCATAAATTATATATTACGATTCAGTCAAGTCACCCATTAGGTTATTATGTTATTAGGTTTCATAATTGTTATCCCCCATTTCTAGGGATAACTAAGGAGATGGTGTCTCGAGGCCCTCAGGTTGCAGACATGGAGTATCGAGAGATGCATTAATTGGAAGTGTCCACATACACAGATTGAGACCTACTTCACCACCATATCTCTTTGATTCATCATGAAGGAATTCACCACATCAACTTGCTTCTGGAATACAGTGGATCTTTCTCCATGAGGTACAAGTCAAGTATTGTGGTAAGTGTCACTTTAATACTTGAGGCATTTGAATATGTTACATTAAATATTCTCTTGATTATAGAATGTGTGCTTGGAAATTATACTCTTTTCCTTGTTTCACCTTGGTGGTTGACATTGTACCCTAGTAAGTGGTCACCCTTGGGGAAAGGTTTTCTACTGAGAGATCTCTTCAAAAAGTCACCGTACCATTCCCAATCATACTTGACACTTTTCACAGTTTATCCTTTTCATTCCTCCACCTTTTGGGATTTTCAGGTGTACTGACCCAAGAAGGGATTGTACCTCATTTCATGGTAAGAAGGGGATGAATACCCAGAGGGAAATGTAGCTGGAAAAATATAAAAGCCAAATCCTAACCTTCTATATGATCTCTCAAACAGGTCTTGAGAACAATGAAACATTCCTCTTAAAATATTTTTAAGACTTGCAAAAGAAAACTCACATTATATAGATGTCCTGCTTGTTGAGGTGTGTACACTTATGTGGTGTCTCTTTATTTTCATGCATATGGCACTCTGTGTACCTCTAGATTCAAGTGACATTGTGGTACTCTTTTCTTTCCATGTCTTATAGTACCAAATTGTTTTGGACTTTAATAATTAATGGCAAATTAATAGGCTTGCAAAAAGTTTGCATTGAAAATGAAGGTGCAACACACCCTCTACAAAGGCACCCATAAATGAGATAATGATAACCCTTGTATGTCATGAACCCCATGCCCAAAAGTCTTACCCCCATCCACTTCATATTTTTTGCATGACTTAGAGAGGGTCCACCTAGGAAACACTCCTTGACTTGAGGAACGACTCACCCAATAGGTCATCATGACAACCCTCCCATACCTAAACTTGTAAAGTTGCATAGGGTCTTTGAGAACTTCTTTAATTTGAAAAGGTGTTTTTGATGCATTTGTTTAGGTGGCTCTTGTATTAAATTTTATTTTACCTGGCATGATACATTTGACTTGAGACCCTTGGAGGGTGCATTCATTTGTCTTTGCAGAACCTTGCTTGGTGGACATTTTTGAAGGAACAAGCCTAGCTTGGGCCTTCATTGGGGCTTGAATCCCACGGAGTGGATGCCATGACCCACACCTTGGGAGTTGACAAATGATGGGTGTTGCCTTTTCCTTTGGAGGCAATATAATACACCTTGAAGGATGATACTTATCCCTCACCTTTACCAATGATTTTCCTTTGGAGGCCATGCATTACACTTTGGGTTTGATGTCACCCTTGGGGCCAGGGTTTTGATGATGGTGGTGAGGTTTGATGATTTCTTGTTATGGTTTATGGAGAGGAGGACACTTAGAATGGTGAAACATGGCCTTTGGATCCCCAATGCCCCCTTCAACAACCTAATGACTTGCTAAAAATGCCAAAACCTCACCCTCTAGGAGCATGACATCATCTTTTTAGGGTTTCTTTTGTGTAAAATTCAAATTATTATTGTAAAGGGGGGAAATTAAGGCGGCCAGCCTCCTTATTTTGTGTTTTAACCCAACTAAGTGGACAAACTCATTTTACATGAACATGAATAAATAAAGGTCATTTGACATTTCATTTTCATAACATTCTCACATGAGAATAAGACATACTTGGCTGAAATTTTCGTCCTATTTGAGAATTTTGTCTATCTCTCTCTCTCTCTCTCTCTTGTGCAAATTTTGGATGCTTGTCTTGTCTATTGTGGAATCAAGTCATGTTCTCCCCTCTTGGAGGCTCCTCTCTTTCATGTTGATGAAATTTACTTGGTAAATGAGGGTTTTATATTGCTATCTTGTGGAATTGGTAAGGAATTTTCTGCATGTGTTGGTAATTTCTTCTTGTTTCATCTTGTTCTTGTCTAAAAAAACCCTTGGAGGAGTGTAAGGGCATAAAACCTCCACCAAGTTCATCTTAATTGTTATTGGATAAGCCATTTTTTCAAGGTTGCTAGGAGGAGTAAAAGGGCTTACACCCTCCTAGATTTACCCTGTTGGATTTGCTTTCTCTAGGGGGTAAAAGCGCTTACACCCCTAGAGAAGTAGTGGATCCAAATATTACAAATAAGACTCCATAACCCAATATATTAAGGAACAAATATTAAATTGTATTGGAGAAACAAAATCGTTGCATTGGAAAACATGATTTGTTGAGATATTTCATTTGTCTAAATCGGAATCAATTCTACTTGTTATTAGCTTGCTTGAGCCACTACGACATCTAGCTTAGCCAAGGATTTATTACTGATTTTGTAAACGTATGCTACAACCACAAGGCCTGCTGCAAAATCACTCATTAATATCTTACATCTCACCCTTTTACCATTGAAAATAGTTGGCTACTTGCTATTGTTAATCTACTTGGTATTGGCTATCTTTTGGGCAAGTTGTTTGCTGATTTCTTTGAGTAGACGTTGATGTTGTAGAAAATATTTTTCTACAGCCAATTGTCTGCATATACTTCTGATAATATCATTTTGAAACTTCATTTCATCGTCAAAGTCTATGCTTAAGTATTGAAAAATTAACTACTTGTTTAGTGCTTCATTTTCCAATAAATATTTGGTGCTTTTGATGGTTAATTCTGAAGTTAAAAACTATTTTCTTTGCTGATATATATGTTGGAGATACTTCACACACACCTACGATTTATTTTTCTCAAGGTTTTCCCTATGTTTAATAGTCATTATCCAATCTCCTACATTTTAGAGAGAATATTCATTTTCTTACATTCTAGGGGAATATTCTCTTCAGTTCACACTTCAGTTGGATCGGTTGAGTGGAGTCTTGATGCCACATTGGTTCCATCACCATGCAACATTGGGATCATCATCAATAATGCACATTGTCCTTGGGATTATCACTAGAGTGGAACATTACTGATGCTTTCAGTCAATTAACTGAGGACTGAAAGACTAGTTGACTTAGACTAGGTGGCAGTTAACTCTCGTAAATGTCGATGTGTGTCTAGATCTATTGGTCCTCAACATAACCAATAGGGTATAATTGGGACTTGATGAGGGTTTTGAATTCTTCTCACCTAGTTATTTGTGGATCACCCTCCAACCTAAGTGTTTCTATATGGATTTTCCACCAGGTTAAGGCATGGCCCTCTAACTTCAGTTTGGAAAATGACATCTTTTGTTCTTCATCTACATGGTGAATGCTGAAGTAAACTTCTAGTTAATGGAAACAATGATTCAGTTTTAATGCATTTATTAGACTCACCTCGGTATGGATTTATGCCCACCTTTTCTTCTATATTAAATAAATACTATGAAGGGTTTTTGGTACTGAAACTTGGATGCTCTTTCTCAAATTCTTTCTGTGACTCGTTGTCTAGGTCTTCATTGTCCCTCTGTTTCTTGTCTAATCTGATCTTTGAGTTTGAGCTTCCAACTTCTCCGAGAGGTCTGAGCTTGTTTTCCAGATCTAGCATGAGGAGGGACATATTGTGAGATATGTCAACAAATTTCTCTTCCATTCTTGCAAATCTCTCCTCTGCTGGATCTTGAAGGTTTTAATGAACATACTTATTAGCCATGGCTAGGGTTTTGGGAATTTCTTCTTAAACCGATTTCTAGATCCCTGCTACTTCCCACAAATACCCCAAATAAACTTTCTATGATACCAATATGATTTTTAAAATGGCATGTATATTCCATTGGATAGTTCGTCACAACAGATCTAAAAAAATACTGAAATTTTTACCGTGAAGGTTAATTTCTTTTACATCTTAATTTCTTTAATTACTAGTTTTCTTCTTAAAATGTATGAAATATATGAAATCCAAAAAATACTCACACACCATCCAAAAATAAACATAATATATAACTTGGGAAACCTAATACAAGAGAAAACCCAGCTAGAAGGTGAGGTCACTCTGCTCTCTTTTCTTCAAAGAAAGAGGCACTCTCTATGGAGTTTCCTTTGACAATGTGTTTTGTAAGGCTACTACAAAATATTTCCTCCTCTCTTATGTTCTCAAAGTACCACTCCTAGGTACTCTTCTCAACTATGTAACAAATACAATGCTAAAGAATGGAACCCCTTCTCCTCCTAGAGGCCCAATATTTAACATAGTCTGATAGAAATCTAGGGGTAGGGTTTTGACTTTCTCGACCCTAAATTGTGATAAGGTTTTTTGTTTCTAGAATATTCTTGAAATTCTTCACATGGCTATCTCCATATGCATGAGTAATGAGGTTGGCGTGTCATCCTCTAGTACCATGGTGGTCAACATGGTAGGTCAACTTGTAAAAGGCATAGGTTTTGCATACAAACTCCAATTGACGCATTTGATTCGTCGTTGGAAAGGTATCAGAGTGTAGAATGTGGAAAATTTGGGGAAAGTTGTTTTTTTCTCCCAAAAAGGTATTTTGATGCCTCAAAATGACTCTAGAATATTTTAGACATTTTTTAACCTAAATTTTCCAAATTGGGACCTGCCACCAAAATGACCCTGCAAGCTGATTCCTCTAATTTTTCCACTTTAGAAGCATCAAGATAGATGAAAAATAGTATAATGATCTAATATAGATTAGTTTCCTTGCACCTCAAGTTACCTTTGTGATCTATTAATGTTTTTTGCAATTATTTGGCATGCATCCTCTTGGGTGCACCTTCCCAAAAGGCTCCTACTCCATTCCTATAAATGAGGCAAGTCACCACTTTGCCTCATGACTTGCCCGAGCAAGTTCTTTGTTTGTCACCCAAACTTGGTCTCTAGCTTGTCGCATGGGAATAGGATCAACTCATGAGCCAGAGGATTTACAAATAGGTTTATGCCAAGAATTTTTATACCAACAAAGAGCATTGAAAATCTCATGATTAGAGACTCTTGAAAATGATCCATCATTTAGTTATTGGTGGCATGAAGAGAGAAGAAGCATTGAAGGTATCATTAGATGATACTCTTGGAACTGGTTCATCTTTTAGTTATCTCTAAAATGAGGAAGCATTGAAGCTCTCATGACCTAAGACGTATTTTGATCAAAAGGTGTGTTCGTTACACCCATTTTCTAACCTAGTGCATGTCATGAAAAGACTAAGGAGGTGAATAAATCCTTCTAATAATTGGATAAACTCGTTTAAGTTTGACAAGCATTCATTTATAAGTTTTATTTAAGGTTTCATATGCAGATCAATTAATTGAGAGATTATTAATGTACTTTTTCTTAACAAGATGTTCGTCCATGTATATAATTGCTTTGTTGTTTGAGAAATTTAGATTTATACAGACTTTATTTTTATCTTCTTCTTATATGTGAAATTTTAGACTATTAGTGGGTGTCAAATCAAATGAAATCATTATAAATATATATGATTACTCTTATTCATTATTATTAGAGAAGTACCTATAAAATTATTGAGGAGGAATAATAGTGACATCATCATTGGGTTGAGAGTTTTATTTGGTAGTTGTGCATCTCTTCTCTTGATGTGATTTCAAAATGGTATTTTTAGGACAACTCTAAATGTTCTATGTTTTTTATTATTTCTGGAAACTATCACCAAAATTCAGTTATGCAATTGTTGGTGAAATGACAATTTTCCATTACTTAAATTGCATTTTTCAATGTATAAATCTATTCAGTGCCCTGGGAATTGTGCAACCTCAAAAACTAAAATCTACAATTCCAACAATCCTTTTAAATTTCTCATTGTATTTTGAGCAAAACTTGTTGGAAAAATGTGCCCCCAAAAAATTAAAAGTGTAGAACGTTTAGACTACATGATGTCTTGACAATACTTCTTTTATGAACATATCTTTTCACCTTCGGAAGAAATTCCTAGTATAATTATTATTATAGATGGAGGGATGGACAAAGGGATATTAGTTGTTATCTTGAT
>ML777352.1:261505-287566 GCA_009831015.1 Picea engelmannii
TTTGAAAACTCTGCAACCTTGTCGAGTAAGCAGCGATGCTTTCTCAACCCTCAAAACAAGTCTACTTTCGTAAGAATGTTCGCTCTTTTTTGTTTTATCTCGGGATCTAACAAGTCGGATACTTTAATCCTTGAGTTCGCACATCCCGAGTCACGAAACGGTGAAGTCATTTTCATTTTTCGCCTGAGACATTAACTAGTGTAAAATATTTTAACTCATGATTTGACGTCGTCGGGGTTTCGCGCCTCGGCGTTAGTCAAACCCAATTTTTTATTTTTACAGCCCCGAGAGCCGAGAACACGAGGTACTTTTGTGATAACCCTGGTCAAGGATTAAAGGAAAAAAGTTGACCATGGTTAAATCTGTTCTCGGCGTCTTGCCACTTGGCACTATCTTTTTGAAAGTTACGACATCTTAAACCCCGACTCACGAAATCACGACGTAATTATAGCAAGATTAATTAGTCACCTAATCTAAGATTTTCTTCCCCTAATTTGAGCCTTAATTATCGCCATCTCGCGGTTTCATGACTTCACATACCAATCTCCCAGAAACTTGTCTTCGAAGTTCCAAGTCACGATATGGCGAATAAATTGATTATAAAATTAATGATGCTCCAAATCGCAATTACTGTTAATTAAGCCAAAATCGGCCCTCGCAGTCTCGTGAGTTGAAGACTCAAAATGTTAAAAGGAAATCCACGATGCAGGGAACAACGAGAAAGTTATTAATGTTACTAAGTTTAGATAATTTAAAATAAAGCAAGATATGTCCTGCGCATCGAGGTTTTCATGTTTCCCGAGGTAGCTATTTGATCTCCATACTCCGACTAACTGCCAAACCACCAAAATTTATGACATTAATGGGAAGATAAGGTAAATCTGTGTATAAGATAGGATTTTTACGCAATAAATTTGTTTCTAATTGCGATTTGACAGACTTATTTCGAAAAGTACAAAATTTTCAAATATATACAGGAGTTTCATTTTATTATAATGAAAACATTTTTCATAAGCGCGCAGAGCTCGTCATTTTCCAAGTGAACTAATTTATGCATGTATACATAGGTCTATCGCAGAAGGGCGAAAATGAAAGGTTCAGCTATGGCTCCATGAAAAGAAGCAAAGGAGAATGTCGAGTTTGCAGGGCAAGGCTCAAATAATGTCTCTGACACTTTGCCCCGGAGTGTTGACTCGGTCCCTAGCTGGTCGTTTATTTCAGATATTCTGCAATCTGAGTTGGTGAATTATTCAGACTCCGACGACAACGAAAGGGATGACCTGAACACCAAATAGAAGATAGTTGTGCAATCCGGGATGCACCGGGTAGCAACCAGACCACGGTTGCTCCCATATTATGATATGATCCGATGGGCATTGGATCACATAGACCTACCCACCAGAACTATCATGAATGACCAACGGGTCAAGGTCGGGACTTTTAGACCGGAGCACATCCAAACCATGTATAAACTCTCGACAACATCTGAATACACGTATGATGCTGAATTCCTGGAGGGATTCAAAGAGAAGGAGTGCACTCAATATGACAAAACGATTCCTGGTTTGATAAAGGATTGGGTTTCATGCTCCGCAAAATTCAGAGAAAATGACCAGGGCATTTATTCAATCGCTTCACTTGAGCCACAGTATAAGTATGTGGCAATGATGACATGTTGACTATTCAGAAGGGAGGACACATCACATTTCTACATTGTGTGGGTGCCTCTCATGTTTCGGGTCATAGAAGGCTGCTCGTTTAATTGGGAAAAGATACTCTTGGACAGTTTGGCCAACCGGGTCACAGAGTATCGGGAGCAGAGGGCAAGAGGGAGACCGTCCTCATTTTGCATGTCTGCATATATCATGGACGTGGTATGTTCCATGACACCATTCCCTTTGATGAATTTGGCTTGGAATCCAGCCCAAGAAAAACCTGCACATGAGTATCATGACAAACTGTGGGAGAATAAAGAAGACAAATTCATTTAATAAATTTTCAATTCGGTGATGGTGCCTCTGCACATCGCCATTTTTGGTCGCTCGCCACCTCGTATCTCGAACAACATTGCTGCAAATCTGAGCGGTATAGCGGACTGGTACGTAGAAGCAGAGTTTTCCTACTTCAGAGTGTTCGGAGCTGTTGTTCCCCCGCTTGCACTACCACTATTCATCCTCAACAAGCTAGCTTGTCGTGAGATCGCCCGACAAATAGTGATTGGCGGGGTGAGTAAAGAACTCAAAGCATCTTCAAAGAAGGTATGGTTGTTTTTCCCCATTCGACTAAATTCTTATTCTTTATTGGATTTCAGGCATGCCAAAGCTGAGGCTACAGCCCTGAAAGACCTAAGTTTGGTCTCCATTGAGTATAAAAGACATGGTCCTCAGAAAATTGTGAGCAACCATCTAGCTAATTGTGGGCTGAAGAGGTTTGAACACGAGTTTTCACCTCCAGATGATATTTTCTGAGGGGCGAGGTCTTATGAGGAAGTTCTAGCTCGGATCCGATCTTTAGCACCCAAAGACACAGCCGTTTTATAGAAATTTCAAGAACACAGATGAAGTTGTCTTCCCGCTGAGTTGTAAGGAGTGAGCCCGGACATTTCTGAGACAGAACCGAAGGATGCTAAAGGCCCCAAAGATGCAACTCCTGGCTCGGGAACAAGCTAGGACGAGGGGAAGAAAATGAAGAAACCTGAAGCAGAGGAACAAAAATCGGAAATTGAGACAAAGATACCTGAACCTCTGACGAAGAAGGACCCAATCATCACCCCAGGAAAGGCAGCGAAACAAATCGAGGAACCCATCACTTATGTTAACCCCTTGCAGTCGACGCAAGGAAATATAGAAGAAGGATGGATTTTAAATGAGGAACTGAGGCCTATCAGAGTAGAAGAACTTCCTCTAAACGAGTTCTTTTTTGACAAAAAGAGGAAAGCGGTGGTGAAAAGGGAATTCTACCAGGAGGTAGAATCGACCGCTAAAAAATTCAGGGTTATGACCGATGAAAAGAACAAAAAGAATGAACAATTTGCCACGGAGATCGCAGGAACGCTAGGAGCGTATGCTTCGGCGAATCAATTTTCTGTCGGATTGTTAAAAAACCAGCTCAAAAGAAAAAATCGCCTGATCAAGACTCTCCAAGACAAAGTAGCTTCGGCCACAGAAAACGATAAAGGTCAGGTGAGCGGGGAGATAGAACTGGCCCGACTAGCTGATAGAAATGAAATAGAAGTGCTCAAAACCAAGCTGGAGCAAGAACATCTAGTGATCCGAGATGGTCAGATACAGGTAGGTCAACAGAGGACTATGATAGCAGAGCTGCAGGCTCAGGTAGAGGTCACTGAAAGCAGGGTGATCGATGTTGAGTGGTTTAAAGCCAGAGCGATCGAGATTCAGAGCAAGATCTCTTCTGCACAACAGAGTTTGCTAGCCAAAGTGGGATTGATTCGAGAGGATTGCCTGTTGATTTATCGGATTTTGGAGAACTTGAATGTCAGAGAAAGGAATGTAGAAGCGGTTAGGGTCGCCTTTCGGGAGGTGGTGATAGCCACAAACAACAGAGTTTCGGCAGGTACTCCCGAACTCACTATCTCAGAACAAACTAGAGGTAACATTCTGTTGAAGGATTGGGAGCATAACATTGCCCTAGGCAAGGAACAAGTCCAAAAAGTAACCAATTCATTAGAAGAAGCCTTCAATGCTATAGATGGCGAGCTGTTGGGTATGGACAGTGAAGGCGATGCAGAAACATTAATGCAAATGAATGTAGAGCAGATCTTGCTCGATCTGAAAGAGAAGGATGAGAGAGATTCGGCCGATATCTCTCAGATGGATACAGTGGACATGGCTCAAGTTGACAAAATCTTAATCCAACCCAGCGCGCAATTAAGTTCCCTCGACATCGTCGATGCACAAATGGGAGACAAGCTGCAGCAGTTAGCCCGAGAATGTTACTTCGCCGAGGCCAGCTGTCAAGCGGAACCTTTGCAGCTCGTATCTCAGTTTGTGGAAAGATGTATTGCCTGCACCGAATCCGCGCGAAGACGAGCACCTGGCACCAAATGAAGATAGAGGAGGAGAAAGAGAGCGATCGCGCTCCTCTCGGTTGTAACTGAATTTGTGTAACCGTTGAGTTTCTAACTGATCTGTAAAATTGTATAAATATATCACAAAAAGAAATATACGAGGATGGACCTTTTTTGTGTCGATTGTAATAGAGCTTTTTCATTCGAGAAGTTAATATAAGCAAATTTGGAGATTCTTTATTCCATCAAGACTATGTTACAAGTTTGTTTCTTTGTATTTCATGTTTCATTTCATTCCATTATTCATAATTGATGTGCTTCGTTATACTTTAGTACGACCACTACTATAACGAAAGGATCTCAGCTTTCTGAAATTGTTTATTGTCTTTCCTCTGCACCGGCTGTCAGCGGGTGTAAGACCAATTTGCACTTTCAGAATTCTATATACATTCCTTGCTATGTCAGTTTTTTCCTTACTAATTTCCTCTTCTGTTTATATGTGAGTTTTCTCTTTGACAGGAACCTTGCATTATATGCAGCTAAATGTTTTTCTCTCACCTCATACCTTTTATTAAAATATAATACAGTTACGGGAAAGATCCTTCAATTTGCATTCCTATTTTATTCTTAAAACATTAATTCTATTTTATTCGACCAAATCGAGACAACATTTAATCTCTCTTTGAATCCTTTTCTTTTCTTATTATTCCTCAATGACTGTCCCTGCACCAACACAACCCAACATCGAACCCGGACTATCGAACCAAACGCATATTTCTTTAAACCTTTTTGACATAATCCTTAAAACTGCAAATAACCAGGAGGAACTTGAACATTCATGGGCATCCATTGAACAAGATATAACTACTCAGGAACAGTTGGAAGCTAGACAACACGAACATAGAAATATTCCCTAGTTTCCTATATCGAAAGTTGACATTACCCTCTCACCCATCTTTCACCTACCTTCTGATGCCTTGACACTGTACTTTTAAGCCTTAAGTACAGACTCAGGAACAACATCTTTCTGGCACCATTGCTGGGGAGCAAAGTTACGAAATCTTTTCCCTGAGAAAACGACATTTTTTTCGTTGAAAGTGTTACTCTTTGATAGTGAACATAGAGTACACAGAGTTTTAAGGCTTTTTCAATCTTTCACTTGGCGAATCCACAAAAACATAAACTGGCATCTGGTAGAAGGAATACCAGACAAAACCCGGATGGCAAGCTGATTATGCCTGTTACTGATCTTGAAAAATTTTTAACGGCGAGAGGCTCACTTGAGCCAACCGCTGCAGTTTATAAGCCTGAAAACCCACCTTTAAAGACTAAAATCCATTAAGAACCTTCTACTTCATGCAGTCCTCTGTTTGATACCAAAGATCCGATGACAAAATACTCTGAAGTTAGGAGTGAGATTCATCAGACTTCCCCATCCATACACAAGGGAAAAGGTCCTCTAGAAAGTTCGTCAACAGTTGACATACCATCTTTTCTTCGACAAAATTTCTCGGTCTCTCCTGATTCCAAAGAGTGTGTTACACACTCATTTTCTACACCCAAGTCGATGGCAGTCACTGGAGGAGGAGGTGGAGGTCAAGGGCATGTCCCTCCTCCCAGAGTATTCACAAAATTAGCAGCGAGATACGCTCCCCTGTTTTTGCCCGTCCCCCTTCATGATCTTCCTGAAAATTACATCAAAAATCTTCCTAAGTTCACTGGGGAGGGAGATCTAACCGCAGCCAAGCATATAAATTTCTTTGACCAATTCGTAGACATCTGTGGTATCGAGCACGAAGATGTCTATTCGAGACTCCTTGTCCAGACCTTTGAAGGACAGGTCTGAACTTGGTTTCAGAGCCTCCCCGCAGCTTCTATCTAGACATATGACACTTTGGAAGATGCTTTCCTCAGACAATGGGGAGAGCGAAAAGATCACTTATATTACCTTACCGAGTTTGGGTCCCTAAATAAAAAGAACTCAAAAACAGTCATGGAATTTATTCTGAGATTCAACAAACTATATAATAAGATTCCAGCCGCAGTTAAACCCTCTGAACCCTCAGCCAAAGTAACCTTCGCGAGATCTTTTGAGCCGGATTTTACAGTAATTTTGAGAGAAAGAAGAGGAGCCACCCTAAATAGAATGCAAGACGATGCTATTGAAATAGAATCTAATATGATGGCTTCAGGTAAATTAAAGGCAAAAGTAGAAATAGTCAACCACGAGAATAGACGCTATAGGGAACCAGCAGTTCCTTCGAGCTCAAATAGATACACTGATGATAGAGTAGATGATATGGCCCGAGTAATTAAAGAATTGTCCAACAAAATCTCTAGGATGGAGTTGGAACAAGTTAAAGCTGATTCTTCTACTAAAAAGGACTTTAGGAGAAACCCAAATCCCCCAAATCAACACAGACAAATAAAGAACGAGGATCAAAAAATACAAGCTCCACTAAAGAACAAAAATTTTATAGGAGCAAAGGACCTCCAAGATTTCAGAGATTCCAAGGATGAAGTCATGAATTTCGGTGATGACTGTTCGTAGCCATATCTGAATCGTGAAGACTATGAAAAATCTTTGAATACACCACAACTGTCTAATGAGGATGAAGAAGGTGATCACACTGATCTCTATGTATCTCAACCAGAAACAGAGATGATAATGGCCGAGTTTCAACCAAAGTACAACCTAAGATCTAAGAATAAGCCCACCTCAAGGGATCAACCTAAGAGAATCCTTAAAAGGGGTCAAGCTCATGAACCTCCTTCAAAAGAGACCTTGCTACCCAGCAACAAAACCAAGGTAGCAAACACTCAAGAGTCCGAGGTGAAAAAAGTTGAAACTCAAACACAAGAAACCGAACCAGTAGATAAAGTTACGACTTCAACTAGGATCATGAGTGATAAAGCGATCTAGATAAGTAAGTCGGAAAGAAAAAACTCAGAAGTCTCAACCAAAGAAACGAATAAGGTAAACACATCTTTCAATTTTGAAAATGAGTTAAACAAAATTAAGATACCGATTCCTTTGGTAGAATTAGCAAAAAGCCCCGCTTATCGGAAGCAAATTGCCAAAGCGATGGGTGTCTATGAGCAAGAAAGTCACTCGGATGTTATAAACCTGTAAGATAATAGGCCTAAAATCACCTTTGGTCCTCATTTTGAAGGGTCCAAAGACCACATCGTTCCCTTTTATATCACTCTGAATGTATATGATCAGTTGCTGCATAATTGTATGTTAGACTCATGGGCTTCTCATAATGTTATGCCCAATATTATAATGGACAAGTTGGGTCTCCAGATCACCAGACCTTATGGAAATCTGTACTCTTTCGATTCAAGAAAGTTTAAATGTATGGGGATGATAAAAGATCTGGTAGTTACCCTGGCTCAGGTCCTGGTAAAGAGTATCCCGATGGATGTGGTTATCGCAGATATTCCCCCCAAATATGGCATGTTGCTATCTAGATCATGGGGAGCCAAGTTGGGGGGTTCTCTACAGTTGGACATGACATATGCCACAATCCCTCTTTTTTGTGGTCAGTTCACTCATTTGTACAGAGAAACAAGATTAGCGTATACAGTCAGTGACCCTCAAAACCCAAATAACTTTCCCATTTACGTTGCAGACCAAGATCTGGGGAACTGCATTTTGTCTTTTGATGATGGTTTGGATGGGTGTCCAGAGGAACTCGATATAAAGCAAGAAGAGACTAGTCATTTGACAGAAGATCTGAGTAACACCGGAGTTTGGAAAATGTATTTCGATGGTGCCTTATGTTCTGAAGGAGTAGGTGTGGGAGTGCTCTTAGTGGCTCCCGAAGGTAAGTTCATTGTTCCTTTTTCTTACAGACTGCAGTGGGACATAGATTATACTAACAACGTATGTGAATATGAAGCATTGATTTTAGGATTAGAGGCTATGAAAAGGCTAAATATAACTAACCTGGAAGTTTATGGTGACGCAGAGCTAATAGTTAAACAAATAAACTGAGAGTACCTAGCCAAGCATCCCAGACTAAGAACATACAGAAATTGTGCTTGGGATTTGATGGAGAACTTTTTCTCATCTGTAAAGGTCCATTTTATCCCTCGTACAGAGAATCTACATGCTGACACATTGGCCAAGGCAACTTCAACCTTTTCTCCTCCCACGACTGTCAAACTGAAGTATCACATTGAAATCAGATACAAACCCTCTATACTAGACAATATCCGACACTGGAAGGTCTTTGAAGATGACGAAAAAATCTATAAATTTCTTATAGCAGTAGGTGAGTTCTCTGAAACTCATCCAGACCAAGAGAATCAAAATGACCCGATGTGGATTATGAAAGAAGGGGAAGATCCTGAAAACTTCCGAGAAAAAATAGCGGATCATCGTATGTTGGTCCTTAAAATCAACCAAATTCCGAAAGGCTTAATTCCTTTAGAAAGACTTTTCGATCAGAATGACATACCTATGAAATCCACTTTGCAGCCCCAACCAGAAGAAGTGGAGGACTGTGATATAGGAACTGAAAAAGAATACAGGATAGTAAAGATATCTAAGTTCCTCCCTCCCAAGGTAAAAGTCCAGTACAGAGACCTACTTAGACAGTACAAAGATGTTTTCGCCTAGTCCTATGATGAGCTTAGAATGTATGACACTTCCATAATTGAGCACAAGATACCTTTGAAGCTCGGGGTTAAGCCGTTTAGGAAAAAGCTTAGGCAAATTAACCCCATTTTGTTGCTTGTGATTGAAAAGGAAGTTAAGAAGCTTTTAAATGCTAAAATAATCGTACCTCTGAGGTACTCGAAATGGGTGGCAAATTTGGTCCCGGTCAGGAAAAAGAACAGAGAAATCAGATTGTGTGTGGATTTCCAAAACTTAAATAAGTCTTCTCTTAAGGATAATTATCCGCTCCCAAAAATGGACCACGTCCTAGAAAAGGCAGTCAGAGCAAATCCAATGTCTATGATATATGGGTTTTTTGGGTATAACCAAATCGCCATGAACGAGCAAGACAGAGAAAAAACTGCTTTCACCACACCATGGGGTACATTCATGTAGGACAAAATGTCATTTGGTTTTATGAATGCAGGAGCTACATTCCAGTGCGCTATGGAAATTGCTTTCATAGGAGAAAGAGACAAGTTCGTAGTCATCTACCTTGACGATTTGATGGTTTTCTCTAAAACCGATGAAGAACATTTGATCCATCTAAAACAGACTTTCGAAAATGCCGCAAGTATGGTCTGTCTTTGAACCCAAAGAAATCACATTTCGCTATGTGGGAAGGTAAGCTTCTAGGGCATATCGTATCTAAGGATGGGATCAGGATTGATCCTAAGAGGATTGAAGCAATAGAAACTATAAATATTCCCAGAAACGTAAAAGAAATTCAATCTTTCTTAGGTACAATAAATTTTTTACGAAGGTTTATCCCCAATTTTGCTGAGATTGTCAAATTGATCACAGGAATGTTGAAGAAAGATAGCAGAGTAAATTGGACAACCGAGGCCAAAGCATCGTTCATGCATATTAAAAAAGTCATCAGCGAGGCACCTGTGTTAGCAAGCCCAGATTACTTGAAATATTTCCTTATCTTCTCATTTGCTTCCGAACATACTATCGCCACGGTGCTCCTGCAAAAGGATGACGAAGGCTTCGAATGGCCGATCGTGTTTTTTAGCAACAGCCTTAGAGAGGCTGAACTTAAGTATGACATAATAGAAAAACAGGCGTACGCAATGGTGAAATCACTAAAAGCATTCAGAACCTATGTACTTCATTCAAAAATTATCATGTATGTGCCAACCAGTGATGTGAAAGATATATTGGTATAGCCAGATAGTGACAAAAAACGAGGGCGTTGGCTCGCTAAAATACAAGAATTCGATTTGGAAGTCAAGCCGACTAAATTGATAAAGGGGCAGGGTCTGGCCAAACTCTTGGCTAAGTCGAATCTTAGAGCTCTTGATATTAATTGCCTCCAAGGGGAAGACGGAGACGCACACCTGCACAAGCCGGATGACCAGACAGATCCAAGCAAGGTCGAAGAAAAGTTCATATCATCAGGTTGGTATAAAGACATAGTGTTCTACTTGTTAAACTTGAAATGTCCAAATGAACTATCACTAGCGAAGTGTAGAAATTTAAAACTCCATGCTGTAAAATATTGCATCGCCAAAAATCAACTATACGGGAAGGATCCACTCGGGTTCCTACTAGTCTGTTTGGTTGAGTCGGAAACTCCACGGGTTATAGAAGAATTTCATGAAGGAGTCTATGAAGGACACCATGCATGGAGAGCTACAGCCTACAAGATCTTGAGGGCCGGATACTATTGGCCGAAACTATTTTCGGGCGTTAATGCCAAAGTGCATGTTTGCAACCTGTGTCAAATATTCGTTGGTAAACAGAAACTCCCTGCACTACCACTCGTTCCAGTCAAAATTGAAGCTCCATTTCAACAATGGGGACTATATTTCATAGGGGAAATTAATCCCCATTCCATTGCTCAGCATAAGTGGATCTTAACAGCCACAGATTATTTTACAAAGTGGGTGGAAGCCATTCCAACCAAAAGGGCAACAGAATCGGTGGTAATTGATTTCTTGGAGGATAATATCTTGTCAAGATTCGGGTGTCCCTGAAAGATTGTTACCGATAATGCCCAGGCCTTCAAGTCCATGGCTATGATCAACTTCTGTCAAAAGTACAATATCGTTCTCGACCATTCCACTGCTTATTACCCCCAAGGAAACAGGTTGGCCGAATCATCCAACAAGAGCCTGGTAAACATAATCAAGAAAGTACTGGATGAAAATAAAAGGTCCTGGCATGTGCATTTGAAGTACGCATTGTGGGCAAACCACATCAGCACAAAAAGGTCTATCAGCATTTCACTATTTCAAATGGTCTATGGGACAGAGGCGGTTCTACCTATAAACTTAGCCTTTCCAGTAATGAAATTATGGCAGGATCATAACAAAGAACCCAATCATGTAACCAGGAGAATTAACCAGCTGATCGAGGTTCAATAGCATAGAGTGGAGGTTGATGAGAAAATGCAGAAGTACTAGGACGATATGAAAGCATTGTTCGACCTCAAGGCAAAAGACAGAGAATTCCTCCCAGGTGACTTAGTATTAAGATGGGATGCGAGAAGGGAAGAAGCTGCGAAGCATAGCAAATTTGACCACCTTTGGTATGGACCATTCAGGGTCTCGGCTCCAGAAGGGAAACATTCCTTTCTTCTGGAAAATATAGACGAAGAAGTCCTCAGCGCCCCTGTCAACGGGCGATATCTGAAACATTACACGATATAACAGTAAAAAATAAATAAATAAATCGTAAATAAATAAATTTCATGTTTTGTACATACATACATTTTCATTTGAACATTTACTTTTAATTTTCGGTTTTTTGTTCCTAAAATCTCAACACATTTCCAATAAGATTCGCATTTGCTTTTTGCAGGATTCCAGCTGCAGACGAAACTAGCAGGAAAAGTAATTTGCAGGTCGGTATCAGAAATAGAGTGGCATAAAATAGGTGATACCTAAAATAGTTTTGTATTGCGCAAAGAAAATGAAATAAAAAGGTAAAAAGAAACTTTCTCAAAAATATATGTTATGAAAGACTGTTAAGGGAAATCAAGGTAACATCTTCCAAACGGCAATACAAATTGTTAGACAGGAGGATCATTGCTTGGTTTGATAATTTTTGTTTTAAAATAAGTTGAACAATACGCTAAATGAAAATGGGTAGTTGAAATAAACTATTCCCGAAGTTATCTACAAGAGTCAGTATCGAGTTGTTTCGACCCCCATATTTTCAGTCAATGAATCGTTGCTTTGTATCCTGTCTATCTTCGGGTCTAACTTTTAGCAAGTCACCATCTTCCCGAGTTATTGCGAAGGGATAAAAGTATTTCATTTTAAACCTCAGGGGTTTCAAAACAGATCTTGATAGGAAAGTTGGTCTTCACAAATACTTGTTCTTCTGCTAAGCGAAGGAACGTTTAGAGAGATCCTAACTTTCCTAGGTTTTTCAATAGCTTCGGAAGAATTTAAGCTTGCTCGAATAGGATGCCTCTTAAAAAATTATTATTTTCCCCTATCTCCCTAAGAACGAAGGTGTTGTGAAGGTCAAAGGAATATTGATATCGAGTAATCAAAATAAGTTGACAGACCTCTGATACAAAATATTACACAGATATCAGCCCTGATATAAACTGATTGCCCCCATCTTCGTGATTTAAAAGTAAATTATAAGACAGGTGGTGGAAGGAAATTCAGAAATGATTTCCCCCACCTAGTCCAGAAAGACGATGAAAGGAAATTCAGAAATGTTTTCCCTCGTCTCAGTGTTTAAACGCATAAATATTTTCCGAAGCGGTGAAAAGAAATTCAGTGAAAGGGGCCAGACAACTTCACCGGGTACTGAACAGGCTCGCTGGTAGTGAAACAATGTTTGAGATATCTGTAAGGTTGTTATACATGAATATCACTCTTCTCTGGTAACCAATGCTTTCTAAAAACCTGATGAACACCCCAAATTCAGACGGGACTTCCCAATTTAAAATTATATAATATCATTCTTTTGATGCAAGCTGAGAATCACAAGATCTATTGAATCTCCTAGGTTCGTTTCGACTGTGTTAAAACATACCCAAAGTTAGTAGTGGGAAAGGGAAAATTGTGAAAGGGACTACAGCCATGTTTGGAAAGAGTATATGATTTTGAAAAACACTTCTCGAGGTAAAAAACAAAGTCTTTTCCCCCCTTCGATCCTTTTCCTTGAATTTTTTCCACCTGTTTTAGCTTGTGACTCCATTTACCCAATATTGGCACGTGGTCTACTGTTCTTCTCACCTCACAGGAAGGCGAGAGCCCTAGTTGAAGTCTATGTTGGAGCCGCCCTTATTTTTTGACCCGTCACAATTTTCTTTTTGGATACTTAAAATTCTAAAGATGGCCTTTTTTATTTCCCCCCCCCCCAAACTTTGAAAACTCTGCAACCTTGTCGTGTAAGCAACGATGCTTTCTCAACCCTCAAAACAAGTCTACTTTCGTAAGAACGTTCGCTCTTTTTTGTTTTATCTCGGGATCTCGCAAGTCGGATACTTTAATCCTTGAGTTCGCACGTCCCGAGTCACGAAACGGCGAAGTTGTTTTCATTTTTCACCCGAGACATTAACTAGGGTAAAATCTTTTAACTCATGATTTGACGTCGTCGGGGTTTCGCGCCTCGGCGTTAGTCAAACCCAATTTTTTATTTTTACATCCCTAAGAGCCGAGAACACGAGGTATTTTTGTGATAACCCTAGTCAAGGATTAAAGGCAAATAGTTAACCATGGTTAAATCTGTTCTCGCCGTCTCGCCACTCGGCACTATCTTTTCGAAAGTTACGACATCTAAAACCCCGACTCACGAAGTCGCGACGTAATTATAGCAAGATTAATCAGTTGCCTAATCTAATATTTTCTTCCCCTAATTTGAGCCTTAATTATCGCCATCTCACGGTTTCGCGACTTGGCATACCAATCTCCCAGAAACTTGTCTTCGAAGTTCCGAGTCATGATATGTTGAATAAATCGATTATAAAATTAATGATGCTCCAAATCGCAATTACTGTTAATTAAGCCAAAATCGGCCCTTGCAGTCTCGTGAGTTGAAGACTCAAAATGTTAAAAGGAAATCCACGATGCAGCGAACAGCGAGAAAGTTATTAACGTTACTAAGTTTAGATAATTTAAAATAAAGCAAGATATGTCCCGCACATCAAGGTTTGCACGTTTCCTGAGGTAGCTATTTGATCTCCATACTCCGACTGACTGCCAAACCACCAAAATTTATGACATTAATGGGAAGATAAGGTAAATCTGTGTATAAGATCAGATTTTTACGCAATAAATTTGTTTCTAATTGCGATTTGACAGACTTATTTCGAAAAGTACAGAATTTTCAAATATATACAGGAGTTTCATTTTATTATAATGAAAACATTTTTCATAAGCGCGCAGAGCTCGTCATTTTCCGAGTGAACTAATTTTTGCATGTATACACAGGTCTATCGCAGAAGGGAAAAAACGCAAGCTTCAGCTATGGCTCCACGAAAAGCAGCAAAGGCGAATGTCGATTTTGCAGGGCAAGGATCAGATAATGTCTTCGACACTTCACCCCGGAGTGTTGACTCGGTCCCTAGCTGGTCGTTTATTTCAGATATTCTGCAATCTGAGTTGGTGATTTATTCAGACTTCGACGACAACGAAAGGGACGACCTGAACACCAAATACAAGATAGTTGTGCAATCCGGGATGCACCGGGTAGCAACCAGACCATGGTTTCTCCCATATTATGATATGATCCGATGGGCATTGGATCACATAAACCTATCCACCAGAACTATCATGAACGACCAACGGGTCACGGTCGAGACTTTTAGACCAGAGCACATCCAAACCATGTATAAACTCTTGACAACATCTGAATACACGTATGATGCTGAATTCCTGGAGGGATTCAAAGAGAAGGAGTGCACTCAATATGACAAAACCATGCCCAGTTTTATAAAGGATTGGGTTTCGCGCTCCGCGAAATTCAGAGCAAATGACCAGGGCATTTATTCAATCGCTTCGCTTGAGCTACAGTATAAGTATGTGGCAATGATGAAATGTCGACTATTCGGAAGGGAGTAAACATCGCATTTCTACATTGCATGGGTGCCTCTCATGTTTCAGGTCGTAGAAGGTTGCTCATTTAATTGGGCAAAGATACTCTCGAACAGTTTGGCCAACCGGGTCACAGAGTATCAGGAGCAGAGGGCAAGCGGGAGACCATCCTTATTTTTCATGTCTTCATATATCATGGACGCGGTATGTTCCATGACACCATTCCCTTTGATGAAATGGGCGTGGAATCTAGCCCAAGAAAAACATGTACATGAGTATCACGACAAACTGTGGGAGAATAAAGCAGACAAATTCATTTAAGAAATTTTCAACTGGGTGATGGTGCCTCTGCACATCACCATTTTTGGTCGCCCGCCACCTCGTATCTCGGACAGCATTGTTGCAAATCTGAGTGGTATAGCAGACTGGTACGTAGAAGTAGAGTTTTTCTACTTCAGAGTGTTCAGAGCTATTGTTCCCCCGCTTGCACTGCCACTGTTCATCCCTGACAAGCTAGCTTGTCGCAAGATCGCGCGACAAACAGTGATTGGCGGGGTGAGTAAAGAACTCAAAGAATCTTCAAAGAAGGTATGGCCATTTTTCCCCATTTGCCTAAATTCTTATTCTTTATTGGATTTCGAGCATGCTAAAGTTGAGGCTGCAGCCCTAGAAGACCTGAGTTTGGTCTCCATTGAGTATAAATGACATGATCCTCAGAAAATTGTGAGCAACCATCTAGCTAATTGTGGGCTGAAGAGTTTTGAACACGAGTTTTCACCTCCAGATGATATTTTCTGAGGGGCGAGGTCTTATGAGGAAGTGCTAGCTCGGATCCGATCTTTAGCACCCGAAGACACAGCCTTTTTATTGAAATTTCAGGAACATAGACGAATTTGTCTTCCCGCTGAGTTGCAAGGACTGAGCCCGGACGTTTCTGAGACAGAACCGAAGGATGCTGAAGGCCCCAAAGATGCAACTCCCGGCTCGGGAACAAGCCAAGACGAGGGGAAGCAAACGAAGAAGCCTGAAGCAGAGGAACAGAAATCAGAAACTGAGACGAAGACCCCTGAACTTCCGAAGAAGCAGGACCCAGTCGTCACCCCAGGAAAGGCAGCAAAACAAATCGGGGAACCCATCACTTCTGTTACCCCCTTGTAGTCGATGCAAGGAAATATAGAAGAAGGATGGATTTTAAATGAGGAACTGAGGCCTATTGGAGTAGAAGAACTTCCTCCAAAACGAGTTCTTTTTTGACAAAAAGAGGAAAGCGGTGGTGAAAAGGGAATTCTACCAGGAGGGAGAATCGACCGCTAAAAAAGTCAAGGTTATGACCGATGAAAAAAACAAAAAGAATGAACAATTCACCACGGAGATCGCAGGAACGCTAGGAGCATACGCTTTGGCGAATCAATTTTCGGTCGGATTGTTAAAAAACCATCTCAAAAGAAAAAATCGCCTGATCAAGACTCTCGAAGCCAGAGTAGCTTCGGCCACAGAAAACGCTAAAGGTCATGTGAGCGGGGAGATAGAACTGGCCCGACTAGCTGATAGAAATGAAATAGAAGTGCTCAAAACCAAGCTGGAGCAAGCACATCTAGTGATCGGAGATGGTTGGATACAGGCGGGTCAACAGAGGACTATGATCGTAGAGCTGCAGGCTCAGGTAGAGGTCACTGAAAGTAGGGTGATCGATGTCGAGGGGTTTAAATCCCGAGCGATCGAGATTCGGAGCATGATCTCTTCTGCACAACAGAGTTTGCTAGCCAAAGTGGGATTGATTCGAGAGGATTGTCTGTTGATGCATCGGATTTCTGAGAACCTGAATGTCAGAGAAAGGAATGCAGAAGTGCTAGGGTTTCCTTTCAGGAGGTGGTGATAGCCACGAACAACAGAGTTTTGGCAGGTACTCCCGAACTCACTATCTCAGAAAAAACTAGAGGTAACATTCTGTTGAAGGATTAGGAGCATAACATTTCCCTAGGAAAGGAACATGCCCAAAAAGTAACCAATTCATTAGAAGAAGCCTTCAATGCTATAGATGGCGAGCTGTTGGGTATGGACAGTGAAGGCGACGCAGAAACATTAATGCAAATGAATGTAGAACAAATCTCGTTCGATCTGAAAGAGAAGGATGAGAGAGATTCGACCGATATCTCTCAGATGGATACAGTGGACATGGCTGAAGTTGACAAACACTTAATCCAACCCAGCGTGCAATTAAGTGCCCTCGACATCGTCGATGCACAAATGGGAGAAAAGCTGCAGCAGTTAGCCCGAGAATGTTACTTCGCCGAGGCCAGCTGTCAAGCGGAACCTTCACAGCTCGTATCTCAGTTTGTGGAAAGATGTATTGCCTGCACCGAATCCGTGTGAAGACGAGCACCTAGCATCAAGTGAAGATAGAGGAGGATAAAGAGAGCAATCGCGCTCCTCTTGGTTGTAACTGAATTTGTGTAACCATTGAGTTTCTAACTGATCTGTACAATTGTATAAATATATCACAGAAAGAAATATACGGGGTTGGACCTTTTTTGTGTCGATTTTAATAGAGTTTTTGCATTCGAGAAGTTAATATAAGCAAATTTGGAGATTCTCGATTCTGTCAAGACTGTGTTACAAGTTTGTTTCTTCGTATTTCATGTTTCATTTCATTCCATTATTCATAATTGATGTGCTTCGTTATACTTTAGTACGACCACTACTATAATGAAAGGATCTCAGCTTTCTGAAATTGTTTATTGTCTTTCCTCTGCACCGGCTATCAGCGGGTGTAAGACCAATTTGCACTTTCAGAATTCTATATACATTCTTTGCTATGTCAATTTTTTCCTTACTAATTTCCTCTTCTGTTTATATGTGAGTTTTCTCTTTGACGGGAACCTTGCGTTATATGTAGCTAAATAGTTTTTCTCTCACCTAGTACCTTTTATTAAAATATAATACAGTTACGGGAAAGAGCCTTCAATTTGCATTCCTATTTTATTCTTAAAATGTTAATTCTATTTTATTCGACCAAATCGAGACAACAATTAATCTCTCTTTGAATCCTTTTCTTTTCTTACTGTTCCTCAATGACTATCCCTGCACCAACACAGCCCAACATCGAACCCGAACTATCGAACCAAACACATATTGCTTTAAACCTTTTTGACATAATCCTTAAAACTGCAAATAACTGGGAGGAACTTGAACGTTCATGGGCAGCCATTGAACAAGATATACCTACTCAGAAACAGTTGGAAGCTAGACAATGCGAACGTAGAAATCTTCCCTAGTTTCCTATACCGAAGGTTGACGTTACCCTCTCACCCATATTTCACCTACTTTCGGATGCCTTGACACTATACTTTTAAGCATTAAGTACAGACTCGGGAACAACATCTTTCTGGCACCATTGTCGGGGAGCAAAGTTACGAAATCTTTTCCCTGGGAAAACAACATTTTTTTCATTGAAAGTGTTACTCTTTGATAGTGAACATAGAGTACACACAGTTTTAAGTCTTTTTCAATCTTTCACTTGGCGAATCCACGAAAACATAAAGTGGCATCTGGTAGAAGGAATACTAGACAGAACCCGGATGGCAAGCTGATTATGCCTGTTACTGATCCCAAAAAAAATTTAAGGCTGAGAGGCTCGCTTGAGCCAACCGCTGCAGTTTATAAGCCTAAAAACCCACCTTTAAAGACTAAAATCCATTCAGAACCTTCTACTTCACGCAATCCTCTGTTTGATACCAAAGATCTGATAACAAACTACTCTGAAGTTAGGAGTGAGATTCATTAGAATTCCCAATCCGTACACAAGGGAAAAGGTCCTCTAGAAAGTTCGTCGACAATTGACATACCATCTTTTGTTCGACAGAATTTCCCGGTCTTGCCTGATTCCAAAGAGTGTGTTACACACTCATTTTCTACACCCAAGTTGATGGCAGCCACTGGAGGAGGAGGTGTAGGTCAAGGGCATGTCCCTCCTCCTAGAGTATTCACAAAAGTAGCAGCAAGATATGCTCCCCTGGTTTTGCCCGTCCCCCTTCATGATCTTTCTGAAAATTACATCAAAAATCTTCCTAAGTTCACTGGGGAGGGAGATCTAACCGCAGCCAAGCATATAAATTTCTTTGAACAATTCACAGACATCTGTGGTATCGAGCACGAATATGTCTATTCAAGACTCCTTGTCCAGAACTTTGAAGGACAAGTCCGAACTTGGTTTCGGAGCCTCCCCGCAGCTTCTATCCAGACATATGACGCTTTGGAAGATGCTTTCCTCAGACAATGGAGAGAGCGAAAAGATCACTTATATTACCTTACTGAGTTTGGGTCCCTAAAGAAAAAAAACTCAGAAACAGTCATGGAATTTATTCTGAGATTCAACAAACTATATAATAAGATTCCAGCCACAGTTAAACCCTCTGAACCCTCAGCCAAAGTAACCTTCGCGGGAGCTTTTGAGCCGGATTTTGCACTACTTTTGAGAGAAAGAAGAGGAGCCACCCTAAATAGAATGCAAAACTATACTGTCGAAATAGAATCTAATATGATGGCTTTAGGTAAATTAAAGGCAAAAGTAGAAACAGTCAACCGCGAGAATAAATGCTATAGGGAACCAGTGGGTCATTCGGGCTCAAATAGATATACTGATGACAGAGTAGATGATATGGCTCGAGTAATTAAAGAACTGTCCAACAAAATCTCTAGGATGGAGTTGGAACAGGTTAAAGTTGATTCTTCTACTAAAAAGGACTTCAAGAGAAACCCAAATCCCCCAAATCAACACAGACAAATAAAGAACGAGGATCAAAAAATACAAGCTCCACTAAAGAACGAAAATTTTATAGGAGCAAACAACCTCCAAGATTTCGGAGATTCCGAGGATGAAGATGTGAATTTCGATGATGACTGTTCACAGCCGTATAAGACTCGTGAAGACTATGAAAAATCTTTGAATACACCACAATCGTCTAATGAGGATGAAGAAGGTGATCACACTGATCTCTGTGTATCTCAACCAAAAACAGAGATGATAATGGTCGAGTTTCAACCAAAGTACAACCTAAGATCTAAGAATAAGCACACCTCAACGGATCAACCTAAGAGAATCCTTAAAAGGGGTCAAGCTCATGAACCTCCTTCGGAAGAGACCTTGCTACCCAGCAACAAAACCAAGGTAGAAAACACTCAAGAGTCCGAGGTGAAAAAAGTTGAAACTCAAACATAAGAAATCGAACCAGTAGATAAAGTTACGACTTCAACTAGGATCACGAGTGATAAAGTGATCCAGATAAGTAAGTTGGAAAGAAAAAACTCAGAAGTCTCAACCAAAGAAACGGATAAGGTAAACACATCTTTCAGTTTTGAAAATGATTTAAACAAAATTAAGATACCGATTCCTTTGGTAGAATTAGCAAAAAACCCCGCTTATCAGAAGCAAATTGCCAAAGCAATTGGTGTCTATGAGCAAGAAAGTCACTCGAATGTTATAAACCTGGAAGATGGCAGACCTAACATCACTTTTGGTCCTCATTTTGAAGGGTCCAAAGACCACATCACTCCCTTTTATATCACTCTGAATGTATATGATCAGTTGCTGCATAATTGTATGTTAGACTCAGGGGCTTCTCATAATGTTATGCCCAAGATTATAATGGACAAGTTGGGTCTCCAGATCACAAGACCTTATGGAAATCTATACTCTTTCGATTCGAGAAAGGTTAAATGTATGGGGATGATAAAAGATCTGGTAGTTACCCTGGCTCAGGTCCCGGTAAAGAGTATCCTAATGGATGTGGTTATCGCAGATATTCCCCCCAAATATGGCATGCTGCTATCTAGATCATGGGGAGCCAAGTTGGGGGGTTCTCTACAGTTGGACATGACATATGCCACAATCCCTATTTTCGGTGGTCATTTCACTCGTTTGTACAGAGAAACAAGATTAGCGTACACAGTCAGTGACCCTCAAAACTCAAATAACTTTCCCATTTTACGTTGCAGACCAAGATCTAGGGAACTGCATTTTGTCTTTTGATGATGGTTTGAATGGGTGTCCAGAGGAACTCGATATGAAGCAAGAAGAGACTAGTCATTTGACAGAAGATCTGAGTAACACCGGAGTTTGGAAAATGTATTTCGATGGTGCCTTATGTTCTGAAGGAGCAGGTGTGGGAGTGCTCTTAGTGGCTCCCGAAGGTAAGTTCATTGTTCCTTTTTCTTACCGATTGCAGTGGGACATAGATTATACTAACAACGTATGCGAATATGAAGCATTGATTTTAGGATTAGAGGCTGCGAAAAGGCTAAATATAACTAACCTGGAAGTTTATGGTGACGCAGAGCTAATAGTTAAACAAATAAACCGAGAGTACCTAGCCAAGCATCCCAGACTAAGAACATACAGAAATTGTGCTTGGGATTTGATGGAGAACTTTTTCTCATCTGTAAAGGTCCATTTTATCCCTCGTACAGAGAATCTACATGTTGATGCATTGGCCAAGGCAGCTTCAACCTTTTCTCCTCCCACGACCGTCAAACTGAAGTATCACATTGAAATCAAATACAAACCCTCTATACCAGACAATATCCGACACTGGTAGGTCTTTGAAGATGACGAACAAATCCAAAAAATTCTTATAGCAGTAGGTGAGTTCTCTGAAACTCATCCAGACCAAGAGAATCAAAATGACCCGATGTGGATTATGCAAGAAGGGGAAGATCCTGAAAATTTCCGAGAAAAAATAGCGGATCATCATATGTTGGTCCTTAAAAGAAACCAAATTCCGAAAGGCTTAATTCGTTTAGAAATACTTTTCGATCAGAATGACATACATGTGAAATCCACTTTGCAGCCCCAACTAGAAGAAGTGGAGGACTGCGATATAGGAACTGAAAAAGAATCTAGGATAGTAATAATATCTAAGTTCCTCCCTCCCAAGGTAAAAGTCCAGTATAGAGACCTACTTAGACAGTACAAAGATGTTTTCGCCTAGTCCTATGATGAGCTTAGAACGTATGACACTTCCATAATTGAGCACAAGATACCTTTGAAGCCCGGGGTTAAGCCGTTTAGGCAAAAGCTTAGGCAAATTAACCCCATTTTGTTGCCCATGATTGAAAAGGAAGTTAAGAAGCTTTTAAATGCTAAAATAATCGTACCTCTGAGGTACTCGGACTGGGTGGCAAATTTGGTCCCGGTCAGGAAAAAGAACAGAGAAATCAGACTGTGTGTGGATTTCCGAAAATTGAATAATTCTTCTCTTAAGGATAATTATCCACTCCCAAAAATGGACCACATCCTAGAAAAGGTAGTCGGAGAAAATCAAATGTCTATGATAGATGGGTTTTCTGGGTATAACCAAATCACCATGAACGAGCAAGACAGAGAAAAAACTGCTTTCACCACACCATGGGGTACATTCATGTATGACAAAATGTCATTTGGTTTGATGAATGCAGTAGCTACATTCCAGCGCGCTATGCACATTGCTTTCGTAGGAGAAAGAGACAAGTTCGTAGTTATCTACCTTGACGATTTGACGGTTTTCTCTAAAACCGATGAAGAACATTTGATCCATCTAAAACAGAGTTTCGAAAAATGCCACAAGTATGGTCTGTCTTTGAACCCAAAAAAATCACATTTCGCTATGCGGGGAGGTAAGCTTCTGGGGCATATCGTATCTAAGGATGGGATCAGGATTGATCCTAAGAGGATTGAAGCAATAGAAACTATAAATATTCCCAGAAACATAAAAGAAATTCAATCTTTCTTAGGTACAATAAATTTTTTATGAAGGTTTATCCCCAATTTTGTTGAGATTGTCAAATCGATCACAGGAATGTTGAAGAAAGATAGCAGAGTAAATTGGACGACCGAGGCTAAAGCATCATTCACGCATATTAAAAAATTCATCAGCAAGGCACCTGTGTTAGCAAGCCCAGATTACTTGAAATATTTCCTTATCTTCTCGTTTGCTTCCAAACATACTATCGTCGTGGTGCTCCTGCAAAAGGATGACGAAGGCTTCGAACGGTCGATCGTGTTTTTTAGCAAGAACCTTAGAGACGTCGAACTTAAGTATGACATAATAGAAAAACAGGCATACGCAATGGTGAAAGCGCTAAAAGCATTCATAACCTATGTACTGCATTCAAAAATTATCGCGTACGTGCAAACCAGTGCTCTGAAAGATATATTGGTATAGCCAGATAGTGACGGGAAATGAGGGCGCTGGCTCGCTAAAATACAAGAATTCGATTTGGAAGTCAAACCGACTAAATTGATAAAGGGGCAGGGTCTGGCCAAACTCTTGGCTGAGTCGAATCTTAGAGCTCTTGATATTAATTTCCTCCAAGGGGAAGACATAGACGCATACCTGCACAAGCCAGATGACCAGATAGATCCAAGCAAGGTCGAAGAAAATTTTATATCGTCAGGCTAGTATAAAGACATAGTGTTCTACTTGTTAAACCTGAAATGTCCAAATGAACTATCACCAGCCAAGTGCAGAACTTTAAAACTCCATGCTGTAAAATATTGCATCGCCGAAAATCAACTATACTGGAAGGATCCACTCGAGTTCCTACTAGTCTGTTTGGTTGAGTCGGAAACTCCATGGGTTATAGAAGAATTTCATGAAGGAGTCTGTGGAGGACACCGTGCATGGAGAGATACAGCCTACAAGATCTTGAGGGCCGGATACTATTGGCCGAAACTATTTTCAGACATTAATGCCAAAGTGCATGTCTGCAACCCGTGTCAAATATTTGCTGGTAAACATAAACTCCCTGCACTACCACTCGTTCCAGTCAAAACTGAAGCTCCATTTCAAAAATGGGGAGTAGATTTCATAGGGGAAATTAATCCCCATTCCAGTGCTCAGCATAAGTGTATCTTAACAGCCACAGATTATTTTACAAAGTGGGTGGAAGCCATTCCAACCAAAAGGGAAACAGACTCGGTGGTAATTGATTTCTTGGAGGATAATATCTTGTCAAGATTCGGGTGTCCCCGAAATATTGTTATCGACAATGCCCATGCCTTCAAGTCCATGGCTATGATAAGCCTCTATCAGAAGTACAATATCATTCTCAGCCATTCCACTACTTATTACCCCCAGGGAAACGGGCTGGTCGAATCATCCAACAAGAGCCTGGTAAACATAATCAAGAAAGTACTGGATGAAAATAAAAGGTCCTGGCATGTGCATTTGAAGTATGCATTGTGGGCAAACCGCATCAGCACAAAAAGTTCTATCGGCATTTCGCCATTTCAAATGGTCTATGGGATAGAGGCGGTTCTACCTATAAACCTAGCCTTGCTAGTAATTAAATTATGGTAGGATCAGAATGAAGAACCCAATCATGTAACCAGGAGAATAAACCAGCTGATCGAGGTTCAACAACATAGAGTGGAGGTTGATGAGAAAATGCAGAAGTACCAGGACGATATGAAAGCATTGTTCGACCTCAAGGCAAAAAACAGAGAATTCCTCCCAGGTGACTTAGTATTAAGATGGGATGAGAGAAGGGAAGAAGCCACGAAGCATAGCAAATTTGACCACCTTTGGTATGGACTATTCAGGGTCTCAGCTCCAGAAGGGAAAAATTCCTTTCTTCTGGAAAATATAGACGGAGAAGTCCTCAGCGCCCCTGTCAATGGGCGATATCTGAAATATTACATGACATAACAGTAAAAAAAAAAAAATAGTAAATAAATAAATTTCATGTTTTTTTCATACATACATTTTCATTTGAACATTTACTTTTAATTTTCGGTTTTTTGTTCCTAAAATCTCAACACATTTCCAATAAGATTCGCATTTTCTTTTTGTAGCATTCCAGCTGCAGACGAAACTAGCAGGAAAAGTAATTTGCAGGTCGGTATTAGAAATAGAGTGGCATAAAACAGGTGATACCTAAAATAGTTTCGTATTGTGCAAAGAAAATGAAATAAAAAGGTAAAAAGAAACTTTCTCAAAAATATATGTTATGAAAGACTGTTAAGGGAAATCAAGGTAACATCTTCCAAATGGCAATACAAATTGTTAGAAAGGAGGATCATTGCTTGGTTTGATAATTTTTGTTTTAAAATAAGTTGAACAATATGCTAAATCAAAATGGGTAGTTGAAATAAACTATTCCCAAAGTTATCTACAAGAGTCAGTATCGAGTTGTTTCGACCCCCATATTTTCAGTCAATGAATCGTTGCTTTGTATCCTGTCTATCTTCGGGTCTAACTTTTAGCAAGTCACCATCTTCTCGAGTTATTGCGAAGGGATAAAAGTATTTCATTTTAAACCTTAGGGGTTTCGAAACAGATCTTGATAGGAAAGCTGGTCTTCACAACTACTTGTTCTCCTGCTAAGCGAAGGAACATTTAGAGCGATCCTAACTTTCCTAGGTTTTTCAACAGCTTCGGAAGAATCAAAGATTGCTCGAACAGGATGCCTCTTAAAAAATTATTATTTTCCCCTGTCTCCCTAAGAACGAAGGTGTTGTGAAGGTCAAAGGAAGATTGATACCGAGTAATCAAAATAAGTTGACAGACCTCTGATACAAAATATTACACAGATATTATCCCTGATATAAACTGATTGCCCCCATCTTCGTGCTTTAAAAGTAAATTATAAGACAGGTGGTGAAAGGAAATTCAGAAATGATTGCCCCCACCTAGTCTAGAAAGACGATGAAAGGAAATTCAGAAATGTTTGCCCTCGTCTCAGCGTTTAAACGCATAAATATTTTCCGAAGTGGTGAAAGGAAATTCAGTGAAAGGGGCCAGACAACTTCACCGGGGTACTGAACAGGATCGCTGGCAGTGAAGCAATGTCTGAGATATTTGTAAGGTTGTTATACATAAATATCACTCTTCTTTGGTAACCAATGCTTTCTAAAAACCTGATCAACACCCCAAATTCAGACGGGACTTCCCGATTTAAAATTATATAATATCATTCTTTTGATGCAAGATGAGAATCACAAGATCTGTTGAATATCCTAGGGTCGTTTCAACTATGTTAAAACATACCCAAAGTTAGTAGTGGGAAAGGGAAAATTGTGAAAGGGACTACAACCGTGTTTGGAAAGAGTATCTGATTTTGAAAAAAACTTCTCGAGGTAGAAAACAAAGTCTTTTCCCCCCTTCGATCCTTTTCCTTGAATTTTTTCTGCTTGTTTTAGCTTGTGACTCCATTTACCCAATATTGGCACGTGGTCTACTGTTCATCCCACCTCATAGGAAGGTGGGATCCCTAGTTGGAGCCTATGTTGGAGCCGCCCTTGTTTTTTGACCCGTCACAATTTTCTTTTTGGATACTTAAAATTCTAAAGATGGCCTTTTTGATTTCCCCCCCCCCCCCAAAACTTT
>ML777352.1:287724-300230 GCA_009831015.1 Picea engelmannii
TTTTGTTTTATCTCGGGATCTCACAAGTCGGATACTTTAATCCTTGAGTTCGCATGTCCCGAGTCATGAAATGGCAAAGTTGTTTTCATTTTTCGCCCAAGACATTAACTAGGGTAAAATATTTTAACTCATGATTTGACGTCGTCGGGGTTTCGCGCCTCGGCGTTAGTTAAACCCAAGTTTTTATTTTTACAGCCCCGAGAGCCGAGAACACGAAGTACTTTTGTGATAACCCTGGTCAAGGATTAAAGGCAAAAAGTTAACCATGGTTAAATCTGTTCTCGGCGTCTCGCCACTCGGCACTATCTTTTCGAAAGTTACGGCGTCTAAAACCCTGACTCACGAAGTCGTGACGTAATTATAGCAAGATTAATTAGTTGCCTAATCTAAGATTTTCTTCCCCTACTTTGAGCCTTAATTATCACCATCTCGCAGCTTCGCGACTCGGCATACCAATCTCCCAGAAACTTGTCTTCGAAGTTCCGAGTCACGATATGGTGAATAAATTGATTATAAAATTAATGATGCTCCAAATCGCAATTACTGTTAATTAAGCCAAAATCGGCCCTCGTAGTCTCGTGAGTTGAAGACTCAAAATGTTAAAAGGAAATCCACGATGCAGCGAACAGTGAGAAAGTTATTAATGTTACTAAGTTTAGATAATTTAAAATAAAGCAAGATATGTCCCGCGCATCAAGGTTTGCACGTTTCCCGAGGCAGCTATTTGATCTCCATACTCCGACTGACTGCCAAACCACCAAAATTTATGACATTAATGGGAAGATAAGGTAAATCTGTGTATAAGATCGGATTTTTATGCAATAAATTTGTTTCTAATTGCGATTTGACAGACTTATTTCGAAAAGTACAGAATTTTCAAATATATACAGGATTTTCATTTTATTATAATGAAAACATTTTTCATAAGGGCGCAGAGCTCGTCATTTTCCGAGTGAACTAATTTCTTCATGTATACACAGGTCTATCACTAAAGGGCGAAAACGCAAGCTTCAGCTATGGCTCCACGGAAAGAAGCAAAGGCGAATGTCGAGTTTGCAGGGCAAGGCTCAGATAATGTCTCCGACACTTCACCCAGGAGTGTTGACTTGGTCCCTAGCTAGTCGTTTATTTCAGATATTCTTCAATCTGAGTTGGTGAATTATTCAGACTCCGATGACAACGAAAGGGATGACCTGAACACCAAATACAAGATAGTTGTGCAATCGGGGATGCACCGGGTAGCAACCAGACCACGGTTGCTCCCATATTATGATATGATCCGATGGGCGTTGGATCACATAGACCTACCCACCAGAACTATCATGAATGACCAACGGGTCACGGTCGACACTTTTAGACCGGAGCACATCCAAACCATGTATAAAATCCCGACAACATATGAATACACGTATGATGCTAAATTCCTGGAGGGATTCAAAGAGAAGGAGTGCACTCAATATGAAAAAACCATGCCTGGTTTGATAAAGGATTGGGTTTCGTGCTCCGCGAAATTCAAAGCAAATATCAGGGCGTTTATTCAATCGCTTCGCTTGAGCCACAGTATAAGTATGTGGCAATGATTAAATGTTGACTATTCGGAAGGGAGGAAACATCACATTTCTACATTGCGTGGGTGCCTCTCATGTTTCGGGTCGCAGAAGGTTGCTCGTTTAATTGGGCCGAGATACTCTCGGACAGTTTGGCCAAACGGGTCACAGAGTATCGGGAGCAGAGGGCAAGCGGGAGACCGTCCTCATTTTTCATGTCTGCATATATCATGAACGCGGTATGTTCCATGACACCATTCCCTTTGATGAACTGGGCTTGGAATCCAGCCCAAGAAAAACCTGTACATGAGTATCACGACAAACTGTGGGAGAATAAAGCAGACAAATTCATTTACGAAATATTCAAAAGGGTGATGGTGCCTCTGCATATCGCCATTTTTGGTCGCCCGCCACCTCGTATCTCGGACAACATTGCTGCAAATCTGAGTGGTATAGTGGACTAGTACGTAGAAGCAGAGTTTTCCTACTTCAGAGTGTTCAGAGCTGTTGTTCCGTCGCTTGCACTACCACTGTTCATCCCCGACAAGCTGTCTTGTCGCGAGATCACCTGACAAACAGTGATTGGCGGGGTGAGTAAAGAACTCAAAGCATTTTCAAAGAAGGTATGGTCGTTTTTCCCCGTTCGGCTAAATTCTTATTCTTTATTGGATTTCGGGCATGCCAAAGCTGAGGCTGCAGCCCTGGAAGACCTGAGTTTGGTCTCCATTGAGTATAAAAGACATGATCCTCAGAAAATTGTGAGCAACCATCTAGCTAATTATGGGATGAATAGGTTTGAACATGAGTTTTCACCTCCGGATGATATTTTCCGAGGGGCGAGGTCTTATGAGGAAGTGCTAGCTCGGATCTGATATTTAGCACCTGAAGACATAGCCTTTTTATTGAAATTTCAGGAACACAGACGAAGTTGTCTTCCCGCTGAGTTGCGAGGAGTGAGCCCGGACGTTTCTGAGACAAAACCAAAGGATGATGAAGGCCCCAAAGATGCAAATCCCAGATCGGGAACAAGCCAGGACGAGGGGAAGCAAACGAAGAATCCCAAAGCAGAGGAACAGAAATAAAAAACTGAGATGAAGACCCCTGAACCTCTGAAGAAGCAGGACCCAGTCTTCACCCCAGGAAAGGCAGCGAAACAAATCGGGGAACCCATCACTTCTGTTACCCCCTTGTAGTCGACGCAAGGAAATATATAAGAAGGATGGATTTTAAATGAGGAACTGAGGCCTATCAAAGTAGAATAACTTCCTCCAAATGAGTTCTTTTTTGACAAAAAGAGGAAAGCAGTGGTAAAAATAGAATTCTACCAGGAGGGAGAATCGATCGCTAAAAAATTCAAGGTTATGACTGATGAAAAGAACAAAAAGAATGAACAATTCGCCACGGAGATTGTAGGAACGCTAGGAGCGTACGCTTCGGTCAGATTGTTAAAAAACCAGCTCAAAAGAAAAAATCGCCTGATCAAGACTCTCGAAGCCAAAGTAGCTTCGGCCACAGAAAACGCTAAAGGTCAGGTGAGTGGGGAGATAGAACTTGCCTGACTAGCTGATAGAAATGAAATAGAAGTGCTCAAAACCAAGCTGGAGCAAGCACATCTAGTGATCGGAGATGGTCAGATACACGCGGGTCAATAGAGGACTATGATCGCAGAGCTACAGGCTCAGGTAGAGGTCGCTAAAAGTAGGGTGATCGATGTCGAGGGGTTTAAATCCTGAGCAATCAAGATTCGGAGCATGATCTCTTCTGCACAACAGAGTTTGCTAGCCAAAGTGGGATTGATCCGAGAGGATTGCTTGTTGATGCATCGGATTTTTGAGAACCTGAATGTCACAGAAAGGAATGAAGAAGCGGCTAGGGTCGCCTTTCAGGAGGCGGTGATAGCCACGAACAATAGAGTTTCGGCAGGTACTCTCGAACTCACTATCTCAGAACAAACTAGAGGTAACATTCTGTTGAAGGATTGGGAGCATAACATTGCCCTAGGAAAGGAACAGGCCCAAAAAGTAATCAATTCATTAGAAGAATCCTTCAATGCTATAGATGGCGAGCTGTTGGGTATGGACAGTGAAGGCGACACAGAAACATTAATGCAAATGAATGTAGAATAGATCTTGCTCGATCTGAAAGAGAAGGATGAGAGAGATTCAGCCGATATCTCTCATATGGATACAGTGGACATGGCTCAAGTTGACAAACACTTAATCCAACCCAGCACATAATTAAGTGTCCTCGACATCGTCGATGCACAAATGGGAGACAAGCTGCAGCAGTTTGCCCGAGAATGTTACTTTGCCAAGGCCAGCTGTCAAGCGGAACCTTTGCAGCTCGTATCTCAGTTTGTGGAAAGATGTATCACCTGCACTGAATCCGCGTGAAGATGAGTAGCTGGCATCAAGTGAAGATAGAGGAGGAGAAAGAGAGCGATCGTGCTCCTCTCGGTTGTAACCGAATTTGTGTAACCGTTGAGTTTCTAACTGATCTGTAAAATTGTATAAATATATCATAGAAAGAAATATACAGGGCTGGACCTTTTTTGTGTCGATTGTAATAGAGTTTTTGCATTCGAGAAGTTAATATAAGAAAATTTGGAGATTCTCGATTCTGTCAAGACTGTGTTACAAGTTTGTTTCTTCGTATTTCATGTTTCATTTCATTCCATTATTCATAATTGATTTGCTTCGTTATACTTTAGTACGACCACTACTATAACGAAAGGATCTCAGCTTTCTGAAATTGTTTATTGTCTTTTCTCTGCACCGGCTGTCAGCAGGTGTAAGACCAATTTGCACTTTCAGAATTCTATATACATTCTTTGCTATGTCAGTTTTTTCCTTACTAATTTCCTCTTCTGTTTATATGTGAGTTTTCTCTTTGACAGGAACCTTGCATTATATGCAGCTAAATGTTTTTCTCTCACCTCATACCTTTTATTAAAATATAATACAGTTACGGGAAAGAGCCTTCAATTTGCATTCCTATTTTATTCTTAAAATGTTAATTCTATTTTATTCGACCAAATTGAGACAGCATTTAATCTCTTTTTGAATCCTTTTCTTTTCTAATTGTTCCTCAATGACTATCCTTGCACCAACACAACCCAACATCAAACCTGGACTATTGAACCAAATGCATATTGCTTTAAGCCTTTTTGACATAATCCTTAAAACTTTAAATAACCGGGAGGAACTTGAACATTCATGGGTAGCCATTAAACAAGATATAACTACTTAGGAACAGTTGGAAGCTAGACAACGCGAACGTAGAAATCTTCCCTAGTTTCCTATACCAAAGGTTGATGTTACCCTCTCACCCATCTTTCACCTACTTTCGGATGCCTTCACACTGTACTTTTAAGGCTTAAGTACAGACTCAGGAACAATAGAATCGATACCCTCTACCTAGGCTCGATGATCTATTTTACCAAATATAGCATGTCAAGTACTTCACTAAGATGGATTAGAAATAAGGATATCACTAGGACCAATTCAAAGAAGAAGATACTTGGAAGACTTCCTTCAAGACAAGACAAGGTTTGGATTAGTGGTTGGTTATGCCATTCGATTTATGCAATGTAGTGAATACATTTATGAGACTAATGAATGATGTTTTAGGCCCTTATCTAGATTCATTTGTTATTATTTGTTTGGATGATATATTGGTTTATAGCACTACCTGGGAGGAGCACATATCACAGCTTATGAAGGTGTTAGAGACAATGAAAAAGAACCAACTATTAGCCAATATCAAGAGATGTGAGTTTTCTCAACGATATTTTGTGCATGTGGGGTATGTGATCGGTGGAAGGGAGTTCAAGATAGGTCCCACAAATATGGAGGCCATCATGAAATGGCCAGTTCATACAAATGTAACTGAAATTAGGATTTTTTGGGGGGAAGCACAATACTTGTGGAAGTTCATATCTTCATTTTTCAGTGATAGTTGCACCACTCCACACCATAACAACCAATGGTAATATTTTCCAGTGGGGGAAGAATCAACAAAAGGCCTTTGATGAGATGAAAAGAAAGATCAGTCAAGCACTAGTGCTCGCACTACCAAACTTGCATAATCCCTTCAAAGTGGAGACATTTTCAAGTGGGTATGTCATGGGAGTAGTATTGATGTAAGGAGGAAGGCCTGTCTATTATAATTTTGAAGTATTTTGTGGGGAAATTTTCAAATACCCTACCTACGGCAACGAGCTCTATGCCTTGGTACAATATTTCAAAAAGTGGAAGCACTATCTGATGGGAAAGGAGACCATCATCCACACATCACCAACCACTGCAATATTCGCAGACCCAGAGTAAGCTACAACAAACTAGACATTACAAGTGGATGGGTTTTTTAGATCAATTTAATTTGGTCATAAAGTATAATAAGGATAGCACAAATAAGTTGGCAGACATGCTTTCATGACCACCCACATATAACATTACAACTTTGGGAACTCTAATGCACATGGAGCCTTTTACCCATGATGCACATAAAGAGGAATACATAGAAGATGAAGACTTCAAGGAGGTGTCTCAGTAGATACATGGCCAAATTCATATAAAATAAAGTGATGGCAAGGATGACTATCATTTCCAGAATGATTTAATCTACAAGCTCGATAAGATCTATGTTCCTAAAGGTGAACAATTGTAGCTTATCATAGAGGCTCACACCTCCAAGGTTGCAGGACATTTTGGTGTTGGGAAGATAATTTCCAACTTACAAAGGTATGTGTACTTTCCAAGGATGCAAAAATATGTAGCACGGCATATTATAGGATGTACACATTTTTTTACCAGCAAGCCTAGTAACATGAAGCAAGGTCTATGCCATCCCTTACATGTACCAACTCGACCTTGGGAAAGTATTTCCATGGATTTTGTGGGAGGTTTACCAACAAATAGGAAGGGACATGACTATCTATTTGTGGTAGTTGACAAGTTCAAAAAAATGTGCATTCTCATGCCTTGTAAAAAGACCATCAATGGACAAGAAGAAAAAAACAATTCCTATCAATAGGTGTGGGTGCACTTTGGGATACCAAGGAGCATCATCTCAGATATGGATTCCATATTTCTCAGTGCATTTTGGACTACATTATGGGAGAATATGGACACTAAGTTGAAGAGGTCTACAAAATTCCATCCACAGACATGTGGGAATACGAAAGTAGTCAATATGAATTTGGTGTAGCTTTTATGGGGTTACAATTAGAAGCATATGAAGACTTGGTATGAAAATATGATATATATACAACCCTCTTATAATAGAGTAGTCCACACTTCTATTCGTAAGTGACCTTTTGAAACTTTCTTTGGGAATTTTCCACCTTCACCCTTAGATGTTGTATATGGACAACAAAGAGGAGTGAGGGAGGACCTCATGGGAGATGCATTAAAAGAATATTTTTTTTTGAGAAGATCGGACAGATCCATTTGCAAGTACAAGAGACACTGAAGAATTCATAGGAAAAGTATAAGGCTAGACATGACCAACACAGAAAAGAGAGAACTTTTAGAGTGGGAGACAAAGTATGGTTATAGCTGAATAAGAAAAGGATATAGGATCTTGGTAATAAGATCACGGCTCTACAGTATGGCTATTTTGAGGTATTGGAAAAGGTGGGAAATAATGCCTCTAGACTCAGTCTACCCCCATACATGTGCATTTACTAAGTAGTGAATGTGGAGAATCTCAAACTCTATGATCCTTTCATGTTGGATCAAGAGGAGGAGAAAGTCCTACCTTCCATAGAGGACTTAGCACCTTATTCTTAGGCAGATTTAGTAGAGGACACAATTTTTTATAAGTGTTCTGGAACTACAAGATAGGGGCAACATGACCTTTGGTAGATTAGGTTGAAAGGAAAACTTCCAAGCAAATCAAAGTGGTACTATAGGGAGAAGATAGAGGAAAAATTTCCTCACCTCATTCAGTAAATATCTCGGGGACCAAAATCCTCCCTAAATGGGGAGGTATGATCCAAATTAGATCATTTTATTATCTATCATTTATCTTAATGATTTTAGAGTGGGAAATATTGGAGGAGTCAACTTGCAAGGTTATTTTAATGGTGGGTCATGTTGGAGTTACTTCACACACACCTAGTATTTATTTTTCCTAAGGTTTTTCCTTGTTTATTAGTCATAATTAGTCATTATCCAGTCTCCTATATTTTAGGGGAGAATATTCCACCTAGAGAATATTCTCTTTCAATTGACACTTCAGTTTGACTAGTTGAGTTGAGTTTAAATGTTGCATTGGTTTTGTCACCATGCAAAATTGGGATCATCACCATGATAATTCGAACTTGCATTGGTATCATCACTAGACTAGCACATTACCCTTGATTCCTTGAGTTAACTCCTCACTACTCTCTATTCAGTCATTTAACTGAAGACTAGTTGACTAGTTAACTCAACTAGGTGGCAGTTCACTCTCGTAATTGCCTGAGAGACTAGACTATGTGGCAGTTCATTCCCGTAACTGCTAATGTGTGTCTAGATCACTCTAGACCACCACTATGGTCCATTGGTTCTCCTCTAGTGCAAATTCATTGAGTTATACAGAGTATATCATGTGTAAATTATTCATTATTCACAACGATTAATGAGAATTCTTTCATTCTTTCTCTCCTTCTTCTTCTTTTTCCAATTCTCTCTGCAAATGTGTGTATTATTGTTTATATAGATCTATTCTATGTAGTTTCAACACATTTACATGGTATAAGAGTCAACAGACTGCTAAGCAAAAGCTACACCAAAAGTTTTTGCAGGTACAAAAGATTGAAGACAGCGGAAAGATGGAATTCCAAAAAGAATTCATTCTTACACCTTACAACTATTTTGCATGGAAGGATAAAATAGACATGCATCTTTGAACTAAAGGGTTGTACAAGTTAACCTTGAATACAGATACAGAACCGACATCATCCATAGAAAAATCCAAGTACTTGAATCACATGGATGAGGCACTCGAAACAATTTGCAGTCTTATTTCTCCTGATCTCCTTTTTCAATATCTTCCTGTAAGACTCCCAATGAAGCCTGGACCAACTTAGAAGGGATATTTGGTAAACATGATGAGATGATGGGACACATGTTGGAGGTGGAGCTACTCACATTGGATCCAAAAATCTTTGAGAATATCCAAGATTTCTTTACAAAATTCAAGGATTTACTGTCGTAACTCAAAGCTTGTAGGGTTGATAAATCAGAGGAGGAGAAACAAATGGTTCTCACCATTCTCTCCAAGATTGGTCCTGAATTCTCTATATTCATATCCACATTCCATACTGTCAAATTCGCCTCTGGAGCCACCTGGAAGATGCCATCTCTTAAGGACTTTATTGAATCCTTGACACAAGAGAAAACTAAGATCATCAACATGGGCACAATCAAAGGCCCAAGGGTGCATGCACTCACTATGCATGATGGCAGCCAAAAATATCATAAATCTAAAGATAAATATAAATGGAAAGCTCATGCACATCTGAAGAAGGAAGGGTACACAAAACCCTTCACTGATGCCTCCGGTTCCAAAGGGGAAAATGGAAGAAAAGGGGAGAAATGCACGTACTATCACAAAGTTCCATTCGGAATCCACATGCATGCAAAAACAAATAGATCTAATGTCTCAAATAATTCAAAAAAACAACCTAGGATATCGTATCCACGAGGGTGCCAATAATAAGAAGCCAAAAGATCTGAATTCCAAGAAAGGCAATTCTAGCCATGCCTTGATTGCCATCAACTCCTCTCTTGATGCTTGGATCATAGATTTAGGAGAATCACATCACATGGCTGCCTCAAAAGCAGTATATTATTCTTTGGATGCATGAAAAGGTCCTCCTATTTTGATGGGGGACAACTCTTCTGTCGAAGTCACCGACAAAGGAAGGATTGAACTCACCAACAGAAGCTTCGAGAATGTGTTGCACGTTCCCAAAATTTATGTCAACCTTTTCTCCATGTATCAGATGATGAATTCTAGAACTGGAAATAAATCCATATTCACACAAAATCCTGTGGACATATACGACATGCAAACCAACTCCAGGGTTGCTACCGGTGAGGTAAATCATCAGTCTAGATTGTATACATTTTCTGAATGCATTGAACTTGATTTTGCTTTACTGCTTACTCATGATGATGAAAGTATTAGGATATGGAACGAATGGTTTGGACATTTGAATTTCAAATACATGCAACAAATTAGCAAGAAAATATTGGTTGATGGTCTACCAGACATCCATTTCTCCAAGTGAGTATGTGAGGGATGTGTTCTCAGAAAATACCCTCAAGAGAAATTCAATAAAGGAAAGTCTCAGCGAGCTTCCGCACCTTTAGATCTGATTCACAGTGACCTTATGGGTTCCTTTCCACATCCATCCATCAGAAAAGAGAGGTTTTTTCTCATTTTTGTTGATGATTTCTCATGTTTTACTTGGATCTACTTTCTCAGGCAAAAATACGAGGTCTTTCAACACCTCAAAGATTTCAAATCCTTGGTTGAGACATAGTCCGGAAAGAAGATCAAAGTTATCTAAACTAATAACGGGGGAGAGTATGTAAATCATGAGATCCATAATCTTTGCCATGAGCCAGGGATTCAGTTTCAGCACATAGTTACCTATACTCCACAACAAAATGGAGTTGTTGAGCGGAAAAACAGATCTCTAAAGGAGATGGCATCTTGCATGTTGCATCCAAAGTATCTATCATAGATACTATGGGCCGAAGCACTTAAATGTGCAACATACATCCAAAATAGATCTCCCCATAGATCTGTCAAGGATAATACCCCTTATGAGGCTTGGAGTGGCCTCAAACCGGAAGTGAACCACTTTCTCATTTTCGGTTCACATGCATGGGCCCAAATTCCCTCTGAAAAGAGGAAGGCACTTGATCCACAGAGCACTGAATGCATTTTTTTTTCTACCCCGATGGTGTGAAGGGATATAGGCTTATTTATCTTTCCTCGGATCAGCTCATCATTTAGCGAAGTGTCCAATTCGAGGAAAGTGTCTCGCATGCACCTCAACAGCCGCATGTAGACACCTTCATTCTTCCACCTGTCCGAGATGATGAGTATGCACATGCTGAATCTTCCTCGAATGAGACTTATGATTCATAGGACTCATATGATTTAGATTCAGAGTCAGTACAGTTGGATGCAGAGTCAGAGAATCTAGATGCAGTTGCAGAGCCAGAGTAGAGGCCCAAGTGGGCACAAAATACTCTTCAGGCTGCAGGGGATCTCATTGGTGATCCAGCCGATACTAGGAGGACTCGATCTGATTTTGAGGAGCCTCCTGTTGCACTCACTGCCGCTAAACCATTGCCCTCTGGGCATCTTTTCTTGGTTCAGTCTTCATATCCACAGTCTTATGGTGAGGTTGTTGTAAATACCTTTTGGAAATCCGCCATGCAGGAGGAGTACAACTCCCTCCTCGAGAACCATACTTGGGATCTAGTTCCCCTTCCTTATGGGAGGAAACTTGTCAGATGCAGATGGATCTATAGGAACAAGAGCGCAACGAATGGACAGATCAGCAGATACAAAGCCAGGCTTGTCACCAAAGGCTTTCAGTAGGTTCATGGTATTTACTATGATGAGACCTTCGCTCCAATAGAGAATATGGATTCCATACGATTGGCACTTTCCATTGCGGAATACAAAGGATGGGAAGTCCATCAGATGGACATGAAGATTGCATTTCTTCATGGTGATCTCTCTAAGGAGATCTATATGGAGCAGCCCTAGGGATTTATGCAGGACTCGTCTTTGGTCTGTTGACTAAAGAAGTCCCTTTATGGCCTCAAGCAGGCTCCGAGGGCACGGTATGCCAAGATGGATTCCTACTTGTTGTCACATAACTTTTTACGTTGTAAATCAGAACCAAATGTCTACATGCTCAGGACAGCTGATTCACTTCTACTTTTAGTTATGTATGTCGATGATTTGTTGATCACCGGGTGTTCGACTTCAGCGATTGCTGCAATCAAGAGGATTCTACATGACAGGTTTTTTATGACGGACATGGGTCCTCGACACTTCTTCCTTGGACTCGAGATCAGTCAGGATGCATCAGGCATCAAACTGTCTCAGTCCAAGTATGCACGAGATCTCCTTGAGAGATTTCACATGACAGACTGCAAGTCTACTTCAACTCCTTTCTTATCAGAAGTCAAACTTGAGGATGGCAGGGAGACTCCACTAGTTGACAACACACTGTACAGACAGCTAGTGGGGAGCTTGTTGTATCTCACACACTCCAGACCAGACCTCTCATATGCAGTTGGTGCAGTTTCTAGGTTCATGCAGGAGCCGCATGAGCTACATTGGAAAGATGCAAAGTGTATCCTTCGATACGTACAGGGCACCATCACCTTTGGGATTCATTATGCAAAAAACTCTACATTAGATCTCATCAAGTTTACTAATTCTGACTAGGCTGGCGATATCACTGATTGCAAGTCCACATCTAGTTACTCACTTAGTCTTGGTTCCAGGCCTATCTGTTGGTCGAGAAAGAAGCAAGATGACATTTCTTTATCTTCAGCTGAGGTAGAGTACAAAGGGGTAGTTAACATAACCATCCAAGATATGTGGCTACAACATAGTCTCACTGAGTTGGGAATTCAGTTTCATCGGTCGATCCTCATCTGGTGTGACAACCAGAGCACTCTGAAGTTCTGCAAAGATCTAGTTCAAAGGTAGCAGACAAAGCACATCAATATCCACATGCACTACATCTAGGACTTAGTACACGAGGGAATCATCGACTTACAGTTCTTCCCTTCAGAAAAACATATCACATACATCTTCACCAAGACCTTCACTAAGCAAAAGTTTCATTCTCTGTGAAGTCGTCTTGGAGTGAAGAACACAATTGCCTAGCAACTGTATTTCTTCTTTTTACATACATTGTACCTTGAGGGG
>ML777352.1:300303-311073 GCA_009831015.1 Picea engelmannii
ACTTTATTTGAGCGTATCTTTTGTATTTGGGTACCTAACATGGCCTCATTGTCGGGACCCATTCTTTATTTTCACCATAGTGATGTTCAAGGGGAGTGTTAGAGTAACTTCACACACACCTAGGATTTGTTTTTCCTAACATTTTTCCTTGTTTATTAGTCATAATTATTCATTATCCAGTCTCCTATATTTTAGGGAAGAATATTCCACCTGGAGAATATTCTCTTTCAGTTGACACTTTAGTTTGACTAGTTGAGTTGAGTTTAGATGTTGCATTGGTTTTGTCACCATAAAACATTGGGATCATCACCATGATAATTCGACCTTGCCTTGGTATCATCACTAGACTGGTGCATTACGCTTGATTCCCTGAGTTAACTCCTCACTACTCTTTGTTCAGTCAGTTAACTGAAGACTAGTTGACTAGTTAACTCAACTAGGTGGCAGTTCACTCTCGTAACTACCTGAGAGACTAGACTAGGTGGCAGTTCACTCTCGTAACTGCTAGTGTGTGTCCATATCACTCTAGACCACCACTATGGTGCATTGGTTCTCCTCCAGTGCACACTCATTGAGTTATACAGAGTATATCATGTATAAATTATTCATTATTCACAACGGTTAATGATAATTTCTTCATTCTTTCTCTCATTCTTCTTCTTTCTCCAATTCTATCTGAAAATCTGTGTATTATTATTTATCTAAATCTATTATGTGCAGGTTCAACACATTTACAGGTCCCAATTTGGGAAATTGGGGCCTGAAACCTTTTGAATCCATTTTGAGGCATTAAACAAAGTTTTTTGGGGTTTTGGTGTCTGGAACTTATGCAGACCCCTTTGACAATGCTCTACAATCCGAGACCTTTCCAACTATGTAGACTGTGTTTCAATTAGAGTTCATATGAAAAAGTTATACCTCCTGCAAGTTGACCTATCGTGTTGATCATCATGGTACAAGAGGATGCCACATTAGCCCCATTGCTCATGCTTATGAGGTTGTCCATGTGAAGGATTTCAATAATATTCTATAAGGTTCAAAACCCTACCACAATTAAGGGTTGAGGAATTCAAAAACCTACCCTTAGATGGCTATCAGGCTATGTTAAATACCAGGCCACTAGGAGGAGAGGGGATTCCATTCTATGTTATTGTATTTTGTTTCATAACATAGCAGAACAACTGGGAGTGGGAAATTAGAGAGCATAACAGAGGGGGTTAATGTTATGTAGTATCCTAATAGGCCACAGGTCTCAGTTAACTCCATAGAGAGTGCCTTCTCCTTTATACGAGCATTATTTCCCTACTAAAGAAAAGAGAGCAAAGAAGCCTCACCTTCTAGTTGGATTTTCTCACGTAAGGGTTTCCCAGAGCAAATATTTGTGTTATCTTGTGGATGGCGTGTGATTATATTTTATTGTTCTCTATTTCCTGCATTCTATCTATTTCATACATAAGCAGAAAATCATTAACTAAATATTCTGGAATCTAAAGGAATTTAACCTTCACAGTGTAGATTTTTGTTTTATTTATTAGTTATGTTGTGACGAACTATTCTAGTGGAATATCCATGACAGTTTACAGATCAGACTCTTATTTTTTATTTTTATTAATATACTTTTGCTTGCATGGTTGTAACATCCCCATTTTTAATCCCCACAAACTATAATGTAATTGTATAAATGTGATTTAGGTTGGCGAGTTGATATGTTGGGGCAAAGAGCCTGCACTGATTAATATGGCTGAGGGCCAAGATATGTAAAATTTATATTGAAAATGATTAATAAAAATAATAATTGTTGATTGCGATACAAGAGGGACAATAACGATGAGGGGGATATGATTCCACAAGAGAGGGAGGCCAAAAGGGTATCCAAGGGGAAACCCATGTTATTTCTTAAATTTATTGTTTTGAGTGAACCTTTTATTTCTATTTGAGTGTCCCCAAAGCCAATCATTAAACACATGTAAGAGGATTGGTGTGAGGAGTCACATCTCATAGTTATGGGGAACATGGGGTTGAAGTATGATCATCTTTGGGAAGAGTGAGAGTCAAGCAAGCAAGGGAAAATAAGAGAATTCATATGGGAAGAGAGGGGAGATAGTTTTTACATGCTAATTTTTGAACAACATTGGCATAGATAAGTGATGGGAAGAGCACGATCCATGTTGTCCTTGAGGACAACCATTTATTGGGTTGTGTTTATGCTAAAATTGAGGCTTGTGTGCTTGTAAAAATAGGTTGTAATCATGTAGTGTGTTTTCCTAGTTAGGAAATGGCTCAAGAGCCTTGTGAAGGCTACTATGAGCACTCCTAGAGAAACTGAGAGTTCCTGGAGTCCCCAACCATGAGATTCTTGTCCAACCAAGTGTTAGAAAAATAGGATCACGAAGAAATAAAATAAACAAATGCGGAAATAAAACACAGAAGATACACAATACAATGAGACACAGATATACATGGTTCACCCAGTGTGGGATATGTCCACCAGAGAAATTGCCAGGTCCTTCCTTTATTATTATCCAATAAATAAGCGGATACAACCTACATCACACCCACTGTAACTTCCTCTTCTTTCTCTCATAGTCTCCTCACTCAGAATACAATATTCACACTGATACATAGTCGCAATACATTTCCCTCATAAAAGAGGGTTTCCTTCTAGGGAAAAAAACCCTAACATAATTGCTACTGTCAGATCTGTGACCTTATAATGAACGGTCCATATTTACAATGAAATTACAATATACATTTACAAGGCAATTTTTTCTTTGGGGGCTTCGCCCCCGAACCCCTGTAGGGGGGGGTAACCCCCCCTGCACTCCCCCATGTGGAGGAGTGTACATTATTCCAGGGTGTAAAGTCTTCATGGGGTATAAACACGGCTGAAAACAAAGACCTCTGAATCAGGAAGATAATCAAGCTCCACAACCTACAATCTCCCACTTGGAGACTGATCTCAACAACTCTGCCATCGTTGTATCTGTTGGACTATGATCCTTCTTGGACCTGAAAAATTTCTCATATTCACCTTAATTCTTGAAGACCAACTGAAACTGAGAAGGAACTTAGTTTCTCCCTGGCTACTCCCTTTGTTAACATGTCTGCAAGATTATGGCTAGTGTGTATCTTTTCCAACTTCAAATGTCCATCTTCCAAAATGGATCATATGAAATGGTACCTCGGTTGTATATGCTTAGTATTCGAATGGAAGGCTAAGTTCTTTGCAATATGAATTGCACTCTCACTATCACAGTACAACCTCCTATTCTCCTGCTTCTTTCCCAATTCCTCCATAAACCTCTGTAACCAAATCATTTCTTTACTAGCCTCTATAGCAGCAACATAATCTTCTTCTGATGTTAAAAGTGCAACAACCTTTTGCAGTTTCAAAATCCAACTTACTGTTGTTCCACCTATAGTAAAAGCATACCCTGTGGTGCTCCTCCTGCTATCTTTATCACCTACCATATCTGAATCAACATATCCCTATAGAACAGTTTCTGAACCTCCGAAACATAATGCATGAGTAGCAGGACCTCTCAAATACCTAAGAATCCACTTTACTGCCTCCTAATTTTATTTACCTTGATTGTTCATATACCTTCTCACAACTCCCACTGAATGTGCAATATCTGGTCTTGTGCAAACCATTGCATACATCAAGCTTCCAACTGCTAATGAATAAGGGACCCTGAACATGTATTATATCTCCTCCTATGTCTTAGGACACATTTCCTTATTTAATTTGAAATGGTTGGCCAAAGGTGTACTAACTGGTTTTGCATTCTGCATTATGAACCTCTCCAACACCTTCTCTATGTGTTCACCCTGAGATAATGTCAATTTGCGATTTTTCATGTCTCTTGTTATTCTTATACCAATGATTTTCTTTGCAGCACCCAAATCCTTCATCGCAAATGAATTAGCTAATTTATTCTTGAGAACATTTATATCTTGCATATTAGACCCTGCAACAAATATGTCATCTACATACAATAGCAAGATAATATAGCTTCCATTTTCTAGATTTTTAAAATAAACACAACGATCAAAATGACATCTACTATAACCGTGTTCTGTCATAAACATGTCAAACTTCAAATACCACTTCCTTGGAGCTTGCTTTAGGCCATACAAACTCTTCTTCAACCTGCATACCAGATTCTCCTTCCCTTTGACCTCATACCCCTATGGCTGTTGCATATAAATCTCTTCCTCCAAATCCCCATGGAGAAAAGTTGTTTTTACATATAATTGTTCAAGATGTAAATCTTCTACTACTGCAAAACTTAAAATAGTCCTAATTGAAGTCATTTTAACAGCAGGAGAAAATATTTCATCAAAATCTATACCTTTCTTTTGTGCAAACCCCTTTACAACAAGTCTAGCCTTGTACCGCTTTTTTCCTCCATCTTCTTCCTTCAACTTGTAAACCCATTTATTATGCAATTATCTTTTTCCTATAGGCAACTAAACCAAATCCCAAGTCTATTTATTTACAAGGGAATCCATTTCCTCTTTCATGCCTTGCTCCCACTTATTTTTAGTGTCTACCTGCATTGCCTCTTCATAACATTTTGGTTCACTAGAATCAGACAACAATAAATAATACAATGAAGGAGAGTATCGTTCATGGGGTCTACTTAACCTGGTATATCTTCTAACGACACTTGCAGGAGTTTGAGGTACCTGATGCTCCTGTTGTTGTACATTTTGATTTTCTATTACCTTCGGAATTTCTTTTTCAGTGATCTCATCAAGCACTATGTATTATGTTATTTATTCTTCTTGTATCTTTCCCTGCAACTGATCTTTGTACATGACCTTCTCATTGAATATGACATCTCTACTCCTAATGATTTTGTGATTTTCATAATCCCATAAGCGATAACCAAAATCATTAACACCGTATCCAATAAAGGTACACTTCTTGGATTTTGCCTCAAACTTTTTTCTATTTTCTTTATCAATATGGAAAAATGCTTCACAACCTAAAGTCTTAAAAAAAAAATAGTTTACCTTTTTTCTTGTCCATGCCTCCGATGAAATTCCACCATCCAAAGAGCTTGAAGATCCTCTGTTTATTAACTAAACAACAATATCTACAACATCTGGCCAGAACTGTAAGGGCAAACCAACATGCAATCTCATACTCCTTTCACGCTCCATGATTGTCTTGTTCATCCTTTCTGACACACCATTTTCTTGTGGTGTTCCTGAAACTGTCTTCTCTCTACGAATCCCATGGTATGAACAGTAATCATCAAACTCCTTGCTGCAATATTCACCTCCATTGTCTGATCTGAGACACTTCAACCTTTTTCCTGTCTCATTCTCAACCAAAGCTTTCCATTTCTTAAAAGTATCAAAAACATCATATTTTTGTCGAATGCAATAAACCCAAGTTTTTATAGTTCCATCATCAATAAAAGTAACATAATAACGAGAGCCACCAAGAGATGATACCTGAGTTGGTCCCCATACATCTGTATGCACAAGCTCTAACCTTTCACTCTTCTTTTCTTTTTCGACTCTGATAAATCTGACTCTCTTCTGTTTTCCATAAACACAATGCTCACAGAAATCCAAATCAATTTGTTTAAGATCTGGAAACAAATTTCTTTTGTGAAGTATTTGCATCCCCTTCTCACTCATGTGTCCAAGCCTATGATGCCACAATGTTGTATCCACTCCTGTAGAAGCTAAAGAGATAGAAGAGTTTGTATTACCAGTACATAAATACATTGCACCTACCTTCTCTCCTTTTGCTATCACCAATGATCCTTTGGTGACCTTCCACACCTTATCTATAAATATGGATATAAAACCTTCACTTTCCAACTGCCCTGTTGAAATTAGATTTTTCCTTAGATCTGGAACATGTCTTACCTCTTTCAACAACCATTGGTTTCCATTCCTTTGCTTTATTTTTACCTTTCCCATACCAACAATTTTGCATGGTGCATCATCACCCAAATGAGCCTGTCTAAAATCACCTTCGACATAATCTAGAAAATGATTCCTATGGGGTGTGGCATGAAATGAATCCCCTGACTCTACTACACAAGACTCAAAAATATTATCTATAGAAAGAATCAAAGAATCTTGTAACACATCACCTATTACATTTGCTTCCTGATTTTTCTCCTGTTGTCCATCTCTTTGTTTCTTTGGAGCTCTGCAATCTTTCTTCAGATGTCCTTTTTTCCCATAATTCAAACACTCTATCTTTCCAAGTCTAGATTTGGATCTGCCCTTCCTATAATTCCCACGGTTCCCTGAGCCCTTTCCTCTATCCTTTTGTCTTCCCCTGTTCTCCATGTTTAACGCATTACCTGATGTCTCACCTGTGCTTTTCCGTTGCATTTCCTCACTAAAGATAATGCCAACAACATCATAAAATTTAAGTGTTTGAACCAGAGACAGAGTTACTTACAGCCATGACCAAGTCGTTCCAGCTTTCTGGCAATGAGAAAAAAATTAGAAGAGCCCTGACCTCATCATCAAAGTCCACTTTTACATAACTTAGTTGATTAGTAACCATATTAAATTCATTTAAATGATCTGCAATAGACCCACCTTCTGACATCTTCATATTAAATAATCTCTTCATTAGAAATACCTTATTGGATGCCGAGGGTTTTTCATATACAGTTTAGCCAATACGTCCATCATCTCCTTCATTGTCTTTTCTTTCGAAATATTGAAAGCCATCGATGCTGCCAGGCTCATATGTATCGTTCCTAGTGCCTTTCTATCAAGAACCTCCCATTCTTCATCTTTTATGGCCGTCGACTTCTTTTCTATTCCACCCAATGGTAGGAATAGATCCTTCTGATATAAATAATCTTCCATCTGCATCTTCCATAACTGGTATTTTTGGCCATTAAATTTCTTGACCCTAAACTTTCCATCTTCCGCCATTGCTCCCACTCAAACCAGGAACCCTCTTTTTTGGCGAGTTACCTTTCGCTCGGATACCAATTTTTAGAAAAACATGATCACAGAAATAAAATAAACAAATGCGGAAATAAAATAAAGAAGATACACAATACAATAGAGACACATATATACGTGGTTCACCCAGTGTGGGCTACGTCCACCAGAAAAATTTTCAGGTTCTTCCTTTATTATTATCCAGCAAATGAAGGGATACAACCTACAACACACTCGTTGTAACTTCCTCTTCTTTCCCTCAGAGTCTCCTCACTCAGAATATAATACTCACACTGATACATAGCCGCAATACATTTCCTTCATAAAAGAGGGTTTCCTTCTAGGGAAAAAAACTCCAACATAATTTCTACTGTCAGATCTGTGACCTTATAATGAACGGTCCAGATTTACAATGACATTAACCCCCCTGCACTCCCCCACATGGAGGAGTGTACATTCTTCTAGGGTGTAAATTATTCATGGGGTATAAACACAACTGAAAACAAAGACCTCTGAATCAGGAAGATAATCGAGCTCCACAACCAACAACAAGTTCTTTGGAGCCCCGATAAATGAATGGTACATCTTGATGGACTGATAATAGTGAAGGGGTTACATTCCTTGGGTTTTGTAGGTTAAGAGGAAGAGAGTTGGTGGATTGGAACTGTTGTTGGAGTAGAACCTGGGTTTTGGGCTGGTGAGTGTGGAGAGTGGAAAACTAGGAGGGATATATATCCTTGTGGACTCATAGCCTCAACTTGGGGATGGATTTATCTTGAGATAAAATGAACAACAAGCCTATGGTTGGGAGGAATTCCCTTCATACGCATCCAGTTGATTTTATTATGAACATATAAGTGTTTATGTAGTTTTTATTATGATTATTCTTCTATGTAAATGTTAATTTGAATGTTGTTATGTTTGTTGGGTTGCATGCATTCATGGTTTTTACTATGTTGTTAGTTGCATGAGTATTTGACATGCTATGTGCATGTAGTTTTTAAATGGTAGAAAATTATGCTAAGCCATTTTTTTGTAGTAGCGATGCTAAGCTTGAAGACTGGGTACATTACAATGGTAGAAGTATTTTAATAGGAACAACATTGGTTGGAAGAAAAAGAATGAAAATCCAATTAGGTGAAGTGAACTATCCCAAGCGGTTATCTCAACCGATTGTCTCCAATATTGTGGGGAATTTGGATATATTCACGCCAATAAGTTCTTGGTTCAAATCCCCTTGGGTTAGGTTCATTATTATACATCAATAGGTTTACTAGGGATGCCATTCATGAATGTGGGGAAGCATCCCTTGGATTTTCCCTTAAGGTTTTCTTTGGAAAAAAAGTGAAGTGAATTGAATTGATTTGACATGAATTTGATTTTCTTTTTTCATCCATTCAACCCCTTCCTACCATGCTTTGGGGTATGTGGTACAGGGCCATGCTTTGCTTTCGATGTTGATTCTTTATTCCTATCTCGATGCTCTATCCATGCAAGTTCTATAATTTCAACATTTTTTCTTTGGTAAGTTTCTTTGTATACTTTTTTCTTATGATTATGGGAATTGGGAGARTTGGTTTAATCTRGAAGTTTTGTTCCCTCAATGGTTTGTGAATTGACCTTCCTTGATGGATTTGGGGTATCTTGGGTTGGATTGAAGGAAAATTTCCTCCCTCTATTTTCCCTTTAGTTTATCGATGGACTCTTTGGATTTTTCCTCTATTGAAGGTGTGGACAGGTCTACTATGGAAAATGAAGATATAAAGGAGATTCAATGAGTCCTACAAAGGAATGAGGACATCATCTAGGCCAACAATAGTGCTCTAATGGTAATTTCCTCCAAAATCACTGAAATTGAACAGGCCAACATCACCCATAATGCTAACATTACGAGTCTCATTTTTCTTCAAAAACAATGAATTGATTCCCTAGAGATAGAGTGTAATAGACTTCTCTTTCAGGGTCTTTCTCAGTGTGAGGAGTCTCTCACCATCACTTCTAACAATCATGGTACTGAGAATTCACTTCAAGCCTGACTACAAGAAGATCAACTAATCCACTAGGTGCATGATCCTATGGATATTGAAGGTCCAAGTTCCCCTTATTCTGGAAAGGGGCGGGAAGAAGAAGGTAGTGTACATCTCTATCACTAGTCTGAATATTTTTTCCAGTTGTATGTATTTTGTGTCAATATGTTAGACATGTTACTTGTCAAAATGCACAAAATTCTTGTTTTTAGGAGTCTCTATTGTCTTTAGATGTCTATCTCGAAATGTCTCCAGTTTTGGGGGAGTTTCATGAACTCTGATGGATGTAGTCATTGCTAGCCTCGGCACAACTGATTTTGAATGAATATAAACTTTTGTTTCGGTTATTTAAAAAAAATGATTGAAGGATCATTGTGGAGTGACTCAATTAGTAGATTATTTTGTTGTTACATCTTGTCTTATGATGTCTAGTAAGGATTTTTGATTATATTATTAAGTTATCTTGGATTATATATGAAATTTTTGCTTATAAATATTTAGCAAACCTATAATGTGTTTTTCATTTAGGGTTTTGATTGTTATTTATGTTCTGTAATAATTTCATTGATATTCATTTAATTAATTTTCTATAAAATTACTTATATAGTTAACTAATAATGAAATGGCAATATTTTTATTTCTTTCGTATAACTTTATTTCCTATAACAATTTATTTTTGTGTTCTTGAAAATATCCTTGTTAAAGTTATTTTGTTTAGTATTACTCATGCTAAAGAATTACATGGTACTTTCTTGTACTTTTCTAAGATTTATCTCTCATAAATAGTATTCTTTAATCCCTTCACTTAAGTTAGTTTTCCTTCTTTTCATTCACCATATAAGAGAAAAAAAAAGAAAAAAGAAATACCCAACAAATTTAAACCTTTTACTTAAAGCCCATCAAATGGCTACCTGGCCATAATCCAAAGAATTATTCCATTTCAACAATGAAGATTCTAATTGGGCCTCTTTTGTGGATTTAATCCCTCCTGTTGAGATTTGGGAATCCAACCCCCTGAACAAATCATTACAAAACAAGTCATTCTCAAGAAATCTAGACATCCATACAAGTACAAAGATTTATTTTATATACCTTGGGGTTATAGATTTCTTTGAACGATGCATTAGTATTTTTGAGGTTGGTATATGGACATCAGTGCAACATAAAAATGTGAATGATTTTTTGTCATTTTTATTTAAGAGAGAAATATTTAAAAGGGAGAAATTTAAATTCATTTTAATAGAAGAAGATTGTGACATGATATGTAGAAAGGGTTATGTTGGTGTTGGGAATCCACATGTACATCTCAAACATATAAATAACATTTGAGAGATCTTAAAGGGTGCTCATTATGCTAGAAATATAATGATTGTAGTCAATTCCAAATAAAAGCATATTTGTAATGATAAAGGAAATTATGCAATTACAAAATGCTATAATTATGATGATGTGAATGAGACATACTTGTAAGATCAATTTTGACCATGCTTGCTACACATGAATGACACAAGTAACATGAGATTTGTTGCAAAAAACTTGAAAATATGTTAAATAATGTAATTAGTGCTTTTTACTTTAATGTTTTCTATGTGTGATAGTGCTTTATATGTTAATAAGACCTCTTTTTTAATATATTAGGTTGTGTTTGATAATTCCAATATTACTTTTAATCTTTTTATAGTATTTTCATCTAAACAAAAATTAATTAATTAATTGTTTATAAGTATTGATTTGCAACTCCATTTATATATGAAAGTCATGTATTCATTAGTTTTTATTGTGTTGAAATATTTTTGTGTCACTA
>ML777352.1:342167-380653 GCA_009831015.1 Picea engelmannii
GTTCTTCCCCTTCTTGGAAGCTCCTCGATGCTTTTTTTTCTTGGAACTGCTTGGATGCCCTTTCTTGTGACCTATGTTTTCCAAATTCTCTGCCTGTACATATTATTAATCCATGGTCCTTGGATTGAAAAGTGTCACTTTCTTTCATAGATGGTTATGTAGACCCTCCAGATACTTGAGGAGTACATATGGGTTCTTAGGAGAGATACCCAACATGATGAACATCTTTCTGAACTCGGTGGTGTGCTCCTATACACTCTTACCACTATATCCACTGGTCCTCAACATAACTAATAGGGTATAATTGGGACTTGATGAGGGTTTCGAATTCCTCTCACCTAGTTATTGGTGGATCACCCTCTAGCCTAAGTGTTTTTGTATCGATTTTCCACCAGGTTAAGGCATGGCCCTTTAACTTCAATTTGGAAAATGACATCTTTTGTTCTTCGTCTACATGGTGAATGATGAAGTAAACTTCTAGTTATTGAAAACAATGATTCAATTTTAATGCATTGATTAGACTCACCTTGGTATGGATTTATGTCCACCTTTTCTTCCATATTGAATAAATACTATGAAGGGTTTGTGGTACTGAAACTTGGATGCTCTTTCTCAAATTCTTTCTGCGACTCCCTTTCTAGGTCTTCATTGTCCCTCTGTTTCTTGTCTAATCCGATCTTTGAGTTTGAGCCTCCAAATTCTCTGAGCAGTTCGAGCTTGTTTTCCAAATCCACCATAAGGAGGGACATATTGTGAGATATGTCAGCGAATTTCTCTTCCATCCTCGCAAATCTTTCCTTTGCTGGATCTTGAAGGTTTTAATGAACATACTTGTTAGCCATGGCTAGGGTTCTGGGAATTTCTTCTTAAACTGATTTCTAGATCCCTGCTACTTCCCACAAATACCCCAAAGAAACTTGCTATGATACCAATATGATTTTTAAAATGATGTGGATATTCAATTGGATAGTTCGTCACAACAGATCTAATAAAATACTGAAATTTTTACCGTGAAGGTTAATTTCATTTAGATCTTAATTTCTTTAATTACTAGTTTTCTGCTTTAAATGTATGAAATATATGAAATCCAAAAAATAAAGAACAAAAAGAAATACTCACACACCATCCAAAAATAAACATAAGATATAACCTGAGAAACCCAATACAAAAGAAAACCCAGCTAGAAGGTGAGGTCGCTTTGCTCTCTTTTCTTCAAAGAAATAGACGCTCTCTATGGAGTTTCCTTTAACAATGTGTCTTGTAAGGCTACTACAAAATATTTCCTCCTCTCTTATGTTCTCAAAGTACCACTCTTAGGTACTCTACTCAACTATGTAACCAATACAATGCTAAAGAATGGAACCCCTTCTCCTCCTAGAGGCCCAATATTTAACATAGTCTGATAACAATCTAGGGGTAGGGTTTTGACTTTCTCAACCCTAAATTGTGATAAGGTTTTGGGACTTCTAGAATCTTCTTGAAAGTCCTCACATGGATATCCCCATATGCATGAGTAACGAGGCTCATGTGGCATCCTCTCGTACTATGGTGGTCAACATGGTAGGTCAACTTGTAGAAGGAATAACTTTTGCATACAAACTTCGATTGAGGCATTTTATGCACTGTTGGAAAGGTCTCAGAGTGTAGAATGTGGAAAATTTTGGTCAAGTGGGTTTTTTCTCCCAAAAAGGTAGTTTGATTCCTCAAAATGACTCTATAATATTTTAGACATTTTTTAACCTAAGTTTTCCAAATTGGGACCTGCCACCAAAATGACTCTACAAGTTGATTCCTCTAATTTTTCCACTCTAGAAGCATCGAGATAGATGAAAAATAAAATAATGATCCAATCCAGATTAGTTTCCTTGCACCTCAAGTCACCTTTGTGATCTATTAACATTTTGTGAAAGTATTGGGCATGTGTCCTCTTGGATGTGCCTTCCCAAAATGATCCTACTCCATTCCTATAAATGAGGCGAGTCACCACTTCGCCTCATGACTTGACCAAGCACGTTCTTTTTCTATCACCCAAACTTGGTCTCTGGCTTGTCGCATGGGTGCAAGATCAACTCATGAGCTGGAGGATTTACAAATAGGTTTATGCCAAGAAATTTTATACTGACAAAGAGCATTGAAAATCTCATGATTAGAGACTCTTGAAAATGATCGATCTTTTAGTTATTGGTGGCATGAAGAGAGAAGAAGAATTGAAGGTCTCATTAGATGATACTCTTGGGACTAGTTCATCTTTTAGTTATCTCTAACATGAGGAAGTGTTTCATATCTCATGACCTAAGACATATTTTGATCAAAAGGTGTGTTCGTTACACCCATTTTCTAATCCAATGTTGGTCATGAAAACACTAAGGAGGTGAATAAATCCTTCCACTAATTGGATAAACTCGTTTAAGGTTGACAGACATTCATTTATAAGGTTTATTTAAGGTTTCATATGTAGATCAATTAATTGAGAGATTATTAATGTACTTTTTCTTAACATGATGTTCATCCATGTATATAATTGCTTTGTTATTTGGGAAATTTAGATTTATACATAGAATTTACTTTTATCTTCTTATTATATGTGCAATTTTAGACTATTAGTGGGTGTAAAATCAAATGAACTCATTATAAATATATATGATTACTCTTATTCATTATTATTAGAGAAGTACCTATCAAATTATTGAGGAGGAATAATAGTGATATCATCATTGGGTTGAGAGTTTCCTATGGTATTTGTGCATCTCTGCTCTTGATGTGATTCCAAAATGGTGTTTTTAGGACAACTCTAAATGTTCTATGTTTTTTTATTTTTTCTGGCAACTATCACCAAAATTCAGTTATGCAATTGTTGGTGAAATGGAAATTTTCCATTACTTAAATTGCATTTTTCAATGTATAAATCTATTAAGTGCCCTGAAAAACCTCTAGAGCACTAGAATTGTGCAATCTCAACAACTGAAATCTGCAATTCCTACGATCCTTTTAAATTTCTCATTGTATTTTGAGCAAAACTTGTTGGAAAAACGTGCCCAAAAAAAGTGAAAAGTGTAGAACGTTTAGACTACAGGATGTATTTGCAATACTTCTTTTATGAACATGCATTTTCAGCTTCGGAAGAAATTGCTACTATAATAATTATTATATATGTAGGGAGGGACGAAGGGATATTAGTTGGTTAGCTTGATTGTGGGATAAGCAAGGGTGACACAAATTAGTTATTTTCCAATAAATAAATAAGAAAATATAACGTGGTGGTTATTAATTGCATTGCTTATAAAATAAGTGGTGTTTAGTGGTTATTATTATTAGTTAGTTAGTTAGTTAGCTATGRGTTTCATTATTACATAAAGTTATCAATAAATAAATGGAGTGCAATGATGCATAAGTCATGTGCATCTGCATGCTATGAAATGAACATCTTTTTATTCATYTGAGTTTTGAAGATATTCAATTTCTCTCTTGCATGTATTTGACTCTGATCCGGATTGGATCATTATATTATTTKTCATATATCTCAATGATTTTAGAGTCATCTTGTGGGGTCATTTTAGTGGGTCCCATTTTGGAAAATTGGGGTTTGGAACCTTTCAGATCCATTTTGAGGCATTAAACAATGTCTTTTGGGATTTTGGTGTCCAAAACTTGTGCCCAACCCCTTGACGATGTTCTACAGTGTGCCTCCCAAAAGTTGACTTATCATGTTGACCACCATGGTACAAGAGGATTCCACGTCAACCCCATTAATCATGTATATGGGGATAGACATGTGAGGGATTTCAATAATATTCTAGAAGGTTCAAAACCCTACCACAATTAAGGGTTGAGGAAGTCAAAAACCTACCCTTAGATGGCTATCAAGCTATGTTAAATATCGGGCCACTAGGAGGAGAGGGGGTTCCATTCTATGTTATTGTATTTTGTTCCATAGCAGAGTAGAACAACTAGGAGTGGGAAATTAGAGAGCATAATAGAGGGGGTTAGTGTTCAATAGCATCCTAACCACAGGTCTTGGGTAACTCTATAGAGAGTTCCTTCTCCTTTTTACTTGCATTATTTCCATACTAGAGAAAAGAGAGCAGAGCAGCCTCACCTTCTAGTTGGGTTTTCTCCTGTAAGGGTTTCCCAGAGAAAATATTTGTGTTGTCTTGTGGATGGTGTGTGATTATATTTTACTGTTCTCTATTTTCTGCATTTTATCTATTTCATGTATAAGCAGAAAATCAATAACTAAATAATATGGAATCTAAAGGAATTTAATCTTCAAAGTGTAGATTTCAGTTTTATTTATCGGATATGTTGTGATGAACTATTCCAGTGGAATATCCATGAAAATTCGCATATCATATTGGTATCAGAGAAGGTTTTTCTTTTGGGTATTTGTGGGAAGTTGGGGGATCCAGGAATCATCTTAAAGAGAATTCTTAGAAACCCTAGCCATGGAAAATGAGTGTGTTCATAATATCCCTCGAGATCCAATAGATGAGAGATTTGAGAGGTTGGAAGCACAAGTCACCGACATCAGTTGTAATATGAACCTCCTCATGGTGGCTATAGCAAGAAATATTGGACCGTTCAAAGATGATGGAGGCTCTAACTCAAATATCAGATTGGGGGGGAATCAAGAGATCAGGAAGACTTAGGAAAGAAGTCATGAAAATAATCCGAGAAAGAAAAGTTGAGTTCGAGTGTTGTGAACCCTTCACAGTTCCTATTCAAGATGGAAGAAAAAGTGGACATAAAGCCATACCAAGGTGATATCGTTGCATTAAAACTTAATCATTGGTTAGAACAACTAAAAGTTTATTTTAGCAATCATCATATAGATGAAAAGCAACATATTTCATTTTCTAGATTGAAGTTAGAGGGCCATGATTTAACCTGGTGGGAAATCCATACAAAAATTCTTAGGCTGGAGGGTGATCCTCCAGTAACTAGGTGGGAGGACTTCAAAACCCTCATCAAGTCCCAATTCTACCCTGTTAGGTATATAGAGGACCAATGGATCCAATGGCACTACTTTAGGCAGAGGAAGAGGCAGAGGTAGAATGTACAGGAGTACACCACTGAGTTTAGAAAGACGACCATCATGTTGGGAATATCTCCTAATAACCTAGATGTACTCCTCAATTATCTAGGGGGTTTTTATTGCCATCTATGAAACCAGGTGATGCTCTTCAATATAAGAACAATGGATGAGGTGTGTGTACATGCATAGTACCTAGAAAACATAGGCCAAAAGAAGGGGCAACCAAGTGGTTCAAAGAACAAAGAGCACCATGAAGCTTCCAAGGAGGGGAAGAAGAAATGGAAAGGGGGGGAATATAAGAAGACATTAGCCACTACACATTGGTTCAAATATCCCAACAACCATTGCAATCATTGCAACATTGATGACCACACTAAGGAAAAATGTTGGAACTACATCTAGAGTTGAACCTGAAGAACCACAAGAAGGATGGAAATAAAAAGAACCTTTTAGCCATAGATTCAAGAAATCAGGTTGAAAGTAGCTCGGATGTGGATGAAAGTAGTGTTTGCACATTTGTGTAGAAGGAGGTGAATCTAAGTAGCCTTCATCACTAGGAAGAGAAGGAGATGACCAAGATCTTCCATACCAATATTTAGGTCAAGAAGACCAAGATAGATTCTCTATTCAACTCTATTTCATAGGATAATCTCATAGAAATGAATCTAGTCAACAATATTGGATTGGAGGTTCAAAATCATCCCAGACCCTATCAATTGGGTTGGGTTAAAAGGGATGCAATGATAAAGGTAACAAAACCATGTAAGATTAAATTTGTTGTAAGTGTTGATTTTATTGATGAAGTGGAATTGGACATAGTACCCCTTGATGTTTGTGGAGTAGTGTTTGGAAGCCCCTACATGTATATGAGGGATGAAATATTCATGCAGAGAGCCAACTAGTACAAATTGATCAAGGATGGAAGTACTACATTATCAACACACATAAAGGGAAGTCAAAGATCTCACTGATAAGTTCCAACCAAGAAAATAAGTTGATTAGTTATAGTAAGAAATATGTTTTTCTTTTCTTAATAGAAAATCAGTATGATGATGAGTAGAATTAGGATATTTAGCTCATTGTAGAATTAGTAAAGACTATGTATCTCCGATAATTCTACAAGTTATTTTATTTTATTTATAAATACATGTTTTTTTTTTACAATAATACTCTCCCTTGTATTTACATATCATGCACTTTCCTTATGATTTGATTGAATGCAAGGGTGGACATTGATCATGATGCAATGGATCCCTTCATGCCAACAAGTTGATATCCTTCCTCATTCATAGCCTTGAACTAGTTCCTCAACAAGATAAAGTAGTTCGACTTAAAGTAGTTCCTCAACGAGCTAAATATCCTAGCGGCTATGCTTCCTTCCATCGTTTAGACTGAATGAAGGAGGTGTGGGCCCATAACCTATTAGAATATAGAAGATTGTGTGCTCGTTTTACCATTGAAAATACCCTCATCACCCAACCATAGGCCGAAGCCACCCTTCGAGCACCTTAACCTTGACAAAGAATTACTCCGGAAACAAACCCTAGGCTAGAGAGACAAACAAGGTGTAGCACATCTTCCTCCAAGGATAGCGCACCAACAATAGATGATCAGATAGTCCAAACCCTAGCCAAGAAATAGTCCAAGCCAACACTAAAAACTGGTTGCTACAGTAGCTGCACCTACAATTCTCCTCCACACGTGTGCACCAAACTGGGAACTGCAGTGTGCACCAGTTGCTGCTCTGCAATTATGAGATGTGTCAAATGAGAAGTGGCGCCCTGTATTTATAGTCTGCTAGATTTGTTGGGCTGACTTCTCCTTCTAGGTACATATTTGTTCAGTATATTATTATTATTTCTGGCCGACTTCTTCTCTTGGAGGCTAATAACCAAATATAAATTATCTCCTTGAGCCGACAAGACTTCTAGGGTTATTAGCCAACTCATGAGGATTTTCTATTGCTTTCTAGAGTCATCTATTCTCGTCAGGTTTACACATGGAGGTAAATACCTCCCGTAGCTACCATAATATTAACACATGTCTATCACAAAGGAGGAATTATTATATGTATTTTCCAGTTTTAAAAAGGATAGGAGTCCGGGTTTGGATGGATGGACAGTTGAATTATTTATTGATTTCTTTGATTTGTTGGGAGAGGATATACTTCAAGTGGTTGAAGAATTCAAAAGGTCAAGGAATGTCCATGTCAACATTAATACAAATTTTATTGCATTGATCTTCAAGGTGGATTGCCCTAAAACCTTTGAAGGATTCATGCCCATTTCTTTGTGCAACTATCTCTATAAGGTCATTTCTAAGGTCTTGGTAGTAAGAATTAAACCACTGCTCTCCAATTTAATTTTAGTAGAACAATTTGGGTTCTTGAAGGGCAAGAAAATTCATGAAGCCATTGTACAACATAATAAGGACTTCATGCTATTTATATTTCAAATGACCTAATCGTTGTTGTCAAACTTGATATGTCTAAGGCATATGGCATGATCTCCTAGCTCTATATGAGATTACTGTTAATTAATATTGTTTTTTCTCTCCCTATATTCAAGTGTATTATGACATGTGTAACCTCTGCCTCTTTTGCAATTTTAATTAATGGTGTTTCCTCTGGTTTTTTTAGGTCCTCTAGGGGATTGAGAAAAGGTTGTCCTCTATCACCCTACCTTTTTCTTCTTGTGGCAGAAGGTCTTAATAGAGCTTTGGTTGATGCTAAAAGGAGGAGAACTATGCAAGATATAAGGGTTGGCAGGTAGGAGAGACTCACCCATCTTATGTCCATAGATGATGCTTTGTTTTTGTTTAGAAAGAGCTTGGTGACTATTGGGATATTCTCCTCATTTATAAAAAAATCCATGGGAATGGAATTCAATGAGACTAAATCTACTCTTTGTCCATACAAACTCAATGATGGACTTAATGCAGTTGTTGCTAGATGTCTACCCTTCCATACTTTAGACATCAATGCAAGGGTAAAGTATCTAGGTTGCTATCTGAAACCAAACGTTTATTTGGAGAATGACTAGTATTGGCTGACCAAGAAGGTGGACAAAATAATTTCACATTGGTGCAATAGATAGTTGTCAAGAGGAGGTCGTTTAGTTCTGATAGAGTTTGTGTTGGAGGATACTCTTATATATTGACACACTCTAGCCCATATCCCAAAAGGAATCTTAGAAAATATTAGGAAGTAGTATTTCAAATTCTTATGGTAGGGTAGCAATGAATATAAGGGTACCCATTAGGTAAATTGGAGAAAAATTGTAGCCGCAAAGGCATTAGGAGGGTGGGGTCTAAAGGATATACTTTTGTTTGAACAGTCCCTTGTTGCAAAATCATTATGGAATATGATCACCAAAGAGAGTCCATGGAGAAGGATTTTAATTCAAAAGCACATCACTCTTGGTACAATGATGGATTAGATTAGGAGGGAAAGGAAAAACGTCTAGAATGTTTCTAGGTACAATGATGTAATGGATTAGGAGGGAAAGGAAAAACATCTAGAATGTTTCAAACCAACAAAAATCTCATACCTTGGATTTTCTTGTGATTGGCTCCTTCCTAGCCTCAAAAGTTGGCAATGGGTCACAAGTCAGAGTGGGCGTTGATGTTATAATGGGTTGTGACAAAAGTATCTTTATTTCTGAAGAATTTATTTACAATTTCAAGTGATTGGGAAAGTTTCATTAAATTCATTTTCAAATCCAACAATCTCCACCATCTGGTCACATGGTTGGTTGGGTGCTGCTAATTTAAATTTGACAGGTGAGTGGGCTAGTGATTGGAATAACTACATAGCCACTCTTTAGAGGGCACATATTAGACTTGGTCCACTTGAGAAGTGAAGGAAGCGAATGTATTGACTCAGTTCTTCTTTGGCGGTGGAAGAAAAGAAAAGTCCCAAGGAAGTCACTAAAATGGTGGACTTTAACAAAGACTCGGCATGAAGGAATGGTGCATTGAGTTTGGGTCCGGGTCCGGGTCCGCGTCCCATTAACAAAGACTTAAAAGCATCGTCGTATTTAAAGAAGACATAAACGAAGACAGAAACATCGCCGAAGACTTAGAAGCGAAGGAAGCAAAGGCATTGACTTCGGGTCTTCTTTGGCGGTGGTTCTGAGCCATAAGAAAAACAAAGTCCCGAGGAAGTTACTAAAATGGCAGACTTTAACAATGACTTGGCGTATTGAACGAGAGATTGAGATAAAGGAAGTGGGTGCATTGAGTAATGAAGAGGTAGAAGGAGAATTAGTAAAGACTTTGGTGGTGAAGAAAATGACTCATTGATTTTCTAAGTGAGAGGTTAGTATGCACCTAGCACTAGTTAATGGAGTAAACCCAATTATAACAACTCTTTGTTTGTCACCATCAATTAGAATCTAGATATCATAATTGGACGACTCTCCTTCCAAAGATATTTCTAATTGATAGGGAGTTTCTAATTTGGTTATTAGGTATTGAGATGCATTTTCTCTCTCCCTGCATCCATCTAGTTGTTGGTTGAATTTTTTTCTCACCTTTGAGTCAAATTTGAAGTGTTGGTTGAGCACATCTCCTCTTTGGGTCACCATCTCTTCACCAAGTGGTGTTGTATCTATTCCCTTGGGATATGTCTTTAATTTTACACTTACCTGATGTTTCACCTTCACCACAAGTCGTTTGTTCCTTTGACTGTAATTTCATCAGTAGTTGGGCGAATTCACATTGTTTGGGTCATTTTCAAATGTTCCTGGGCATTTTTAAATGTTGCATGACATTTTTAAATGACACTGGGTGTTTTTAAATGTTGTCAGGCATTTTTAGATGTGCATGGGCATCTTGAGACCTGATTGAGCATTTAAATTATGTGATGGGTGAAAAATTGCATTGATGAGTCGAATTTTAATGTGATGGGGCATTTTCCTCACCCACAAACTATACAAACTAAGCCTAGGCAATGAAAATAGTTGATGGGCATTTTATTGTATTGATAGGGAATCTATTATTTAACCCACAGGCCACACATAGATGTATAAGGGTCGTATGGACCGTACACACTAATTTCTCTCTCCCCGGGTACACAAATCCATAGCTAGTCAATCTTACTCCATTGTTGGGATCATTTGGATTTCATATTTGGTCGATTTTTTGATTTTGGTGGTCATTAGGGTTTACTCCTTGAGTCTAATCCATCTCATTTAAGTTGATTTTATTTACCGATTGATTTTCCTCAACTTCTCATCAACTAGGTTCCTTTTCTTGTCGATCTTATTCATTACCTGGTCAACTTTTAGTTACCCAATCGACTTAAGCACTTCGCTGGTCAATTATTCATTGGTCAAATTTTTTCTTGGTCGACTTCATACATCACTAGTCGAATGACCTCCCAATGAGATGATGTATCATCCTGGTCGAATTCCACTGTCATGGTCGACTTATAGTGCATCTTGAGTCCACTCCACATAGCTGGTCAATTTTATTTCTAGCCTAGTCGAATTCCATCTATACCTGATCGATTTCTCATCTCTAGATTGACTTGATAGTGGTTGGTCAATTTTTATTTTGTTGGTCAATCCATTACCAGATTAAAAAGGGCATGTTTTTTTAGAGCAAGTCGGCTTGCCATAGTGTCAGGGTTTTGAGTTTGGCATAACAAGATAGTAGGCTATTCCGAGTACAGACCATACATTGGTAGGCTCATTAAGAACAAATATTTACCACTGCATTGACAACCAATTTCTTGTGTGTAGAAAATACTGAGAATAGAGAAGATTGCAGTTAGTAATTTTTGTTGATTGCACAAAGAAGCCTCACAACTATTTAAAAGGGCAAAGGCTACATTGTGGACAGGTAGCTCCCATAACATTGGATTCTATTCATTAAATTTAGAAATCTATGGAGAATTGATTTTTATTGACTGGATTACTATTGTGTCACCAATTGGTTGTAGTGGGAAGGTTACAATATGGGGAAGGATTTTTAGTAAGGGGAAGAAGGGAGATCTTTTGTGTAGATAGAGCCCTCTATATAAGACTAGACATAGAACATATATTAAATCCTATGAAGGTATCTGTGTTTATGAAGCGAGTGGGATACAAGTCCCTCATTTATGGATCAATTTGGGTTTGGATGTGGTAGTCAAAGGTGGAAGCTTCTCGGTTAACAGTTCATTGACCATCAAATAGGCTCAAGAGAAAGCTATCATTGAAATTAACCAAGGAAAACACAATTTAATCACTAGGGTCCTTAAAGAGGGATGAGAATCGTCGATAGTTTTCCCATGAATATCCTATATATGAACATGCAAGGCCTAAGGGGATAAGAAAAACATTTATCCCTGAGAATATTAGTTGACCTAAATCATCTTAATAATCTTCTTCTACAAGAAACGTCAATGGGGAAATGACACTGCTTCATTTCTGATCTAAAAAAACTATTGAAGGATTGGGATTTATTAGCCCTAGATTCAGAGGGTTTGTCCAGGGGTATCATCATGAGGTGGAATAATAATGTAGTTTTACTATTTCTTTCTCTATTTCTTTAGGTTTATTTACAACGCTTTTCAACAAGATTTTGGGCTACTCCCTATCCATCCTCAACGTATGTGTTTTGTATGAGGGGAGATGGTTGTTCTGGAATAGTTCTTCTTATCAATGCATAAAGTATGATAACATAGTTATTGATGATGATCTTAATCTAACTATAAACAATAAAGAAGTTTTGGGGGATAGTCCCAGGTTTGACATGCTTGTAGATTTTTTTCAAACATAATTTGATTCTTCCGATTGGATGGATATCGATCCAATCAAACTAAGGCCTACTTGGGTAAACAATAGATCTAGTCATGATGCAGTTTCAAAAAGATTGGATTATTTCTTGGTTCAAGATACTCTCCTACAAAAGGTGGAAAATTACAGATCCTGGGTGGGCACTACCAAAGCCTTCGATCACTTCCCCATATTTTTAGAATTTGTTTCAGGGGATTTTGAGCCTACCCCCACTTCAAATATAACCCTAATTGTTTTGTAGAGGAGGAATTTCAATCCATTGTAAAGGATAATTGGTGCAATTTCTCTCCTAATATTGATTCATCGGCTTGTGAGTTATTATCTTCATCACTAAAACTTGTAACAGAGAAGGTGGCAGCCTGGGCAAGGGAGAGATTTAGGAACATAGATGCAAATATTTTTGAGGTTGAAAAATATTTGGAGGACATGGTCTCGAAAAATAACCAAGGAATTTATAATGAGGAGGGTTTTAAGAACCTCAAGCATATGGAATCTTTCTGATCTAAGTTATTGCTGGAAAGTGAATTGGATTAGAGCATGAAGAGTCAAGCCACTTGTCTTTAATTTGGAGACCAAAAAGAAAAATTCCTAAAAAAAATGCTAACCATAGGAAAAGAATTAATACCATATGGGAGATGACAAACACTGAAGGTAATAAGGTGAGAGGTTTCAAGGAGTTAGCATATCTAGGAATATAGCGTTTCAAGGGCATATTTGAGGAACCTACTAGTGCAAACATTGGTGAATTATTGAGGGTGATTTCACTATTTTCTAGGCTAGTAAGTGAAGAGGATAATGAGAGGATGTCCATGTCTGTCACAAAGGAGGAATTATTATATGTATTGTCCAGTTTTAAAAAGGATAGGAGTCCGGGTTTGGATGGATGGACAGTTGAATTATTTCTTGATTTCTTTGATTTGTTGGGAGATGATTTACTTCAAGTGGTTGAAGAATTCAAAAGGTCAAGGAACGTCCATGTCAACATTAATACAACTTTTATTGCATTGATCTTCAAGGTGGATTTCCCCAAAACCTTTAAAGGATTCAGGCCCATTTCTTTGTGAAACTATCTCTATAAGGTCATTTCTAAGGTCTTGGTAGTAAGACTTAAACCACTGCTCTCCAATTTAATTTTAGTAGAACAATTTGGGTTCTTGAAGGGCAAGAAAATTCATGAAGCCATTGTACAACATAATAAGGACTTCATTCTATCAATAATTCAAATGATACAATTGTTGTTGTCAAACTTGATCTGTCTAAGGCATATGACGGGGTCTCCTAGCTCTATATGAGATTATTGTTAATTCATATTGTTTTTTTTCTCCCTATAGTCAAGTGGATTATGACATGTGTAACCTTTGCCTGTTTTGCAATTTTAATTAACGATGTTGCCTCAATTTTTTTTAGGTCCTCTAGGGGGTTGAGACAAGGTTTTCCTCTATCACCCTACCTTTTTCTCCTTGTGGCATAAGGTCTTAATAGTTCTGATAGATTTTTCATTGGAAGCTAGTCTTATATATTGACACACTCTGGCCCATATCCCAAAAGGAATCTTAGAAAATATTGGGAAGTAGTATTTCAATTTGTTGTGGTAGGGTAGCAATGAATATAAGGGTACCCATAGGGTAAATTGGAGAAAGATTGTAGCTGCAAATGAATTAGGAGGGTGGGGTCTAAAGGATATACTTTTGTTTGGACAGTCCCTTGTTGCAAAATCATTATGGAATATGRTCACCAAAGAGAGTCCATGGAGAAGGATTTTAATTCAAAAGCACATCACTCTTGGTACAATGATGGATTAGATTAGGAGGGAAAGGAAAAACATCTAGAATGTTTCTAGGTACAACGATGTATTGGATTAGGAGGGAAAGGAAAAAAATCTAGAATGTTTCAAACCAATGGAAAGATCAAACCTTGGCTTTTCTTGTGATTGGGTCCTTCCTAGCCTCAGAAGTTGGCAATGGGTCACAATTCAGAGTGGGTGTTGATGTTATAATGGGTTGTGACAAAAGTATCTTTCTTTCCGAAGAATCCATTTAAAATTTCAAGTGATTGGGAAAGTTTCATTAAATTCATTATCAAATCCAACAATCTCCACCATCTGACTTTAAGTGTAGTGCATATCAATTATTCACTCCAAGGCCCGCCACCATTACTGTTTGTCTATCACGCATTTCGTCACTAAATTTCAACAACTTCTTGAAAATTGGATGGGTGTCAATTCACGCGTACAAGTACTATGTGTTAAAACTTTAGATTCAAAATAAAGGCAAATCTGTCAATTTATTATAATTGGGTTGTTTTTTAGTCAATGTAATTTATTAATGTTATAAATATAACAATTGTAATTGTAATTTATTAAATTTGAGTTACAAACCTACTTCCCTCTTCTCAATTCAATGATAATCTTATATTCATTGACAAAAATTAAATGTAAAATGTAAAGTAAATCTAAATTAAAATAAAGGTTATATTTTCATGAGTTATAATTGAATTAGGTTGTCTTTTAATCTAAATAGTGACAAAAATTCTAAATTAAAATAAATGTTGTATTTCTGTGAGTTATAATTGAATTAGGTTGTCTTTTAATCTAAATAGTGTAGGGAGAGACACCCTTTTATGTGAGTTGTTTTTTAGTCTAAATTGTGGATAGAGAGGTACCATTCATTAGTAATGCAAGGTAGTGAGAGGAAGAGTGAGTTGTATTAAATTCAAGGTAGTGACAGGGAGAGTGAGTTGTATTAAATTAATATATTAAAAATTTTAGTCTAAATTGTGGATAGAGAGGTATCGTTTATTCCTGATGCAAGGTAGTGAGAGGGAGAATGAGTTGTATTGAATTAATATATTAAAAAAAATAAAAATATGTGAGTTTGATTCTATTTAATTTTATTAAAATTGTTGTAAAATTTTTAATATAAGTTTTTTTTTAAAATAATGTTTTATGATAATTTTACAATTTGAGTGGGTCTAATGGTTAAGAGGGTTATAGGGTATGTATACCTCCGTAGATTAATAGTCAAACAAGGGGGTCTCATACACCAATTTGGTTTCTAGCTTGGTTGTGACCTTAAAATTAGATGACGATGATGATGATGATGATGATGATGATGATGATGATGATGATTATATGTGTGATTGTATAAAATATTATTTAATAATAATAATATCATTAAGTTACAATTTAGTTAGATGTTAAATAGGAGATATTTTTTTTTTGTGAGACAAAGAGACTTCATGAATGAGATCTTCTTGTTTGTGGGGTAAGGAATCCCCTCTACTCAACATTTTGATTATTTAATATACAAAGACATTCATACTCTATCTTCCTTCAATTTTGAACCGACAATCTTCAAGGAGGAAACACAAGTTCTTAATTGTTATGCCCACACACATTATAAATAAAGATCCATCTTAACCATGTATTTAATAAGCATCAAGAGTATTCAAAAGAAATAGATAGGCGATTCTTTTGGTGCTTAAAAGATTGAGAGTTGAGATAGATCTATGCCAATTTATTTTATTATATGTTTCTATAATTATTACGATCCCTTTTATTAGTTTTTTATTATTATAGCTCACTATTTTTTAATTTTCCAATCTTACAGACTTCAATTTTTTTCAATTTACTTTATTAATGTTATAGAGGTGACACATCTACTTGGGTTGTAGATGTACCTTATTGCTCTTTGTGCAATAATTGTTATTTTGAGTGTTCTAAATTAATTTATTAACTCGATTTGGTTGATCTCTCATGTTATTCAATACTAAAATTAAAACAAATGATGATATTTTGTTTTAGCTAATAGTCTTTGATTAGATAGCTTGAATACTTTATTTATTGACAAGAAGAAAATGGAGATGTTACAACAATGACATACTCTCGTAGCTAGGGTTTTCAACCCTAGCTGCCATGAGAGCTCCTTGAGCATAATACCTAGTGATAGATCACATCTGCAATGTGGAGAGTATTTAAAGAGAAGATGAATTAAGTTCCTACAAACTAGTTTAGATATGGCAGTTCCATCTACCTCAATGAGACACAAAAAATAAAGTCATTCAAGGATGTGACCACACGTCAAGCACCCTTGTCATTGGGAAGATCAGACCTCTTCCCCAATGTACAAAAAGACAAAAAAAGAGAGGAGGAGAAATGAGGTTGGGGAAGCTGAAGGGTTGGGGATGCTTTACCTTCTAGCTATCCCCCCAGTTGATCCAACCTCCTATCTACTATTTCCTTTCAATGGAAGAGGGGTTCTTTGGCTAAGAATGAAGATGAATGTTGCTTAGACTTCATTGAGGAGCATAGAGACGAACTAGAGAGCCTGTAACCTTCTCATTGATGTGTAATAGAGAGCTTGGCCAAAGCCAATTGAATGTTGGTTTTCCCATTTGGGTTTCCACGGTAATTAATCTCCATGTGCATTTATTTTGCTCTGTGTGTTGTGTGTGTTGTTGTGTTAACTTACATTTGTAGTCTATTGAAGTTAATATTTGCATTTTAGTGGATGCTCTAAGGATTTAATGGATTCTCTAAAGAATTTAATTAGTTGTTGTGTTAGTTATTGAGATGAGAACTCAATTATCTCTATTGTGTGGAATTTTTTCTTCATATTGCAGTGGTTTAATGGAAAATGCATATCCCAACAACTCTCTATCCTCCATTGTTGGGTGATTTCAGAGATGGGAAATCAATCGTTCCCATTCTAAAGTTGTTGTAGAGCTTGGTCGCATTCTAAGATTGGATCGACTTGAGTAGAGCCTGGCCACATAGACATTGATGGTGTCACAACTATTGGTAGCAAAGGGTATGGAAACACCCTGAATAGAGGCTTGCCATGAAGACCCCCAAAAAACAGAAAAGAAACTTTAAATGGAGTGTTGGGATGATTTAGTGGTATATATTCCTCAACATTTTCTATCAATCCAGGTGGGTAAACTTATGAGACACAAGCACAATATGTGTAGAACTAGTCCTGAAATTGCCTAAAAACTCCTACTAACATCAAAGAAGTAAATTACCAGACTCACAAACAGAACTTGGTTCTTTTGGCCATGCTCACTCAGACTTAACTGTCAATGGTAGGGAATCATATTACAAGTAAATCATTCATATTCAAAGTGTGTCTACTTGAAAACGCACTATGTTTGATTTAGCCAAGCTTCAAGACCATCAAGAGTATTTCCAAGTGTGAATTAAAAGGATGAATGAAAAGAAAATTATCATATCAATGCAATACGGAAATGTGCTGAGAAGAAAAATAGAAAGGAATTGCAGACTCAGTTCAAACTATGAATATATTCGTGTGATGATTGTTTGTATGGAACGACAGATGAAAGATCAATCAATCAGGTTGTTGTCTTTAGCATCAACATATGGAAAAATCATTAATCACCATAGTCAAAGTAACATTACCCGCAAACTATTTAAAATGAATTCTTAATCTACAGGAAATTGAAACAACCCATGTAACTCTACAGGAAATGAATGAAAGTGATGAAAGAAACTCTAAAACAACTTACATAAATACAACATAGTCCAGCGGGCACTCCTGGAATATGCCGTTTAAGAAAAACTCATATTGTGTGAAAGATCTAACTCATAAATTAAAGGCAAAGCTCCATTGTATTAATGCTTCAGTATAATTCAACAGTTATAGGAAGTTCTGATTCATAATCATAATATTTTCACTCCAATTGATCCCCTATACTGTTCTTTGAAGATATATTTATACAAAATATTCAATGGGGAGGATAAGATCCATTTCCCCAATCCTAGAACTAACCAATAAGATCCAATCTAGGTTTTACAAATTAAGAAAACTGAAAACCGGTCATAATAGGTAAATATGGGAAATTATGTTTTGAAGAAACACTCGTGCAACCCATGTATTGCACTTTTTGGAAAATTTTCCTCACATGTCACCTAAATGACCCTATTCGGCACAAAACCCATGTCGCAAAATTCATCGATTCATCCTCATCACTCCAAAAAACACCTTTGAATATCACTACCTAGAAACTGAAGATTACACTTTGTTTTACAAAACTAATTGTAGAAAAATCGTTTATATATGTTCATTTTAGTGCTTAGCATAACTTCTACATGATTATCTGAGTTGAATACTTGATATTCTAAGTGATTGAACCTTATTCTTCACTCTTCGGAATCATGTTCCTGATTTTGTGAGCAAGCTGACATATTTGCAACTGTTTTTGCGAATTTCCTGTAATTGTCTGTCGGATTTGACCATGCATTGACCACTGGGTGTTGAATGCCTTGAGAATGGTACAATAGGTAAATTTCCATGTCCTGATGTCGATGAAGTGCCTCCAGGTGGAAATTCTCCCTTTGAGAGGGTGGAAGTATGCTAACCTTCAATTCCTGTAATAACTCATAAAACAAAGTTAATTCATGTAATAATTGAATTGTACGTGACTTTGTTGCAAAATTAACTCTTAATTCCATTTATAAGAAAAACTAAGAGTTAACATAAAAAAGACAACTTGTTACCTTATTGATGCTCATTATGCCATTTATTAGGTGAAAATGGGCAACAATAAAGGTTTTGGAGTCAAAATTGGAGGTGAATGGGTCTGGTGAAAGAATCAAAACTAGCACCCAACATGGAGTGCAAGACTAACAAAAATATGGGTGAATGCATCAATAGAAAAACACAAGTACCTTTCCGTGTGGAGTCCAAGGTGGACATCAAGCCATATGCTAGGGAAGTTGATTTTGTCAAACTAAACCATTGGCCACAAAAAATGGAGGTATACTTTAGTGTGCATGACTTAATCAAGAAACAAAATATTGCATTTGCTTGGTTGAAGCTGGAAGACCATGCTTTGGGATCATGGGAGAGTGATCCAACAAGAAGAGAATTGCAAAATGATCCACCAGTGATCAATTGGGAGGTGTTCAAGGACATGATCGAAGCCCATTTTTACCCAATTGAGGAGCACCAACAAATTGTATGGAATTACTTCAAGAAGAGGCAAGAACAATCATTGTAGGAGTTCATGAAGAGAAAAGTTCAATTGGGTTTCTCTCTCAAAAGCCCAAATATGATAATCAAGTACTTGGGGGCATTTCTACCTTATATTTGACACCAATTGATGCTATTCAAACCAAAGACAATTGATGGGGCTAGTTTTCAATCACATTATCTCGAGGGAGACAAGAAGAATCATCAATCAAGAATGCCAAGCAAATGGAACCACAAGAGTAGCAGAAAAAAAAAGAATAAATTGAATGAGAAGAAGATTGCAGAAGTGACACAGGAATAAACAACTTCTACCAAGAAGTGAAAGGGATGTGATCAAAAGGGACACACTGAGGATGACTATTATAAATTGCACCATGAGAAGCACCCCAAACAATTCTAGAAGAAGAAGAAAAAAACATTGTTAATAGTGGATGTTGAGGAAAGGGTGAACAACACCTCAGACCTAAAAGGGAACATTAGTTGTGCTAATCTTTAAAAGGAGGTGGAATTGTTTTGTTGTATTCAAAAGGAGGAGAAGGAGATGACCGAACCATTCTTCATTAAAATCCACATGAAATAGAGCAAGGTGGATTGTTTGTTTGATCTTGTTTCTTAGTCCAATTTGATATCTGCACAATTGGTTGAGAATATTGGGAAAGAGACACAAGATAATCCACAACCATACCCACTAGGCTAGGTAAGACAAGATGTGGAATTGAAAGTGAACAAAAAACACAAATTCAAGTTTTCCATCAACCAAAAATTTGTCAATGAAAATGTTGTATATGTAGTTCCTTTGGATGTATGTGGAGTCATCTTGGAAAGCCCATACTTGTATGTGAGAGATTCCATCTTCAGGAGGAGAGAAAACCAATATAGGCTAGTCAACGATGGAAAGGCACATGCCATAAATGTATGCAAGGACAAAGCCAAACTTTCTCTGATCAACACTCACCAGGCTAGAAGAATCATGGGCAATACGAAGAAGTTTGCCTTTCTTTTTTTGAGAGTAGGAAAGAAACAAGGAGAAGGAATTAATTTGGAAATGAATGCATCCTTGGAAGGATGTAGTGGCATGTAGCTCTAGTATCTACAACAACTGATTGAAGCCTACAAGGAAGTGTTTCAAGAGCCTCAGGGAATACCACCCAAGCAAGAGGTTGAGAATGGGATTCAATTGTTGTCAGAGTCACCACTATCTAACATTGGGCTATATAAGAAATCCATCATTGAAGAATATGAAGTGAAGAAGTAGTTGCAACAATTGTTGGATCAGGGAGTCATCAGACCTAGTACATTTCTCTGTGGATCACCCAACATCATAAATATGGAAAGAAGTTGGAGAATGTGCATTGACTATTGTACCCTGAACACAATTACTATCAATAATATATATCCTCTGCCAAGGATTGATGACTTTTTGGATCAACTACAAGAAGAAAAATTATTCACCGAGCTAGATCTCAAATCAGGTTACCATCAAGTGAGGAACAAAGTGGAAGATGTTAACATTCAAAATAAGGCAAGGTTTGTATGAGTGGTTAGTATTGCCTTTTAGTTTATGCAATGCACTTGCAACTTTTATGAGACTAATGAATGATGTTATATTCCCTTTCATTGACTCATTTGTAATAGTATATATGGATGCCATACTAATATTTAGTAATGCATGGCAAGTGCACTTCTCACATGTGATACAAGTACTAGATACCTTAAGGAAGAATCAAGTGATCACCAATTTACATAAATGTGAGTTTGGGAAGACACCCTTGATATATCTTGGACACAAGATCAATGGAGGAGAGTTGAGAGTGGATATAGAGAAGATTACAATCATCACCCAATGGCCTATTCCCACCATCATGATAGAGGTTAGGAGTTTAATGGGAGTAGCCTAATACTTCATACAATTCATTGTAAACTTCTCCATAGTAGTAGCACCATTTCACACCTTAACCTCTAAAGGAAATAGCTTTCATTGGGGTAAGCCACAAAAAAGATAATTTGAAGACCTGAAGAAGAAGATAAGTGATTCTCTGGTCTTATCCATGCCAAATTTGTAGTGATATTTTGAGCTAGAAATATATGCCAGTGGGTATGAATTAGGAGCAATTCTTATGCAAGGAGGAAATCCTATGTGTTACCATTCAAATTTATTTCATGGAGAATTACTTGACTACCCCACATATGATAAGGAGATCTTTGTGATTGTACAAGTCAAGAATAAGTGGAAGCGTTGTCTTCTAGGAAAAGAGACCATCATACACACAGATCATCGACCCCTTTAGTACTTACAAAGCTAGAGCAAGACGTAACAGGTGAGGCATTTCAAGTGGTTGGGATTTTTGCAACAATTTCATATATTAATCAAGTACAAGAAAGGAGCCACAAATAATCTAACAAACATGCTCTCTCAACTACCATTGAAGAAGATTGTAGTAGTTGGAGTGATAATGTAGCTGGAATTTCACTCATGAAATTTAGAGTGAAGACTATGAGGGAGATGAATATTTCAAAGGAGTATACAAGTAACTAAAGGAGAGACCGGTCACTGCCATAGAAGGAAGTGAATAATACCTCCAAGATGGGTTGTTGGACAAGCTATGCATACCCTAGGACATAATAATTTAGTTGATGAGAGAAGTGCACACTTCTACAATTGTTGAGCATTTTGGCATGACGAAAACAATGGAAAATATACAATGGTATGTGTATTGGCCAAAGATGTAGAAGAAGGTGGAAAATTGGTTAGAGGTTGTGTTCTTTGTATCACTATCAAGCTAAGCAATTGAAAACTAGGCTTGTGCATGCCATTGCTAGTACCAAGAAGGCCTTGGGAGAGTTTCTCCATGGACTTTGTTTGAGGCCTGACTATGAGTTGTAGAGGACGTGACTACTTGTTTTTCATGGTGGAGTGGTTTAGCAAGATGTGTGTGTTCATTCCATTTAAGAATATGATCTCTAGATGAGAGGAAACTGAACTATTCTTCAACCATGTTTGGGTACATTTTGGATTGCCAAACTCCATATCTGATTGAGATAGTAGGTTCTTGGGAAAAATTTGGACAACACTTTAGGAGAGAGTGGATAACAAATTGAGGTATTCCACTACATTCCATCCCTAGACTGACAAACAAATAGAGGTTGTCAACCAAATATTGGTACAAATGTTGAGAGGTTACAATAGAAAACATCCAAAGACATGGGATGAGAAACTAGTTTGCATTCAACACTCCTACAACATAACACTACATTATTTCACCAACAAAACTTCTTTCGAGACATGTTTTGGTTATTTACCTCCTTCACCATTTGATATTGTGCATGCAAATTAGAAGGACAAAGTAGGGCTACAAGGAGATGAAAAGAAGGTGAGCACATTTATGGACAATATTAGACAAATACATCTAAGGGTTTAGGAGTGGCTTGAGAAGAGATAACAACCATATAAATCTAGGCATGACTAGCATAGGGAGGATCACAAATTTTATGTTGGAGACAAGGTATGGATTTACCTCAATACGGAACAATTGCAATGAGAAACATGGAAAATCAAGCCCCTAAGATACAAATAGTTTGACATCATTTAGTGGGTGAATGAGAATGCCTTCAAGATAAAAGTCCCTCCTTATATGCAGATCAGTTCGATGGTGAATGTGGAGTGTTTGAATTTGTTTGAACCTTCCATGATGGATGAGGAGGGGGACCATCAAGTTCTTCCTATTGTTGAATACTTTGCACCACACACTCTAGAAGATTTGAAGGAAGACATAGTTCTATAGCATAAGCAGTGGATAACTCATAGAGGATGCAAAGAGATGTGGTAGATTGGTCTCAAAGGAAAAAAATTAATGAAGGTGAAGTGGTATGAGAGGAACTAGATTGCAAGAAAGTTGTCTCACCTATCCTTGGAATTTTTTGGGCACCTAAAGCCTCCCAATGGGGAGGTGTGATCTGAATTATATCTGCACAAGAAAATTGGCTACCAGCACAAGCTCTACTATGATCATTACTGGAAAAGTTCAAGGCTACATTGAGGAAGGATATCAACTTGTTGGCATGAAGGGATACATTGCATCACGATCGGGATACATTGCATCACGATCACTGTCCACCCTTGCATTCAATCAAATCATAAGGAAAGCGCATGATATCTAAATTCAAGGGAGAGTATTATTGTAAAAAAAAACATGTATTTATAAATAAAATAAAATAAATTTCATGAGACCTCTTTCCTAATGTACAAAAAGAAAGAAAAAAGGAGGAGGAGAAATAAGCTTAGGATGAACTGAAGGGTTGGGGATGCTTGACTTTCCAACTATCCCCCCAACTGAGCTATCCTCCTATTTACTATTTCCTTGTAAGGGAAGAGGATTTATTTGGTTGAGAATGAAGAGGAATGTTTCCTATAGTTCATTGAGGAGCATAGAGATGAACCGAAGAACCTATAACCTGCCCATTGTTGCATAATAGAAAGCATCGCTAAAACCAATTAAATGCTAGTTTTCCCATTTGTATTTCTAGGGTAAATATTATTTCCATGTGCATTTATTTTTTTGTTTGTGTTGTGTGTGTTAACTTGCATTTGTGGTGTATTAAATCTATTGTTTGTGTTTTACTAGTTTCCCTAAGGATTTAATGGCTACTCTAAAACAAATTATCAAATTTTGTGTTAATTATTGTGCTAAGAACTTAGTTATGTCTGTAGTATGGAAGTTTTTCTTCATATTGTAGTGGTTTAATGGAAAATACATATCCCAACATCTCTCTATCCTCTATTTTTGGGTGATTTCAGAGATGGAAAATCAATGATTCCCATTCTGGAGCTATTATAATTAAATAGGGAATTGTTGCTAAAATGGTTTCCTCAGTTGTTGGTGTATTTATATCTCTTGTAGGTCGCTCTCTCACTCCTTGAACCAAATTTGTCTTGTTTCATGTGTTTCCACTTAGCCATAGGTTGTACTCTTCCCCTAAGCTTCCATTTCCTTGTTGACTGGTGATTTCTCCTTCTCCATGAGTCATACCTCTCCTCCGGACCATGATTTTATTGTTGACTTGTGTTCTCTAGTTCCCCACACACTGTAAAGTCACTTTGGGATTTAATTTCCTCACTAGGTAGTGTTTAAATGCCCCCACGGGCTGCATGTTTTTATTTTTTTATTGATTGAGTGTTGGCTCTCTCCTATGGGTCATACACCCTTTCCATGCAACCACTCTCTCTCTAGTAAGCTTTCAATTCTCCCACATAACATACGAACCCTTTTCATTGAGTGGTGCAATAGGGTATTACTCCAGAGTTTTGGGTTGATTGATAATTAATCATTTTTTGGAATAGAGAGAGAGTTATAAGTGAGTGGGGTTTGATTAAAGGAATCACAAGTTTATACTTGTCACCCAACAACACCTTGTTCATGCTTCGATCTTGAAACTAGACTTGTATTTAAATTGTAGTATGAGCATTTTTATGTTTAAGAAGGAAGGGAGTACATGTAGAGTATAACACTTAGCTAACAAGTAAAATTTAGTGTGGTTGACAGAGTTTTGTTTGATCCAGGTGGATATTGGTGGCCACCCACCTATTCCAAATTCCAACTCGCTCATCTTGACAGTCTTCAGTTCAGGATGTTTCTCTGTAATGGGGACATTTCTTTGTAATTGTGGATTCTGCAATTATGAGGTTCCCCTGAAGCCCTACACAAAATCCAGGTGGATATTGGTGGCCTCCCACCTATTCCAACTGGATTATTTTGGAAGTTTTCATGTCAGTACATATTTCTATACTTCCAGGGCCATTTTGGGGCTCTAAACAGTGTTTTCTTGACTTGCCACAGTCAAACTGTAGACAGAGTTAGAGTTTGATGGAACAATGTGTATTTCTCGAAAATACATTTCCAACAGTCTATCACATGCCTAAAACGGAGATCGTATGCAAAACTTACAACCCCGAGAAGTTAATGTACTAACTTACCCCAACGGGGCCCACATGACTTTTGGCACTTCATCTCCTAGGGTTAGGTTTTTGGATGTCTAGGGATTTGGCATTCATGTTTATCATAAAAAAGCCCTCAGAGCCTCATTGTAATCATCTTCTTTTGAATGAGCGTAGTTGTCACATCTCTTCTCATAAATAAATCTTCCACCATTATAGTGACTCTTGCACTCAGTATTTTTACAATCTCTGTACATTTCTTTCATTAATAGAAATCATGTATTGTTGTATTTCTCTATTTCTGGAAATTTTTATGTGTATTTCATTGTAATATCTCTATTTTCATTTCGTTCTGAAAATAATCTGGATTAGTGGTATCAGAGAAAGCTGCTCTTGATCGTTTTTCAGTGCATGTCCCCGACGAGGTCCAAGTATAGCAAGTTGGGTGTCGATCTTGTATCTCTTGAGGAAAAATGCTCTTACAAGCCCAAGAAACCCTCTATGGTGGAAAAAAATAAAAATGATGGAGCAAAAGGTTCTATTAACCTATTTCTTGAGCAAGCTCTAACGCGATAGAGGGACAAAATGATGGAGAATTTTTCCCACATCCTTCAACTCCCGTCGATAGCAACAAACGCATCTTCATCAAGCAACCACTTTGGAGGAACCTCTCCCTTCAAGGTATAAGTTAATTTTTATATTCCCATATTTGAAGGTAAGATAGATGCAAATGCCTTAGAAAAATGGTTAAACCTGCTAGAAGGTTATTTATGTGTTCATGATTTTTTCGACATGGAAAAGATAACCTTCGCACTCCTCAAGGATCTCCCCCATGTCAAACATTAGTGGGAAACTTACTTGTAGCAAAGTTCCACAGAGGAATATGGAATATATGGGGTCGAGCCCACTTGGGGTTTTTTTGTGGATGTGGTCAAGGAACAATACTACCCTATAGATAACTATAAAGACCAACAAATGAGATAGACCACACTGCGGCAAGAGAATATCCAAACAATGTCGGAGTTCACAAATACTTTCCATACCTTGCACACCAAGTTGGGTATCAAAGACTCTGAGCGAAATCTGGTTCTGAAATACCGTGGGGATCTGCATAGGTACATCCAAACTGAAATGGATTTTTTAAACATCTCGTCATTAGGAGCTTCCTATTGATATGTTGTCAAAATCGAGTAGAAAGTTAGGCACCAGAACAAATGGGAGTTCAGGTCAACAAATCCGCAACAACCAAAGCATGGTAAAGACAACCCTAACCCGCAACCTCCAGACAACCAGTCCAAGACATAGGGAAAGAAGGGTAAAGGAAAGATGAAGAATGAAACTGGGAAGCGATGCGACTTCCACAAAATCCCTTGGCACAACACCGATGAATGTTGCTCGAAATAATCATTGGTGGTCGAGGTCAAAGATAAGGAGCCAAAACCTGATTTAGAATCTAATCCAGAAAATATTGAAAACAGATAGATCATCGAAGCAGACCCCACTGCTACTGTCGTGACTGCAACAATTCAACCAGAAGAACCAATAGATCTTGAAGAGGGGGAGTGCCTCTTCCATTCACATATGTGGGTGAATGGGACCTCGTTGCATTTCATTGTTTATAGTGACAACTAAAATAAACTCATCTCAGCTGAGGTCGTTAAACAATTGTGGTTTTCGAAAACACCACACCCGCAATCATACAACATCGGGTGGTTTCACCAAGGACAAGATCTCTATGTCAGCCAACAATGCCATGTGTCCTATGGAATCCAACCCTTCAAGGATGAGGTAGTGTGTGATGTTTCCCCTCTTGATGTCTGTGATGTTGTTTTGGGGTGTTGCTTCCAAATTTCCCCATGCATCTCTAGTATGAGGAGACTTTAATATCAATTTGGAAATATCTTGGGTGAATTCATGAGCTACGATGACATCGATGAAAATTCCAGTCTCTTTTCATTTGTAATAATCAATGTTAAGATAAATCTAAGAAAAAGGTTACTTGATAGAATAGTGTTGGAATGGAAAGGATCCAAGTGGAATCAAGAATTTATATTTGAAAGTACGACCTTTCACTACACAATGTAGGGAAACATGCCATTTAATGGTAGTTTTCCTAAGGTGGACAAAAAATCCAAGTAGAAGAAGGCACATCTAGAAAGCCAGAGCTCACTCACTTAACTTCAGGCAGATTCCAAATAATTAATCAAAAAAAAAATTAATACGGGGAGGAAAGGATCCTTCTTCCATTCATCCTTAAGAATATAGTTAATCATAACAGGAACAATCTTCCATCTAAGTGGAAACAATGTGAGCAAGACAAGCTTCACCCCATGCAAACTCAGAGTTAAAAGCATCAACATTGGGGAAGTAGAACCCTAACACTTGGAAGGGTCCTCTCCTTCCCACTTTACAAGGGGTCTTGATTTTCATTAAGAAGTCTAAAGAAAACATGGAGTCACCCCACACATCCTTAATTAAGAAAGACACCTCCCTCGAAGGTGACCCACAAGGAGAAGGGAAAAAAAAAACACAACAAAAGAAAGATAGTTCTAAGAAAGCATACATAATATCTAGCACAATCAAATGGCCTTGGCCCTTCCAATGATTCATCCACCCATATGGTGTAAAGTATAAAGCAATCAACCAAACATTTGACCACTCTCAATTTATCCCATCAAACATACAAAGAGTAAGGAAGAACAAAAGAATTAAGACATGGAAGTAGATTTTAATTAATTATGTGTTATTTCTATGATTTCATATGTAACTAATTCATCAAGACCTATTCATGCACTTTGGGGAAGGAGAACAAATATATAAGAAGTAGGAATAATATTTTTTAGGATCTAAACCACCCTATTTTGGGAGGGGAGATGTTATTGACTGGAGTAGTCATTAGGAAACTATGTAGTTATGGTGTATTATGTTGAATAGATAATGTTGCAACATTTTGACTTAATTCAATACTAGTTATGTTTAAAAATAAATTTTTTCGATGAACAAAATAAGGTATATGAACACAAACATATTACCACATCAAGTATAGATTGTAATTCAAGATAAGGGTTGGTTATGTGAGACATTATGAGATGAAAGGGATTAAAAAATGGGAATTGAAGAAGAAGATTTGTCAGATGGACCATTAGGGGTTTGAGACTTGGTATAAAAAAAGGTAATAGAGAGCCCGTGGTAAGACCCTAGTGAGAAAATGAGTTTTTATCAACGTGAGATTAACCCAATGATTACTTACACATAATATAATGCCCTGGAGAGATTAATAGCTAAAGTAAATCTGTATTTATGTTTTTACATGACAAGGAACTTCTTTCTTTCTTAGTTACAGGATTAAACAAATAAAATTTAGTAGTCACATAGTATATCTATAAATGTCATAATTTGAATTTAGAGTAAAACAATAATAATTGTGGATTACCTCTTGAGGAAGAAGGTTGTCCTGCTGTAACTGCTATAACTCTATGTCTGAAACTTCCTTCCTGAAACTGTTACCTCCCATCTAGCTAGGAATAGAGCCTCTCTGGCTCCCTAGCTCCAAGAAATTAGATTTCCTGGTCCCCAAGCCCAAAATCCCAGCAACACCAGTTCACTAGCCCAAAACTCCTCAAATTTTACAACCAATTCCCCTCCTCCCAATTCTCCTTCTTGTTAGAAAAACATGATCGCAGAGAAATAAAATAAAAAAAATGTGGAAATAAAGCACAAAAGATACACAATACAATAAAGACATGGATATACGTGGTTCACCCAGTGTGGGATACATCCACCAAATAAATTTTCAGGTCCCTCTTGTTTATTATCTAGAAAAATGAAGGGATACAACCTACAACACGCTCACAATAATTTCCTCTTCTTTCTCTCACAATATCCTCCCTCATAATACAATATTTACTATACCTCAAAGCCACAATACAATTCCCTCATAAAAGAGGGTTTAGTTCTAGGGGAAAATCCCTAACATAACTTCTACCGTCATATCTACGACCTTATAATAAACGGTCCAGATTGACTACAAAATTACAATATTTTACAAGGCATTTTTTCCCAAAATACAATACATAAATTAAGAGAGGGATACAAATATTTAAAATAAATGGAATATTGTGATAATGGTATGTTGGATACCAATGAAGGTTGATAAACCCTATGTTGTTTCCCATGTCCTTAACACGAAATGTTATGGGAAAAGAACCTTCATATGAATGCCAAAGGTTAGACTTCATGTTTGTTATAAATTGAATAGGAACCTTAACCCCTACCTAATCCTCTTGTGTGGAAGTTGAAGGGCCATGGGATGTAAATATTCATCTGAGAAAGGAGAAGAATACCATAGTAGTTTCCTAAGTATGGTGAAGGTCAAGAAGGCCCAGTAAAAACCTTGGAAAATTTTAGAAGTTTCCCTTGAATGGTTGAATCCCATTTTTTGGCTGTAAACATGAAAAGATCATGCTTATGAGTCGGGATACAATGCAACCATCGATTCGATTTAGCAGATATATCTTGACCCTTCATCAGAGACTTCACTCATAGTTTGATGGACATGTTTAGCAATGAATTCTATGTATGAGGTGATGTTGGCATGCCACAATATCTCCAGCCCATGGTACCACCATTCATGAGCTTCTCCTTCCAAGTGAAGGATGGGATACTTAATTTATTTTTCCTTGGTCATTGGGTTGAGTTAAAGGTAAGTGTCCAACTTCTACACACATGCTATGGCTATGCACTTCGCAGATCTATTGAAATATGGGATAGTCAACCTGCCCACCTTGTGCATGAGGTCATAGTTTTGTTGATTCTATGTTGCTTTGTTCCACTCTCTAGATTTGTTCCTCTGCTTGAAGGTGTAGAATTCTGGATAGGAAAATTTCTCCTGAATATCTTCATCTATCATCTCATAATCTTTGTATGAGGAGTTGATATCAAGCTCTTGATTCGACTGCTCCTGTGCTCTTGTAGGTTTTCCTGCCAAAAATTGTGGTAATAGGGGTCTAGGAACCCTTAGGCTCCCAGTATGACCTAGGGTATGGTTATTTCTACTCTCTATGTGAATCTTGTCACCCCAATGGGATCCAATGGGCCATCCTTGATTTGTACCATTCATATTTCCTCGTTGGCCTACCAGTTGTGTGAGCACCTCAAGGGCCTGCTATTGGAACCTTGTGATCTCTTCTTGTCTTTTGGATGCCTCATCATGTCCCTTGACCAGATATTTTAATATTTGGAGCATAAATCCATCATGTTTTTTTCCCATGCTTCCTCCTACTTCTTCTCCTTCCGACTCTGTTCAATTGGCTTCTATCTCTCTTTCTGGTGAATTTTGAGTGGGTTTTCCTCCACATCCTTTTTTTCTAGGAATCAACGTAGTTATAGGCTGGTAGAATCACCAGCTCTGATACCATTGTAATGTAACCAAATAGCATGGATATATATAATATGTTTGTGATCCAAGTATAACTCTTCTTAGTGTAAATTTTTCCAAATACCTTGCATTAGGGTTGATGGGAATTCTTACAAACTATTTGCATATGTCTTATAGATAGGAATATTGTTAAACATATCACAAAAATACACTAAACAAATAATTGAGAAGATAACCATGGAATATTTATTATGGTATGAGAACCCAAATCACAACAATACAAAGATCACTAATGGTTGTAACAAAAATTGCAAAAAACCCTCCTGGACATAACAGATCTACTGGTTGCAAGCAACTACAATATATACTAACAGAGAACAAATCAAGAAACCTGGTGATGATGCCAAAAAATTCTCAAGATGCGATGTATACTACTCAGACTGTTAGACCTCGTCGATGATGTCTCGATCTACTACTAAATATTCACTGTAGCAATACAACCTCCTGTACCCAACTCTGATCTACCAGATCATAGAGGACCTCGCAGGACGAAGCTGGACAACAAGCGGGGCCTCGCGGGATGCCCCGTACTCAGCCCGTGGGGGTGCCCTAAACCCCAGTTTCAATGAAACCCTCTAGTCTCCTACAAAATCTAAGTCTGCCTCTTCTGTAAAATCTCCGCAAACTTCCTACGCAAACCTCTAACTACACATGAATCACCAACTAAAGCTCCAATGGAAATCCTAGGTGGATTTGTTCGACAACACAGGTATTCCAACAGAGGAAGAACACCTTCAGTAACCACTCACATAACCAGATAAAAGATCAACACACTGTTGTTTTCATGTGGTAAAACCCCTACGGGGAAACATCCACGACCCCAACCAACATGGCCACTTGGAGCAGTTTATTAATGCAAAAGAAAAAGATTACAATAGAGTTTCTCACAATCGGTCATCGACAAATGACCCTCCATTCTCTTTAAATAGAGATCATGGACCAATCGGGTGTTAAGCCATGGATCAATGGCCATTAAGATCGAGGAGAGTATGAACTGTCGGATCACTCTATGTCAGGAACATATCGTGACCATCAGATTTCCTAACTACAAATGCATACTAATGCACACTAAAGAAACACACTAGAAAATACACTTTTACCTAACGACACAATAGACCAAGTAGATCTTAACTAACTCCTAAGCTTCTAAATATCCTAACACCCCCCCTTAAGAACAACTTGGGATAGGATTGAAGGATTTACAATAGTGACACAATAGGAGAAGGAAGGAGGCATTAGAGCCTATCCCCCCTTAATGACAACTTCCTGAACTCCTAAAATAGATCAAAGTTTGGAAAACTTCGCTTCTGTAAGAGACTTTGTGAGAATGTCTACAACTTGATCTTCTGTAGGGAAAAAGAGAACTTCAATAACTTGATCATGAATGAGCTTTCTGATGAAGTGCATATGTTCGTTACGCTGATGTTGAACTGGGTCTTTGGCGAGCTTGATGGCACTCTGATTGTCACACCAAAGGCTGGTTGGATGCTAGTTCTAGAATCCAAACTTTGAAAGGATCTGTGGAAGCCATAGGGCTTCCTGACATGCATTTACCGCTGCTCAATACTCTGATTCTACTGAAGAAAGTGCAATAGTCTGTTGTTTCTTATAGGCCCAAGTGAGAGGTTCTGAACCAAGGTTGAAAACATAACCTATAGTAGACTTCCATTCATTAGGGTCACCGGCCCAATCTGAATCAATGAAACCAACCAATAAAGGAGTCCCCCCTAAACTGTAATGTATCCTAAACTGAACTGTACCACAAAAATAGTGAAGTATCCTTTTAACTTCTTTCCAATGGCTTTCATGGGGTGTTTGCATATAGTGGGCAATAAGACCAACAACAAAGGAAATATCAAGATGGGTATGATTCAATTATAAGAGGCTACCAACTAACTGGCGATACAAGGTGGCATCAACTTCAGGAGAAGTACAGGTGGCAGTAATCTTGACTCCAGACTGGAAGGGAGAAGGGGTTGATTTACAATCGTCCATGTGAAAGTGACGAAGAAGGTCACAAGCATACTTAGATTGGGAAAGAAAAATTCCTTCATTGGTTTGCAAAACTTGGAGGCCATGGAAATAGTGCAAAAATCCTAAGTCTGTCATTTCAAATTTCTTCTTAAGGCTGGTTTTCACATGGTTTAAAAGTTTTGAGTCACTACCAGTAAGGATAACGTCATCAACATAAAGGAGAAGGATTATGAGATGGATTCCTACTTTCTTGGTATAAACATTAGGATCAAAATGACATCTAGAGAATCCGGTGGTAATAAGAAAGTTGTCCATTTTGGCATACCAAGCTCAGGGAGCTTGCTTAAGACCATAAAGAGATTTCTTAAGGTGACAAACAAGGATAGAGTCATTCTGTACATAGCCAGGAGGTTGTTCCATGTAGATTTCTTCTTCCAAATCGCCATGCAAGAAGGCGGATTTAACATCCATTTGATGGACCTCCCATTTATGTGAGGCAGCAAGGGCAAGAACAAGGTGGATGGAATTCATTTTGGCTACAAGGGCAAAGGTTTCATTATAGTCAATTCCTTCAACTTGGGAGAATCCTTTGGCAACTAACCGAGCCTTGTGTCTTTCAACACTTCCATCTGATGCATACTCAGTTCTATAAACCTATTTACATTTGACAATTTTTCTTCCTTTTGGAAGAGGTACAAGATCCCAAGTGTCGTTTTCCATTAAAGAACGATACTCTTCATTCATTGTTGTATCCCAATCTGGATGACCTGAAGCTTCTGCAAATGTCTCTAGATCACGAGTCTCTGAAACTTGAGCCAAAAGAGAAGAGGCTCGCTGGAACTGTGAATGTGTTCGATGCTGATATGAAGGATCACCGACAAGATCACCAACTACTTCTCATGTTGAACGGACCCATCGAGGAAGCGGTGGAACTGGTGCTTGTTCAGGTTCAAAGGACTCATTTGGAGGAAGGTCAGCAAGCGGAGGTGGATTTTCATCCTCACTTTCATCATCTGAAGAAGAAACCAGAATAGGAACAGAAGAAGGCACAAACGTTGAAGATGGCTCGCAGATCAAATGATCCAAAATCAGATCCAGGAGGCTTCCAGGTCCAGAAAAGGCTCAAAAATGAAAGTTCTCAGAATCAGACGAAACCAATTTCACTGTGACCAGCTCGTCACGTTGATTCTAGCCATATATTCACTTTATCAAGAAACCACCATATGCGAGAGTTATCACACTCTGATCGCTTTCCCAAACAATTAAAAAAGTCAAACATAACCCACTTTATATTAAATAAAGTGTATGTAATAGTAAGGAGGGCGAAAAGGGGCTGGGGTTAAGCCCCAGCCCACGGTTCATTGTATATGTGTAACCACAAGGCATAAGAGCACGAATGTTTTTCCTTTAACCACCAACACGCATGTAGCCCATGGTTTCGGGGTGTTCACTTACCACACATGCGATCCAGGGTACTGTTATGTGGGCACGGGAGTTATGGCTACGAGTTAGCCCACAGATCAGAGATTACAACCATATGACCAGAGTTTGTGGATTGACTCTGTGTTGGCATGGATTTTTATCCTTTGGTCCCTTTGATAACACATGCAACCAGGTTGTTCGGAGGTGAGGGCCAACGCGCAACCCCTAGGGGGCTGACGCGTGGCCATATCAGTCCATATGACCCTGTTTTAAGTGCACACGCTAGCCCCTTTGGGATATATTTGAATTTTGCTGCATAATGTGGGTTTTTACTGTATGTATTGGATTTTTATTGATTTTCAGGCCTGTTAATGGAGGATTTGGCCATTCTTGGGAGATATTGGGCTCTTTTTTAGCCCAGATTTTGGGAGGAAGTTGGGGAATGATAACAAACTCCAGATCTATATAAACCAGGCCTGTTTGAGGCCATGGAGGACAGTCGGATCAGATTTATGCTGAAGAAAAGCCAAGCCAAAGCCATTTTTATGCAAGGAAGTTGTTGAGGATAAGACGCTTGCAGGCCATTTTTGGGAGCTACACTCAGTCTTTTTCAGTGCCGTCAGTTCTGTTGGATTTATGAGGTCGAGAAGAACACAATGAGACCAATATGATATCCATTTGATGTACCTTTGTTTTACTTTTCAAGCATTGAAGAATTAATAAAGAATCCTCCCCCACTGAGACAAAGACCCCGAGACGTAGGCAATTTTGTACCGAACTCCATTATCACTTCTCTTGTTATGGTTTGTTGTTCTTATTGCTTCAGTTTAGATATGTATATTATCTTATGGCTGCTATGATTCTTCATTAAATTATTCCTCTTTCATTCAGCTTCATAAATGTTTAATTAACACATGCAATTAATAACTCAACCACAGTAATTTAAAAAGATCTTTTCGGATCACCGAAGAAGGCACAACCGCCAAATTAGGCTCGCAGGCCAAGAGATTTTCATCAAATTTAACATCTCTTCTAAGAATAACTTCATTACAATGTGGTTGAAGAAGTCTATAACCTTTGACATCTTTAGAATAACCAACAAATATACACTTCTCACTTTTAGGCTGCAATGCTTTCCTTTTCTCATCAGGAATGTGAGCCCATGCTATACTGCCAAATACACGGAAGTGACTAACATCTGGTTTAATTTTAGTCCAAGATTCTTTCGGTGTTATATTTTTAAGAGCCTTTGTGGGAGTACAATTGACTATGTAATTTGCACAGTTGATTGCTTCCACCCAATACTTTAGACTTAATCCCTTAGATTGGATCATACAGTTAGCCATTTCTTTTAATGTGCGGTTCTTTCTCTCAGCAACACCATTTTGTTGTGGTGTATATGGAACAGTGTGTTGCATTTGGATGCCCTGTGTAGCGCAGTAACTTGTAAAATTATTGTTCACATATTCACCTCCATTATAAGTTCTTAACCTTTGAATTTGATGTCTAGATTACTTTTCTACAACGGCCTTGTAGGCCAAAAACTTGTCAAAAAATTCGCTCTTAAGTTTTAAGAAGTAAACCCAAGTACGTATGGAAAAATCATCAATGAATGTTAAGAAATACTTGCACCCAGAAAAAGAAGGAGAAGAAAATGGACCACACAAATCACTGTGAAAAAGTTGTAAAGGGACCGAGGCGTGCCAAGAGGCATGGTTGTCAAAACTGTCCTGATGATGTTTGTCAAGAACAAAACCGACACAAACACCATCTCTGCATGAAACAATAGGAAGACCAGTCACCATCTGTCGATTACGTAGTTGTTGCAATGAGCGATAGTTTAGATGACCAAACCTCTCATGACAAAGTTTGCTCAAGTCATCGCTATGAGCAACAAAGACTGATGAAAAATTTGATGACCCAAAGTTTTCAAACTTGTACAACCTGGTAATATCATCAACAATTCCAGTTGCAAGAACATGCTTAGGATCTTTTATATCCTTGATTACAACTTGGTGAGGTGAAAACTCTACGGTTTTACCTTCACCTGAATGAGTGATTTTATATATTGATAGCAGGTTACAAGAAAGACTTGGAACACATAATACATCATTGAAATGACCATTATCTACTTGAATTGTTCCCGATCCTACAACACTAAGAGATCTATCATCACCAACAAATATTTTCTTGGTGTTGGATTCATTTAGAGCAGAAAATATGGCTTTATCGTTAGCCATATGATAAGATGCTCCTGAATCAATAAACCACTCATCATCAAAAGAAGTAGAATTTGTGTTGAAGGAGAAACCAGAAGTGGAAAGTGCATGTCCATGATAAGAAGAAGAAGAAGGAGAATCAATATTGATGTTGTGCTTCTTCTTCGCTTCTTCTAAAACTATCATCTTCTTGAAACATTTGGACTCATCATGACCATCTTTATCAAAAAAGTTGCAATGTCTGTCAGTCTTCTTATTTTTATATTTTGCTCCTTTGTCACCATTAGGAGCTGAAGTTGTCTGAGCAGGTTTGGGAACCTTATATTGCTTGTTGTTGTAGTGAGGATGTTGCTTCTTGGGATACTTGGGTTTATCTTTCTGTTGGGAAACTAAGGCTTTGTTAGAGTTACCTACAGTGCTGATCACTCCAAGTTGTATAAGATTATCTTCCTCTCTAATCAAAGAAGCACAAAATGACTCAAGAGTGGGTTTTTCATAATATTTCCCTAGAGCCTCTTTCATGGCATAAAAGGTAGACACAAACACAAAATATGCACTACCTAACTTAGAAATAATAAGATAGATGCAACGCTCTTCCTCCATTTTTATCTTACATTATTCACATAAAATTATGAGTGTTTTAAACTTAGATGGATAGTCTCCAAGGAAAGAAAAATCACCTGGACTCAAGGCCAATATTTGATTTTCTAATTGTTGTGCTCGAATAATATTGATTTTACCAAACACAGATTCAATCTTGTCCCAAGCTTCTTCGGGGTCATCAATTTCTTGAAGGTGATACCTTAAATCAGGAGAGATGGGCATTCTGATTAGTCCACATGCTTCGTCATTCTTATTATCCCATTTGGATTTCTTATCATCATCAGTGGGAGCTTTTTCCTTTCCCAAGGTAATCTAGTACATGCCTCTACTTCTTAATAAATCTTCCATATGAGATTTCCATTGGAAGAAGTTGTTGTTGGTAAGAAAGACATTACTTGTAGAATCCATATTAAATATGCAGATAATGTGGATTTAAAAACTGAAACTAATGATTTGGATGGAAAGATCTCTAAAAGTTATGTGGTTTTAAAAAACGACACTGAAAACAGACTTCTGGTGTGAGAGTTATGCCCTTTTTAAAAAATGCATAAACGATAACCAACTAACCACGTGATAGTGTAAGTTGCTTTATGAAGTGACCCACTTTTATAAAGAGAAGTGGGAATCACTTTTACAATGAAGTTACTTTATAACAGAAAAGTTGCATTCAAAATAAATGACTCTAAAATAAAATATTAAAGCTACTTATAGTGATTCACCTTTATACTTGAAGTGAAATACACTTTAAAAATTTAGCATGAAGTTTTTCAAAAACATAACAAAAGAGAGACTTGAACTCAATACCTCTTACTTAATAAGGCAAGTTTCAACCAAATGGTCTAGCAAAACATATTGTAATTTTTAGAAGGAGGATTGTTGTTGTTGTTGTTACTGTTGTTAAAAAAACTATTTTCACACAAGAAAAAAATTTTGCTTCTCGATGACAACAAGGGTTAGATCTTAGTTAGCTTACCCAGAAGATGCACCTTTTCCTATTTGTTTTTGATTTTCCGAGATCGCACAGGGAACGGGGAAAAGAGAATACGTAGATCTAAAAAAGTAGCAACCCAGAAATAAAAAAATACAAACCGAAATAAAACCAAAATAAAACTTTGCATAAATTTTAAAATTGCCTATTCAGGCTTTATACCTTTGGATCTGACTGTAATGGTCATATCTTGGGCAAACAAAAACCTTTCTAAGTGAAAAGAAAAGTGTTATTGAATGAAATGAGTTCTCTGGAAGCAATGGAACAGTCCTCTCAGCCCATAAATTTACGAAAATGACAGAAAATGGAGATGAGACAACTCGGCTTCACGATCTCGATCTACAACATGAGCTGGTCTCCAGACAGGCTTTGATACCATGTTCGGAAACACAGGTATTCCAACAAAGGATGAACACCTTCAGTAACCACTCACATAACCAGATCAAATATCAACACACCTATGTTTTCACGTGGTAAAACCCCTATGGGGAAACATCCATGGCCCCAACAAATGCGGCCACTTGGAGTAGTTTATTAATGCAAAAGAAAAAGATAACAGAGAGATTTTATAATAGAATTTCTCACAATTGATCATTGATAAATGACCCTCCATGCTATTTAAATAGAGATCATGGACCAATCAGGTGTTAAGCCACGTATCAATGGCTATTAAGATCAAGGCGAGTATGAACTATCGGATCACTCTATGTCGAGAACATATCGTGACTGTTGGATTTCCTAAATACAAATGCATACTAATGCACACTAAAGAAACACACTGGAAAACACACTTTTACCTAACAACACAATAGACCAAGTAGATCTTAACTAACTCCTAAGTGTCTAAATATCCTAACAGGATTCCCCTCTTGTCTAGCTAGGGTGGATATTGCACCACCGAAACTGAACTGAAACAATGGAGGGGTTTTTCTAAACCCCAATGAAACAATGGATCCAAGAGCACTCCAAAATGAGAGACCAAATCATAATTTCAAATAGAAGGGTTACCCTTCTATTTATCCTTTCTCAGGGTCTTCTAGATCTTTCTCTTTTTTTCCCAAATCAAACCCTCACTTTATTTTTCCTCCATTTTCATTTAAATATAATT
>ML777352.1:384871-399408 GCA_009831015.1 Picea engelmannii
TATTTAAAGGATCCATTTCACATCATCAATGTTTATGTCAATTCTGAGGATCGCTACAATTGATTCTTTGTTTTCTCTAGACCTTGTATCATAGTAGAAAAAATAGATAAAAATATAAAATGAAATCCTAGTAGTTGGATTACGCTCATTTCATTATAGATAACAATCACATCTTCTAAGTTCTTGGAAATTTTACAGGTTAGAGTCAGCCACATGTTCAATAATAATTAGAATCCGATCATACTATTTACAAACTTACCACTATATTAATCTAACATAACTTAAGAAAAGATAAGGTAAGGATTTACTAGAATCTCTCGTATGATGACACAATCTCTCCCAGTGAATGAAGCTCCAACTGAATAGTGAAATGGAAGTATTGTGCATTTTGAAATGACAACTAATTAGGTGTTTGTTATGCTGTTATGGACAAACTTGTGTTCACCATGCAACACAATTTCATAGGTAGATAGGATAATTTTATTAATGTCAAGAAATGACTAAAGACTAGGTCAATGGGTCTAGAATATACACCAATTAACATTAAACTATGGGTGTCTATAATCACTCCTAAATGTTAAAAGATGAAAAGTTACATATGAAAGTGCAAGAAAAGAAAACAAGTGCATGAGAAAGAGTGAACCAAAAAGGTAAACCGTAGAAAGACAGAAAACACTACTCAATATCAGAGATAAAGGTAGAAGTAGAGGAGGAAGAACACAAATTTGTGTTAATATCCATCATTGTGAAGGAGCTGATGCAAACCCTAATAATGTCCTCTAAGGAGAGTGTGGGGCTGAGAGGGCCTAGCTACGTGAACCTAAGAGGATCCTAGGAGCAGTCCATCAAAACTATCCTAACATCCAAGGCTAAAGAGAAAAATCATGGAAGTCTACATGCTCAATCAAGGCTAAGGAGCAACACCACGAGCAGGTATGGTCCTATGACTTTGCAAAGGTGAAAAATATACCAACTGACTGCGAGGATGTCCGTTGTCTCACAGATATGATTTCATCCACATCCATGGCTAAGAAGTCTACCTAACACTTAACACTTCTAGTCAGTGAAATAGATTGGAAAAACTAGGTTATGCAATGAGAAAAAAAGAAGAGGTTATAAGCCTAGTGGTGTAGGGTCTTGAAAATTCTCACAAGGTAATTCCTCTATAAGTGATCACATATCATATTTATAAATCTATACATCTAGCAAGAAGATATCGAAAGATGGTGGTAAGAATCCCTCCATGATCATGGAATAGGTAGTGATATCTCCCCCAAATATCACAATATATGGGACATATAAAGAAAATGTTTCTTAATCTACATCTTCCAAAATATAGTGCAACTAACACATCCTCTCCACTCACAAGATTTTGTGATATTACTCTAACCCATAAGTAGTGGGAACAAACCCGCAAATAACTGAGCATAATCTTGAGGCATTGTGACCAATGTTATCAGATGTAATCAATAAAGACAATGAGGTTGCCCTGATGCTGCAAAAAAATCTCATAATAGAAGGCCATGTTGGGGCCAAGAGTTTGAGGGAGGAAAATATAAGTTATTTGAATGTACTTCCATAATCTATCATTCCTAACCTCCATGTTGATATCCCCTTTTGAAGGGAGGAGGTGACCTCAAGGGAAGGAGGTTCTAAATAGAAATACAATTTGATTGGAGCAAAGAAGCCTCAAAGAATGGAGCAAAGAAGCCTCAAAAAACCAACACCAACTATGTCTGGAGAGGCTTAAGATAACAATCCACTTTGAAGAACAAAGGACTAGATAAGGGTGTTACCCCTTATTTTGGCAAGGGGTAACCTTAGTGAATTTCTTCACTAGCCCTTGTATTTTGAGCTTTGCATAGTGGGGGTACTTGTTGATTTCATGGATATTGATGGAGGATTTGAGGACATGTTGACTAAAAAATGGTGATTGAGGAACCCTAGCGTTTAAGGATGGCATTTTCTTCACTTAGATTTTTGGGCATCTTCACAATTCCCAAGGCAGTTGACATTTAGCGACGTAGCTCATGGTTCCCAAGGCATTGGTCACATGATTTGAGGCATTTTGGGTTATGTTCACTTGCATTGGTCACCTCTTGACATGACACATTCACGACTCATGAGATTTCTCTTCCTTCATCACCTTTGAAGTTATTCTTTACTTATTTTGAGGGTTGACCCCTTGGGGGACTATCTTCTAGCTACTCTAGCACGTGAGGACATTATTTGAATTGGAGAGGGTCATTCCATGATTGGTTAAGGTTAGTTGTTTGATATGAGGACATTATTTTACCATGGAGACCTCACACTTGCTTGTTGGAGTTGATTTAAAGGAAGCCACCCACTCATAGAGGGTTATTTCCTTCCTTGTTAAGCACCTTATCATTGGAAGACTCATGTGCCCACATTGTAGGACACTAGAGGATTTGCATTGCACTTTTAAGGAAGGTTTTCAACCCTCATGCATGGCTTATGAATTGTTTTTGGAGAAGCAACCCCCTTTGGAGGGTTTTATTTCATGATCTTGAGGACGTTTTTCACTAGGGAGGCTTATACATCCACATCTAAGGAATCCTAGGACTCTTACATTTAGTTTTGATGAAGTTATGGAGCATCTACACACTTTGGGAGGGCCTTTGGAGGCTAATGTTGCACATTGGAGCCACATCCATCCTTCTTTAGAGGGGACGTCCTTCTCTCTTGGGTTATTTTAACCTTGATCATTGTACATGTGGCTTGACCACATTATATTATGTGTGTATCTTTGCACCTATGGAAACATGGCTATTCCTAGTAAAATATGTTCATGAATTACTTTTTCAAGACTATTCCTAGTAATAAATTTTCATAGGATATGGTCCCTATTTTAACATCCTAATCAAAGGACGATATAGTTTCTCCTTTTGGATAGATGCAAAAATAGATGAGATCCTTGGACGAATGTGGTTTTGGGGGTATTCATATCTTTCTCTCAAACCCTGGCATCCCCTCTTTGAATCACAAGCAAAGAAAACTAAAAGAGTTCTGGTGTGGGTGAAATTCTCGAGACTTCCTCTTGTGTTTTGGAGTGTGGATTTGCTTAAAGAGTTGGGAGATTGATTAGGAAAAAAAATCAAGGTCAATGAATCTTTTATTTCCAGCTATGACAAAGCTATTGCATGCATTTTGGTTGAGATAGACACCAAGGAGGGACTTTATGACTGTGTGGTCTTGGAAAATGATGGAAAGAATCATACCGAGATTCTAGACTACCAAAACTTGCCATTATGTTTTTTTCGGTGCCATGAACATGGTCATGTTGTGAATGAATGCTCAAAGGCTTTCACCTGGAAGGTTTGGAGAAAAAGGGAGACTTCAACAACAAAATATTCAAGTATCTCGGTTAGTGGGGATTATGACCCTCAGAAATGCGACTATGTAGAATACTAAGGATGATTCTCATTTTAGGCCAGGACATTCTTTGGATCCAAAGGCATGGGAAGTTGATAATTTTGAGAAGAATATGGGTTGTCAAGATCCACAGTCATGGGTGATCCAGATTATTTTCGGCATGAAATGAGAGCATAGATATAATAAATAAATGTACAGAGATATCTCGAATATCCAATAATATAAAATAAATATATAAGAGATGCGACCATAAACACAGAGATACAATAATACACAATTTCTATTAATGAGTGAAATGTACAAAATTGTAGAAATACAGAGTCAAAGACTCGCTAGAATGGTGGCAACTTATCTCTCAGAAGAGATGTGATGGGTACTCAAATTCACAATAATATGGTTACAATGAGGATCTAAAGGACTTTTTAACATAAAGAAAATCCAAAACCCTATCCCCAGAAGATGAAAAGCCAACAATTTTGTGGACCCCGTTTTGGGTAGTTTGGTGTATCAACTTCCCGGGAGCGTAACTTTGGCATACAATATATGTTTGGGCCGCATGATAGCTCGTTGGAAAGGTATAATCGAGGAGATTCATTTTTGGGGATCAGATAGAGCCTTAATTTATTATTGAGGTGCTATATCTAAAAAAAAAACTTCATTTAGGCCCTCAAAATGGCCCCAGAAGTTTAAGAACCGAAAAACTGCTAAAAATAGTAATTTGATAGAAGACTGTTTTGAGCCAGTTGGAATAGGTGGGTGGCCACCGATATCCACCTAGATCATTCCTCCCTCCTTAGGAAGCAATGGTCTCCATTGCGTTGAGTTCCCAAGGGAGAGGGAAAAGCGTTTACTGAATCTACATCTTGATGAGTTGCTTGCCTTGCTGGAGAAGTTGCGCTGCTTAGTTTATTGAAGGTTGTCACGAACCTATGGTTGGAAGGGTTGGACCTTTTTAACTAGTCTAGATACATGACATGCTTGTGTGTATAAGGAATCTTTACGCTTTGATGCAATCTTGTCAACCTGTTTCTATTGGATAGAAGGTGCTTGGACCGAGGCTGCAGTGGTTGTAGTGTCCTTTTGTTCACATTTTGAATAGATTGTGAAGAAGCTGAATTTTGTAATATGAGATACTACCTTGCAACACTGTTTAGGTGAGACAATAGTCGAAACTACCTCTGGTATCCTGTAGAGATGAACATTCAAAGTAAAAATGACATTATGGGGTCGAGACTCATAAATAACATGGCACTTCCCGATATATGGCTAGCCCAAGAGAACATCACAGACATCCAGTGGGGAAACATCACATAATACCTCATCCTTGAAGGGATGGATGTCGTATGAAAATTGACATTGTTGGCTGACACAAAGATCTTGTCCCTAGCAAAGCCACTCGATGTTGTATGGTTGTGGGTGAAGTGTTGTTGACAATCCCAACTATTTGACAACCTTTGCAGAGATGAGGTTCTTTTTGCTTCTGCTATCAACAATGAAATGTAGTGGGGTCTGCTTCACCCACATCTGTGAATGAAAAAGGAACTCCCCCTCTTCAGGATCTGCTAGTTCTTCTAGTTGAATTGTTGTGGTCGTGAAAATATCAGTGGGGTCTACGTCGATGATCTATCCTCTACCAGGATTTTCTGAATTAGATTATGAATCAGGGTTCAGCTCCTTATCTTTGATCTCGACCACCAATGACTATTTTGAGCGACATTCATCGGTGTCATGCCAGGGGATTTTGTGGAAATCACACCATTTTCCAGTGTCCTTCTTCATCTTTCCATTACCCTTCTTTTCCTGTGGCTTGGACTTTTTTTTTGAAGGCTGGTTGTTAGGGCTGTCTTTACCATAATTTGGTTGTTGCGGATTTTCATATGCAAAATCCTACTATTTCTGGTTCTTAAATTTCTACTCAGTTTTAACAACATATCGATAAGCAACACCAAATGATGAAATTTCCAGAAAATCCATTTCAGTCTGGATGTATCCGTGTAGAGCCCCATGGTATTTTAGAACTAGATGTCACTTGGAGTATTTGATACCCAACTTGGTACACAAGGTATGGAAGGTATTGGTGAACTCTGGCATTGATTGGCCCCTCTCTTGCTACAATGTGGTCCATCTCATGTACTGGTCGTCATAGTTGCCAACGGGGTAATATTTTTCCTTGACCGCATCCACAAAAAAATACCAAGTGGGCTCGACCCTATATATTCCAGACTCCTTTGTGGAAATTTTATTCCAGTAAGTTTCCCACCAATGTTTGACATGGGGGAGAGCCTTAAGGAGTGTGAAAGTGATATTTTCCCTATCGGAGAAATTATGAGCATAGAAATAACCTTCTAGCAGATTTAACCATTTTTCTAGGGCATCTGCATCTATCTGTCCTTCAAATACGGGAATATCAAAATTAACATCTACCTTGAAAGGAGAGGTGCCTCCAAAGTGGCTGCTTGATAAAGAAATTCTTGTTTTTATCAGCAGGCATTGAAGGATGTGGAAAAAATTCTCCATCATTTCATCCCTCTGTCGCGTGAGAGCTTGCTCAAGCAACAAATTAATAGAATCGCCTGCTATGTCATTTTTATTTTATTCTACCATGGAGGGTTTCTTGGGCGTGCGAGAGAGATTTTCCTAATGAGAGACAAGCTCGATATCCAACTTTCTATACTCAGACCTCGTCAGGGACATGCATTGAAAAGACGATCAAGAGCAACCTGTTCTGATAACACTAATTTAGATTATTTTCGACACGAAATGAGAGAGAAGATATAATAAAGAAATGTACAGAGATATCTCAGATATCCAATAATATAAAAGAAATATATCAGAGATGCGACCATAAACACGGAGATACAGTAATACACAATTTCTATTAATGAGCGAAATGTACAAAACTGTAGAAATATACAGTGAAAGACTCACAAAAATGGTGGCAACTTATCTTTGAGAAGAGATGTGACAACTAATCACATTAAAAATAAGATGGTTACAATGAGGCTCTAAAGACCTTTTTAACATAAATAAAATCCAAAACCCTAACCCCAGAAGATGAAAAGCCAACAATTTTGTGGACCTCGTTTTGGGTAGTTTGGTGTATCAACTTCCTTGGGGGCATAACTTTGGCATACGATCTCTGTTTGGAGCGCACAATAGCTCGTTGGAAGGGTATCATCGAGGAGATTCATTTCGGGGGCTCAATCAAAGGATTTTTTTTTAATCGAGGTGGTGATCCAGGAAAAAAACTTTATTTAGGCCTTCAAAATGGCCCCGGAAGTTTAGGAACTAAAAAACTACTAAAAATAGTAGGTTGCCAAAAGACTGTTTTGAGACAGTTGGAATAGGTGGATGGCCACCGATATCCTCCTGGATCATTCCTCCCTCCTTAGGAAGCAATGGTCTCCATTGCATTGAGTTCCCGAGGGAGAGGGAAAAGCGTCTACTGAATCTGCATCTTGATGAGCTGCTTGCCTTGTTGGAGAAGTTGCGTTGCTTAGCTTGTTGAAGGTTGTCAAGAACCTGTGGCTGGAAGGTTTGGACCTTTTAAACTAGTCTTTATACATGAGATGCATGTGTGTATAAGGAATATTTATGCTTTTCTGCAATATTTTTGACATGCTTTTGTTGGATAGAAGGTGCTTGGATCAAGGTTGCAATGGTTGTAGTGTCCTTCTATTCACCTTTTGAACAGATTGTGAAGAAGCTAAATTTTGTAGTATGAGATACTACCTTGCGGAACTGTTTAGGTGGGATAGTAGTGAGAACTACCTTTGGTATCCTGTAGAGATGATCTCCTAGAGTAACAATGACACTACAAGGTTGAGACTCATAAATAGCATGTCACTTCCACATATATGGTTGGCCCAAGAGAACATCATAGACATCCAACGGCTCAACATCACATAATACCTCATCCTTGAAGGGATGGATGCCATATGAAAATTGCCATTGTTGGCTGAAACAAAGATCTCATCCCTGGCGAAGCCACCCGATGTTATATGGTTGTGGGTGTGATGTTGTCTACAATCCCAACTGTTTGACAACCTCTGCAGAGATGAGGTTCCCTTCACCCACATATGTGAATGAAAAAGGCGCTCCTCCTCTTAAGGATCTGCTGGTTCTTTTGGTTAAATTGTTGCGATCATGACAATAGCAGCGGGGTCTGCGTCAATGATCTGTCTTCTACTAGTATTTTCCGAATCAGATTTTGAATCAGGGTTCAGCTCCTTGTCTTTTGTCTCGGACACCAATGACTTTTTTGAGAGACATTCATCGATGTTGTGCCAGGGAATTTTGTGGAAATCACATCATTTTCCAGTGTCCTTCTTTATATTTTTATTATGCTTCTTTTCCTGTGGCTTGGAATAGTTTTTTGAAGGCTGGTTGTTAGGGTCATCTTTACCATACTTTGGTTGTTGCGGATTTACAGACCTGAACTCTCGCTTGTTCTGGTGCTTAAATTTCTGCTCAATTTTAACAACATATCGATAAGCATCACCCAGTGATGAGATATCCAGAAAATCCATTTCAGTTTGGATGTATCTATGTAGAGCCCCACGGTATTTCAGAACCAGATGTCCCCCTCTTCAGGATCTGTTGGTTCTTCTGGTTGAATTGTTGTGGTCGTGACAATAGCAGTGAGGTCTATGTCGATGATCTATCTTCTACCAATATTTTTTGAATCAGATTCTGAATCAGGGTTCGACTCCTTGTCTTTGATATCAACCACCAATGACTGTTTTGAGCAACATTCATCAGTGTTGTGCCAAGGGATTTTGTGGAAATCACACCATTTTCTAGTCTTCTTCTTTGTCTTTTCGTTACCCTTCTTTTCCTGTGGCTTGGACTAGTTTTCTGAAGGGTAGTTGTTAGGGAACTCTTTACCATACTTTGGTTGTTGTGGATTTGTAGACCCGAATTCCCACTTTTTCTGGTGCTTAATTTTTGCTCGATTTTAACAACATATCAATAACCAACACCCAGTGATGAGATGTCCAGAAAATACATTTCAGTTTGGATGCATCTATGTAGAGCCACATGGTATTTTAGAACCAAATGTCACTCAGAGTCTTTGATACCCAGCTTGGTGCACAAGGTATGGAAGGTATTGGTGAACTCTAGCACTTCTTGGCCCCTCTCTTGCCGTAGTGTGGTCCATCTCATGTACTGGTCGTCATAGTTGCCAACAGGGTAATATTGTTCCTTGACTACATCCACAAAAAAAATCCAAGTGGGATTGACCCCATATATTCCAGACTCCTCAGTGGAAATTTTATTCAAGTAATTTTCCCACCAATGTTTGACATGGGGGAGAGCCTTAAGGAGTGCAAAGGTGATCTTTTCCCTGTCAGAGAAATAACCTTCTAGCAGATTTAACCACTTTTCTAGGGCATCCGCATCTATCTATCCTTCAAATATGGGAATATCAAAATTAACTTATACCTTGAAAGGCTAGGTGCCTCCAAAGTGTCTACTTGATGAATATGTGCATGTTGTTATCGACAGGCATTGAAGGATGTGGGAAAAATTCTCCATCATTTCGTCCCTCTGTCGCATGAGAGCTTGCTCAAGCAATAGATTAATAGAATCCTCTACTCTGTCATTTTTCTTTTCTTCCACCATGGAGGGTTTCTTGGGCCTGCGAGAGTGATTTTCCTCAAGAGAGACAATCTTGAGACCCAACTTTCTATACTCGGACCTTGTCAGTGACATGCACTGAAAAAACGATCAAGAGCAGCCTGCTCTAATACCACTAATCCAAATTATTTTCGACACAAAATGAGGGAGGAGATATAATAAAAAAATGTACAATATATCTTGGATACCCAATAATATAACAAAAATATGTCATTGATGCGACCATAAACACAGAGATACAATAATACACAATTTCTATTAATGATCGAAATGTACAAAATTGTAGAAATACATAGCGAAAGACTCGCTAGAATGGTGGCAGCTCATCTTTGAGAAGAGATGTGATGACTACTCACATTCACAAGGAAATGGTTACAATGAGGCTCTAAAGGCCTTTTTAACATAAATAAAATACAAAAACCTAACCCTAGAAGATGAAAATCCAACAGTTTTGTGGACCCCGTTTTGGGTGGTTTGGTGTATCAACTTCCCGGGGGCGTAACTTTGGCATACGATCTTCGTTTGGGGTGCACGATAGCTCGTTGGAAATTTATCGTCAAGGAGAATCATTTGGGGGGATCAATCATATCCTTTTCCTATCATTAAGGTGCGTGATCCCAAAAAAACTTCATTTAGGCCCTCAAAATGGCCCCAAAAGTTTAGGAATCGAAAAACTGTTAAAAATAGTAAGTTGTTAGAATACTGTTTTGAGCTAGTTGAAATAGGTGGGTGGCCACCGATAACCACCTGGATCAATCGGACCCGAGATATAATGTACAATCTATATTTCCTACAACAACACTCGGAACCAATGCTGAGATTATATTGGAAGGCATGGAGATAGAGCCCAAATGTAAGTATGATGCAAAGGAGACTCTTCTTGGGATCACTACAACCATCACTAAAGGTAAAATTCACATTCCCATTTATTGGACTTCATGGTAGATCCTATTTTATTTAAATCAACAAGTTGGACTCCCCTTGCGAAGGGGGTGAAGAAGAAGAAGAAATCGGGCAAGGGGACTACCACATCTTCAAGAAAAAACCCACAATTTATGAGAATGATCAAGAACACTATGGATTGTTTCTCCTCTCAATTGGAATTTGGTCAATTGATGTCGTTGATGGGGGGAGAAAATGAAACCTTTTGTAGGGACAATACAATCCCCACTATGGGGAGAGTTAGTGGCCATTATCATCTTAGATCATTAAAACCTACTTTAGTCCTGAATAAAGTCCCATTGGGTGGTTTAGGTTTGTCCAAGCCCAAGAACATCAATAGTGTTGTAGGTCATAAGTCCTACCTACAACATGCACATGAAATGGATTTATTAGAAGTACAACAAGGAAATAATTCATTGATGTCTGGGGCCCTTAGAGATTTAAGCCCCAAGAAGAGGGTTACACAATGATAATTCTATCCCACAACATCAAGGGGTTGGGCAGTATAAATAAATTCCTAGCCCTTTCTAGATTAGTAGATAGAGAGAGGTTTGGTATTCTTCTTTTACAAGAGATGATGAGTGTGGGGTGCGTTGGTTGAGGTTCTGAAGAAGAATTTTTACAGATGGGAGTTTGCATATGTTGAATCTTTTGGTTTGTTTGGCAGGCTCATAATAGGATGGAACTCTTCATTAACCCTTTTAAAATCCTTCTCTATTTGTCCAGGGATCAACATGGAATCACAAGTAAAGAAATCAATCATCCTCTTATTGTGATGAACGTGTATGGATTGTATGATGGAAAACAAAAATTCTAGGGTTGGTTTTTTTCTCTCAAAGTTCTTGACTCCATGTAGGTTATTATTGGTAGGGATTTGAATTTCACAAAAATCAATGATGACGTATGGGGTGCCAATGCTAGGGTGAATAGATTGGCAAACTAATTTGTACATCAATTTTAGGAAAAGATTTTGTTCAATGTGGAGCCGATCATATTAAGGCCCATATGAAGAAACAATAGATAAGGGAATGATAGTGTTTTAAAGAGAATTGGTTGATTCCTAACCTATGAACAACTTTTACAATTGGATGATAGGTTTAGAAACTAGGTGGCGATAGGTGGTTTCTTAGATCACTGTCCCATACTACTACAGTTGGATCATAATGAGACAAATTCGACAATCCCTTTTAAATTCAACTCAGGTTGGTTGGTAGAAGATGAGTTCCAAGAATTCGTAAGGAGTAACTAGTCAATTTATGACCCATCTCTTCATATGTTTGTTAGTGAGCAATTCACAACATCATTAAAAAGGATAAAGAAAAGGGTTGTGCCCTGGGAAGATGAATGTCACAAGATAAGAGATAAATTATTATGCAAGGTTCGGGAAGAGATTGCATGTCAGGAGGTGGTCAGACTTAAAGCATTTGAAGCACACAAAAATAAGTTATTGCTAGATTGTGAAGTAGAATGGCACCTTAAGAGAAGGTCCATCTGGATTTATTTGGGTGATGAAAACACAAGATTTTCCCACCAGATTTCATGACATAGACAGATTGTAAATACAATATTGGATATTCAAAATGAGGAAGGTGAAACTATGAGAGCTTTTAACATCTTAGCTACTCTTGGAGTGAAATTTTTTTAATTACTTTTCCATGAACCTCAGAGGGTAAATATTGTAGAAGCAATCAAATTGTGCTCCTTTTTTCCCCAACTTGCCATTGAAGAAGACAACTAGGATTTGATGGCTGAAATTATGAAGGAAGAACTATTGGTGGTTATATATTTCTTTTAAAAATATATGAGTCTAGGCCCAGATGGTTGGGCTATTGAATTCTATCTTGGATTCTTTGATTTATTGGGCGATGATCTAATTTGGGTGGCTAAAGAAGTTAGACAAAATGGGAAGGTACTTGGCTCGTTCAACACATCCTTCATTGTACTAATCCCCAAAAACCTTCTATGATTTTTGTCTGATATCACTTTGCAACTGCATTTACAAGATTTTGTCTAATGTTATTGTAGTACGTTTGAAAAAATTATTGTCAAAGGCTATATCAATGGAATAATTTGGGTTCCTTGAAAGTCGATTCATTCATGAGGCAACATGATATACATAGGAAGTGATTCACACCATCAAGAAAAAGAAGAAAATGGTTATGGAGATGAAAAATGACCTATCCAAGGTAAATGATCGCTCATGTTGGTTTTACTTGAGATTAATGTGGATTCATATTGGACTAAACCTACATGTGGTTGATTGGATTATGGGATGTGTCATGTTAGTTACATTTCCAACTCTAATAAATGGAGCAGATTATCCCTTCTTTAAGCCAACTTGAGGATCGTATCAAGGGTGCCCTCTATCCCCTTATTTATTTCTACTAGTGGTTGAGGGCTTGAGTAGAGTGATTATTGTATCTAGGAAAGAGGGAAAACTTATTGGTATCAGGGTTAGTGGTTTAGAATATATCACCCACCTTTTGTTTGTTAATGATGTACTTTTATTTGGTCATGGTTTTGTTAGGGAGGCACAATCGTACAAAGAAATTCTGGATCTATTTTGTAAGGAAATGGGTATGGAGATCAACCTTCTAAAATCCTCCATTAGTTTCAATTAGATACAATATGAAATAACATAAAGGATTAATCATGTCCTACACTTCAGATTGGTTTAGCTCAAGGATGGACTAAAATATTTTGGTTTTGTTCTAAAATCATGTGGCTATGGAATCAAGGATTGGAGATGGATACTTGGGAAAATTGAAGGGATGATACATTTCTAGTGTCATAGATGGTTGTCAAGTGGTGGCCATTTGACCCTAGTAAAATTAGTTTTAGAGGTGATCCCCATGTATTGGATGTTATTGGCTCATATTCCTAAGGGGATTTTAGATAAAATTAGAAGGCCTTCTTTTGATTTCTTATGGAAAGGAAATAGGGACAAAATGGGATATCATCTAGCTCAGAGACAAATAATTTCAAGGCCCAAGGCTCAAGGAGGATGGGGCTTAAACTAGTTACTTCCCTTTGGGAAAGCACTCGCTACTAAGAGCCTTTCTAACCTCATATCCAAGGATGGTTTATGGAAATATATAATCTCACATAAATATATGGACCCTATGTTAATCATTGAGTGGATTCAGACACATGTAAAATAGTACAAAAATGCTTCCAATCAACTAAAAGCATTAGTCTTAGATTTCCCAATCATCGATGAACAACTGGTGTGGAAAGTAAGTGAAGAGACCAAGATTTGGTTTGGAGAGGATGCTAATATGGGATATGACCATGATATATTTCTAATAGAATATTTGGTTCAACATCTTCGTGGACGTGGCTTGAACAAAATGAATTGGATTGTAGATGTGGACTAGATTGATATTTGGCAACAAGGGTGGTTGTCTGCTACATCCATTGTATTAGACATCAATGGTGTTGTTTATTGGACTAATGTCATTTCTTCCTTGAATCATGGACATGTGTGCTTAATAAGTGACACCGATGAATTGATCTGAAATTGAAATAAGGAAGGATTTTTTTATACTTCGAGATTAGGTTATGAGGTGGCTATGACATCCAATGAGGGGGAGGCACACTGGTGGTTGACCAATATTTGGAAACGTCAAGATCTAAAAAAACAAAGTTATTCATTTTGTTATCCTTGATGGATAAAATTCCTACTTGGGAATTTATACAAAAGAAAAACAAACAAGGACTAGGTATATGCTACCTCTGTAGAAATGTGGAGGAAATTGTTTCACATATTTTTAGTAGGTGTCTATTCTCTCTTCAAATATGGATTGATATTTATTGATGGATTGGTATTAATAATGCATGGAATTGCTCATTTTTTGAGGAAGGACTAACAATATGGTATAACAAACCTGTGCTTAACAATTTTCATGCAATCCCTTTTCCTCACTTTGTGGGATATATGGTTAGCACAAAAATCCAACCTCTTTCAAGGCCGACCATTGTTAACAATTCAATTCTTCACATATATGACTAGGATAACTCAACACTATATAGAACAAAGGGGCGACTAAGAGGTCGTAGGTAATTGGCGAGCTGGTTTGGGACAGGTCCTTCCCTTGGGGATTTTTCGATGGCACCTTTTAGGAACATCAACTAGATTTATGTACTTGTCTTGGTAGTGGTACTAACAACAAAGATGAACTTCTTGCATTGAGATCCTTATTGAATATGACGCTTTCAAAACACATTACAAGTCTTTAGGTTTTTGGTTATTCATCCTTTGTTATTAGTTGGATGAAGGGAGAACAAGTGGTTCGAGATATATCATTCCAGGATTTAGCTAATCAACCCAAGGTAGTTTACATAGAATTCAATCATATCTCTTTATCACACATTTATTGAGAACTTAATAGGGAGGGAAATGCATTATCAAAGACAGGCTTGTCTCAATCAATGGGAAGATTATTTACAAAAGAATACAAGTTTGAAAATATCACCAAATACTCCTTTAGTACCTGATACAATATTTATTTTTCATGTTTATGCCTTCAACTCGTAATCAGATACTACCCTTGGTGTAGGTG
>ML777352.1:422601-432796 GCA_009831015.1 Picea engelmannii
GTTAATTCAAAAGGCAAAAAGTTTAAGTATAACATCAACATTTTAGAAAATTGAAAGTTATGTCATGTACTTGATTGCTATTTATATTTGACATTTTTAAACAGAAGTTGTAAAAAAAAATGGTACTCAGTTAAACTTAAGTACACAAATTTTATAAATACTTCGAGCATGTTGTTCATCAAATCATGGTTTAATGGTAAGACCAATATACTTTGAACACGTTGTGCATCAAACCATGGTTTAATGGCAAGGCCAAGTTTTTTGCATAATAGTAATGATGACTTGTGTTCAAATTTTGTGGACCAAGTTCCCCACCTTTATATAAATCAACATTAATATGAAGCATGCAAACAATGCCAAAACAAGTCCAACATATACTTTGACAACATAGATGCCCCTAGGGTATCACAGATTAACCAAGTCCAACACGTACTTTGACAACATAGATACCCCTAAGGGTATCACAGATTAACCAAGTCCAACATGTACTTTGACAACATAGATGCACTTGTGTTTGATAATGGGCTATCCCATCTTAATGTGGGGAGAGAGTGCGGAGAGTGTTTAACTTTTAGAATATCATCTACTAGTGTTGGATATGTCACATCTATAGGAATCCTGCTCGTGTATGTGCATAAAATTTTATTTATGAGATGTTATTTGGACAGGAGCATGTGGCCCAATAACAAATCTGTTCAATCTATGGATTCAAGTCTTGACGTCCATGTAACATAGTTGACATCGAGATCGAGTATCATGCGACTCCCATGCTTTGGAGCAGTATTCAACATCAAAGCTGGTTGTCCATTGGATTTTGTGTATAAAATCTTTACTATCAATTAAGTGTTCTATTGTTTGTGCATGAACTGCTGACAAATTTTGTGCAGTGATGATTTGCAATGTAATAAATGTTATGTAAGCAAAGAAGTTTCAATGGACATGTAAATTGAATACACAATCATTTGAAGATTATCCATTTATATTCTAATGTTGGAATATTCTGGACGCTTCTCGCATACACTCATGTGATTTTGATGTTGACCGAATCACGAAATGGCAAGCCAAATGTTGTTTGGACTTCTAACTGGATGGCATGGATGAGCTCTTAAGCAAAGTTAACCGTAAATAGCGTGGAAGTATTTCGTAAAGTTACTATTATAGTTTTCTGAGTTTTACTGTATGTAATTGTTGTTGATAAACTTGTTCAAGAAGATCAATAAAACCCCTCCTTAGCTGGTTTTACCCACATTGGGATTTCCAGGGTAACTTCTGGTGTTTGTCCATTTATGTGCTTGGTTTACTGTATGTTGTTGTTGTCTATTTTCTATTAAATAAGTCAGTTGTAGGTTGCATGCATAATTCTGAAATTTATAACAGCAAGTATAAATTTCTGGTTTAGTAGATTATTGGCATTAATCTCTGTTTATTGGGTTATAAGAAATCAACATGGTATCAAAGCTCAACCTAGTACAGAAAGAGCCAAGTGACTTGTTGTGCAGACCAGGAAGGGTTAATTAGCAAGTGAGACCAGAAAGAGTATGGGAAACATAGCAGCTGATTCAAATGGCCAGCGCAGGCTTGAGGTATGAAGACATGCTGGAGGGTGTTAAATTTAGAGCTTCTATGAAGTTCTTTTCATTTTAATAGACAATAATAGCATAAGAAGGATCACTGAGAGAAACACAATCATAAGGTACACAACATTTTATCCTGGGAAACCCTCATGGGGAAGAAAACCCAACAAAAACTTCCTTGATATAGATTGCCAATATAATGCCAAGATGTCCTCTACTCTCTCTACAACTGCTCCTATGGAACTGGGACTCTACACCTGCAACTGCTCTGAAGCTGAGAATGGATACTCCATTCTCATTGTGACTGTTGAAATCTGAGAGTAATTCCTCTACTCCATCATGACAACAACTTCATCTGAACTGAGAGTGGTTCAATAACTGATACTGAAGGTAGCTCTCCCTCTGTCATGGAAGTAACTCTATCTGTTATTGTAGTCAAGTCTTCGTGACCCAACTAATGTACTACACCAACTGGCTCTGGAGACAACTCAATCTCAAATATAGGGATTGCTCCCCCTGAATCTCATACTGTCATGGTTGTTCTTGTTGTCTTCATGAATACTGGAACTATTTCATCAATTACTGGAGTAAGTGTCTTGCTGGGAGAATCCTCTCGACACAAATCAAGCTTTGTACATCGTTATACTGTTATCTGCAACATGCTTGATATTTTATATCAATATTGGAAGTCACCACTAGCTTCCTTTCTCGTCTTAAGGAAAAATCCATGTCCCATTCCTTCTGATTGGCTTCCTTCTTTGTTACTGAAACAAAGGAATCTTCCCAAGAGGTTTCACATCTCCTAGAAGTCTTTGAAGCTAGGATCTAATCTTCTCAACTCATGGCATCTATCTGGCAGTCCTGGAGAATATCTCCTTTTCCCATCTGATCCTCTTTGAGATCAAGATGATTTTAGGTCTTGATTTCTTCTGAGTCTACAAGGACTTCATTATCTCTATTGGATATACTTGGTGTTGAATACCAAGTCTTAAAATGAAAAGTTGAGTAAGACTTCAAACAAATTCTTCTTCCTGTCAAGGTGGCTTCATTATTCATTGACCAATTCTAATGTTTGATCATCTTTGGAGCCTTCTGCTCATTAAAATCAATCAGCATATGAGATACTCTGGATCTCAAAAAAAATAGCTTCTTCATATTCTTTGGTACATGAATGTATACTGTCATGTACATAGTCTGCTTCATGTCTCATCTAATCTGTTGCCTTCTGCAACTGTCACTATAGCTTCCTTAGGGTTTTCACATGTGACCTACCCAGAACAGGAACAACAACAAACAAGAATAATACTCTTTATAATAATAAAGCAATATTGAGAACAATAGTAGCTCCTTTAGAGCTATCACTTGTGATCTTCTTGGAACAAGGGTCAAAAGTAAGAAATACAATACGAGATGAGAGCAGCACTCTTCAATCATTCCTCCATGGTGATCTGGAACCAAAACAAGAGGTTTCTCCTAGAGGAGATGTTAGTTATATCTGGTAAGTGATTACAATAAGCATTCATCTCAATAATGCTCACATGCTACCAAGTATAAAACTTTTAAGGATTGCTATCTCAACTATGAGGTAGTTATCAAACTTGACATTTGCAGATCTTATCAACTTAATCAATCAAACTTGGAACCTAGAGTCTTGTCCTTAAGAAAGAGTGTTGTTGTTTTTCTTCCTAGACTCCTTCACTCAAGATGACAAGTATTCTCTTCAACTTGTCCTCTGTACTGAGATAATATGACTTCTTGACAGAAATCTAGGTTAGAGAATAAACTCTATAATCTCAACTTTAATCAATCTAATACCTTGACTTTAATTTTGACCAGTTGTTAATATGATGGTCATAACTTCAACATACAACCTAGATGTTCATAATATCATAAATAGATGCATATAAAAATAATCGAACATGAGGTGCATTATTCCTCTGAATATGCTGGATCCAAGATCCTTCTGGATCTATGACAAAATATCCCTTCTCCTGCAAGTACCCTTTAGAATAATAATTCATTTTAAACATATGTAACTACATACCTCTGACATTATCTTGCTAGGGTAAGGTGCACTAGGAAAACAGTCCCAACACTTCAGAAAAACTTTCACTGCAACTGGCACTGCAACTGATACTACAACTGCAGCTATAACTATTATTGCAGTTGCAACTGCAACTATAACTTCAATTGCAACTACAACTGGTACTTCAACTGCAACTACAACTTAGGGTTTTATGAGGAAACCCTAATTTTTCAAACTTCAAATTTTGGAATTCTAATCCAGGGACTAGATGCACTGGGCTGAGGTGAGTAGGCTGGAGCAGTTTGTTTTCAGAAAATCCAAATTTTACCCCTTGAAACCGATCCTGTGCAAATCTGGACTGGTACTTCGGGTACTAGTTCTGGTTTCCTGATTTTCTAGTACCAGTCAAAACTAGGGTTTCACTTTCTGGAGGCTCTAGCCACTGAAAATGTGTGCTCAAGCTGCCAATTAGTTCGCTAGGCTAGGGAACACTTCCCTAGATGGTTTTTAGGTTGAAACTCCTTTCCAACAAAAAGCCCTAATTTTCTTGTACATCAACAATGACGTTTTTCGTAACCCAGTGAAAGGTTCACTATTCAGTCAAGCTCTGAAACCATGTTAAATTTAGAGCTTCCATTAAGTTCTTTTCATTTTACTAGACAATAATAGCATAAGCAAGATCACTGAGAGAAACACAATCACAAGGTACACAACATTTTATCCTGGGAAACCCTCATGGGGAAGAAAACCTAGCAAAAACTTCCTTAATATAGATTTCCAATACAATGACAAGATAAAATACCAAACACTATAGAATATCCAAGACTAAGCAACACGCCTCTCTCTCCTTCCAACTGCAAATACCTCCAAAAGTTGCGCACAAGATGAGTGACTGAGTGAGTAAGTAAGTGAGGCACCATCCTCACTTATTTATACTAGCTGGGAGGTGCTAGGGTTATGTCTCTTTACCAAGCTGGGCCGACTTCTTCAACTAGTGGTTAAAACCACTTAAATTAGTCCTAGGGGTCGACTTCTCAATTAACACCATATAAACATGGTTTGACCAATCCAAAAAAGGGGATTTGGTCATACAGAAGTCCCGACATGATCAATCAACAAAAGGGGATTGATCTATATAATAATAACTCAATTATAATTAGAATATTCTTCGCAGTTACAATATTTCAATAGAGGGCACCCTCAAACTTCAGTCCTTAGAGGGAGTGAATGGGTTTGTTGTTAGAGGAGAATGGCTTGTAGGAGTTTGCTGAAGGCAAGGCTATACTCCCAGCTGATCTAGCACAACAAGAAGCCCATCTCAAGATGTGAGGGCCAGGTGAATAATTGTGGATGGAGTCAAAGACCACATTATTCCTCACCTATCTGGCAAGAAGACAACCAAGGATATGTGGGAGGCCCTAGTAAAGTTGTACCAATCTGATAACCAGAGTAGGAATATGTTGCTCAGAGAGAAGTTGAGAAGCACGAAGATGGCCAAGGGAGAGTCAGTGGTTACTTATGTTGAAGTTTTACTTATACAACTAGTAGTTACGATTCTTCTTTATTATTATAATCATTTAGCACATTAGCTGCATAAATAAGATCACTTAAAGAGAGGCAATCACAGAAACTATAGAGACATAGATTATCCTAGGAAACCCTCATGGGGAAGAAAACCCAGCAAAACTTCCTCAATATAGATAGACCAAAGACCGAACAGAAGATCCTCCTCTACTCCTTCACTAGGAAGAGTAGCGCACCACTTAAGAAAGAAATACCAAGAGATAGACTAGAAATCCTCCTTAACATCACCCCCAGTTGCAACAGCTTCTCCTCCAAGACTTGCGCACTACAAAGATAGGTGTGTATGTGTCCAAATGAGGCACTAGCCTCTCTTATAAATAGTGGTTTGGCTAGCCTATAATTAGGTTTGGGCCGACCTGTCACTTTACCCTCTTAATTTACAATTACTTGTCAAGGCACAATAGGGCCGACTTTTACTAAGGCACAATAGGGCCTAATTAAATATAATATAATAATATTATTCGACTCTCTCTCAGGTATAATATTCTTCGAAGTTACAATATTTCAACACTCCCCATTAACAAGAAGGGTAGTCTACTGACAACATTAATAACAATTGTCTGGACTCAATACATCATCAAGAGGAGGGGACATCGTCTTCAACATCAGGAACACTGTCGGTCATATATATAGGTCATCAAAAAAATTTCTCATCATCAACATTAGCAGAAATTGAACATCATCATCATTTGCAGTGTAGAGATGGAGTAACATCATCATCATCAACAACATGAAGTTGGAACATCAACAACACGAAGATGGAATAACATCATCATCATCAACAACATGAAGTTGGAACATCAACAACATGAAGTTGGAATAACATCATCATCAACAACAACATGAAGCTGGAACATCAACATCTATATGTGGCAACAAAATGAGGCAGGTGCATCAACAACATCTGTGGTACTCTGACAGACCATCCTTACTAGACCTTCGGGATCTGCCCAGGAATCATAAGATTCCCTAGGATATAGAATCCTAACTGAGCTACCACTACTGACCACAACTGGCATATACATGCACATCTGTCCTTACCAGACTTTCGGGATCTACCTAGGGATGATCACTTCCCTAGGATATAAAATCCTAATTGAGCTACCCGTTGTTGGTCAGGATACCATAGTATCATCAACATCACTCCCCCTTTCGAGTGAGGTCCTTTCGGACTACACCAAGCTTGTCTGGGAAGTACTCAAACTTCACATGAGACAAAGGCTTAGTCAACACATCTGCAAACTGCTTATATGTGCCAACATATTGGAGCTTTACAGCTCCCTTCTACACCATGTCACGAATGTAGTGATACTGCATCTCTATGTGCTTCATCTTATCATGGAACACTGGGTTTTGTGTCATCTTTATGCAACTCTGGTAATCACATAGAATCATGGTACCTTCCATCTCCATGTCAAATAGACCTGTCAACAACTTCCGAATCCATATGGCTTCACAACTGGTAGAACATGTTGCAATGTAATCCACTTCTGTCGTGTTGAGAGAAATATTGGACTGCTTCCTGCTTTGCCATAAAGTCATGGTTGATCGCCAAACTGAAACAACATCTTGAAGTGATTTTTTTGTCCGAAGCACTTCCAGCCCAATCTGAATCAGTATAGCCATACAATCTGAAGTCAAAGTCTCCAGTATAATAGAGGCCATAGTCCAACGTACCCTTAAGGTATCTCATCACATATTTTGTAGCTACAAGGTGAACTCGTCTGGGCTCCACCAGATACTGGCTCAAGGTGTTCACAACAAAGCACATATCTGGTCTGGTATTCATCAGATACATCAACGAACCAATCATTTGTCTATATAGAGTAACATCAACTATTTCTAATGAAGTATCAACCAATAACTTCAGATTTGTCTCCATAGAAGTGGACATGGCTCTACAGTCCATCATGTTGAATCTCTTCAAAATTTCCACAGCATACTTTCCTTGATTAAGGAAAATCTCTTCTGGGTTCTGCCATACTTCAAGACCTAACAAATAATGCATCGAGCCCAGGTCCTTCATTTCAAATTCAATGACAAGATTCTTCTTATAATCTGTGATGAGATTTTCTTCATATGTCAAGAATAAGTCATCCACATATAGCAACAATATAACTGGTCCATCATTCTCAATCTTGATGTAAAGGTTGGGATCAACTTGACTCTTGGTAAAGCCCAAGCTCATCAGAAAAATATCAATCCTGCCATATCAAGCACTTGGAACTTGCTTCAACTTGCAGACATAAGTCTCCTGTCTTCTACTTCGAAACAAAATTTTCACATCACATTGTACCAACCTGGTACACTTGCTCAACTGCAACTTAATCTGCAAAATCATGTGCTAGCTCTATGTGCTTTATGCAAAGCACTATTCGTCTCACTTCCTGAGAGTATGTCCTCTACTTCTTCTGCAACTGTTCCTCTGGAACTAGGACTCTGCACCTGCAGTTGCTCTGAGGCTGAGAATGACTGCTCCATTCTCACTATGGTTGTTGAACTCTAAGAGTAACTCCTCTACTCTATCACGACAACAACTTCATTTGAAACTGAGAGTGGCTCAATGACTAACACTGAGGGTAGCTTATACTCTTTCTCTGGAGGTAACTCAATATTCTATTGCAGTCATGTCTCCATGGCCCGACTAATGTACTACACCAACTGGCACTGGAGATAACTCAATCTCAAATACAGGGATTGTCATACTTTCTCTCTCTGAATCTCATACTGTGTTGACTTCTTTTAATGAATAATGTTTTTTCTATATATATTTCTTCTGATTACTGGAGCAATTGTCTCGTCATAGTATTCTTCCTTTTGCTGGGAGAATCCTCTAGACACAAATCAGGCTTTGTACATATCTATACTATTATCTGCAACATGCTTTATCTATTAGATCAATCTTGGAAGTCACCATTGACTTCTCTTCTGGTCTTAAGGAAAAATCCATATCCTAGTAATTCTGACTGTTGAAATATTGTAACTGAAAAGAGTATTCTATTTATTATTGATGTATTATTCATTAGATCAATCCCCATTTGTGGATTGATCATGTTGGGCATTGTAAATGACCAAATCCCCTTTTTCGGATTGGTCAAAACCCTAAAAGTAACATACAAATTAAGAAGTCGTCCCCCAGGCTAATTAAAGTCGTTCTAACAACCCAGAAAGAGAAGTCAGCCCTGCCAGTGAAGAGACACCTCCTTTCAGTGCATGCCAGTTTGTATAAATAAAGGAAACCAATGCCTCATTTGTTCACTCACCCATTCGATCATCTAGAGCGCAAGTTTGGTAGTTACAGTGGAGAAGAAGAAAGAGAGAGAGGCACATTACTTGGGAGAGGACTTTATGTAGTGTTTGGTTTATTGTCTTGGCATTGTATTGGCTATCTATATTAAGGAATTTTTTGCTAGGTTTTCTCCCCCATGAGGGTTTCCCAAGATAAATGATGTGTCTCTTGTGATTGTGTTTCTCTCAATGATCCTATCTATGCTATGGTTATCTAGTAAATTGAAAAGAAACCTAATAATAGATTAAACTTTAACATGGTATCAGAGCTGAGCTGAAGAGAGCATCTTTCACAGGAAAAAGAAAAACGTCATTATTGTCGTACAAGGAAATTATGGATTTTCATTGAAGAGGAATTTCAGCCCAAAGGTCATATAGAAAAGTGTGCCCTAGCCTAAGGAACTCTTTGGCACCTTCAGTGCACCTTTTCAGTGGATAGAACTCCCGAAAAGTGAAACCCTAGTTTTCACCAGTACCAGAAGTACCAGAAAACCAGAAGGTTTGAAGGGGCAAAAAATTGGATTTTCTGAAATCTAACCACACCAGGCTACTCGCCTCAGCCAAGCGCACCTCCTGGTAAGTTCAAAATTCAATTCTAAGCATTTTCATTTTTAAGTCATTTTCCTAGCTTCAGGTAAAAGATGTCTGCAAGCACTAAGCTTGTTGACAAGCTAGAATGTGTGGAAAAATTTTGTGCCTAGAAGTATAGGATTGGACTCATTCTTGAAGAGAATGACCTAGCAAGATTCATTAAAGAGAATGTACCAGAACCCGTCGATGCTGCAACTAAAGCAAAACACCAAAAGGACACAGTTAGGGCCAAAAGAATCATTGCAGATTCTATCAAAGATCACTTGATTCCTCAAGTGTCTTCAAAGAAGAATCCAAAAGAAATGTTTGATTCCCTAACCAGATTATATGAAGGAAAGGACATAAATCCGAAGATGAATCTAAGAACTCAACTCAAGAATACAAGGATGCAGAAAGGAGAAACAATCTAGGAATATTTCTCCAAAATATCACAATTCAAAGAAAAACTAGAAGCAATTGAAGATACTATAGACGAAGACGAACTCATAATGATGACCCTTAATGGTCTCACAAGACCTTGGGATGCATTCATCCAAACTATTTGTGCCAGAAAGGAGAAACTACAATTTGACAGTCTTTGGGAAGATTGTGTTCAAGAAGAGTCAAGAGTAGCTAACCGAGAAGATGTTCTATCAAGAGATGAATATCAAACCCTAGCTACTCACACTAAAGGAGGAAGAACGAAGTATTACTTCCAAAAAGAAAATCATAAGGAGTCTCACCCCCAAAACAAATTCATACATAAAGAATCTCAACCAAGGAGATTCTAGAAGCCTCAGAAAGGTCAAAGAAGAGAAAAGGATTTCTCATCCTACCAATGTTACCATTGTGACAAGATGGGACATATTGCTAAACATTGTCCAGCTAGAGGAGAAAAATACACGAAGAAAAACAAGAGGCACTATGCCCATGCAGTTGAATATGAAGAGCCACCCACAAAGATGCTAAAATAATGGATTGAAGATTATGTCTTAATCTCTGCCCTCTCAGGTTCAGTATCACCTGGTGAGGACACTTGGCTCATTGATAGTGGTGCTTGTTAAAGTTTCTGCTATTATTAGGTTACTTTCAATTTACTAGATAACAATAGCATAGACAGGATCACTGAGAGAAACACAATCACAAGAGTACA
>ML777352.1:432846-446142 GCA_009831015.1 Picea engelmannii
TACACAAGCATTTATCCTGGGAAACCCTCAAGGGGAAGAAAACCCAGCAAAACTTCCTTAATATAGATAGCCAATACAATGCCAAGATAATGAACCAGACAATAGAGAATATCCAACATTGAGCAACATGCCTCTCTCTCTTCCTTCTTCCGGCAACCGACAATTGCAGCTTCCTTCAAAACTTGCGCACTAGATGAGTGAGTTGAGTGTGTGTTCAAATGAGGCGTTGGCCTCTCTTATTTATACAATTCTGGCACGTGTGGAAGTGTCTCTTCACTGGAAGGGCCTACTTCTTCTTCTGGGTGGTTATAACCACCTTTTAATATATTCTGGGGCCTCTTTAATATATATTGGGGCCGACTTCTTATTTAGCCTATTACAATTAGGGTTTGACCAATCCACAAAAGGGGATTTGGTCAATTACAATGATCGACATGATCAATCCACAAAAGGGGATTGATCTAATCAATAAAGGAAGCCAACGCCTCATTTGTTCACTCACTCATTCGATCATCTAGAGCACAAGTTTTGTAGCTATAGTGGAGAAGAAGAAAGAGAGAGAGCCACATTACTTGGGAGAGGACTTTATGTAGTGTTTGGTTTATTGTCTTGGCATTGTATTGGCTATCTATATTAAGAAAGTTTTTGTTGGGTTTTCTCCCCAATGAGGGTTTCCTAGTATAAATGATGTGTCTCTTGTGATTGTGTTTCTCTCAGTGATCCTATCTATGCTATGGTTATCTAGTAAATTGAAAAGAAACCTAATAATAGCTTAAACTCTAACATTGACTGGCTTCCTCCTCTGTCATTGAAACAAGGGAATCTTCTCAAGAGATATCATGTCTTCTAGAGGTATTTGAAGCTATGATCTAGTCTTCTCAACTCATGGCAATTGTCTGCTAGTCCTAGAAGATTTTCCCATCTAATCCTTTCTAAGATCAGGCTTACTCCGAGTCTTGATTTCTTCAGAGTCTACAAAAACTTCATAGTCTCTGCAGGATATACTTGGTGATTTTTCTTAATATGAAAAGTTGAGTCATACTTCAAACGAATTCTGCTTCCTGTCAAGGTGGCTTCATTATCCATTGACCAAGTCTACTGTGAGTTCTATTCTAAAGTTCATTCATCTTTGGATCTCTCTGCTCACAATCAATCTCCATATGAGATACTATGTATCTCAAAAGTAGCTTCTTCTTCATCTTCTTTGGTACCTGGATGTATACGGTCATGTATACAACTTGGATAGTTTGCCTCATGTCTCATCTAATATGTTGCCTCTTGCAACCATCACTATAGCTTCCTCAGGGTTATCACCTGTGACCTGCCCGGAACAAGAACAACAAGGGAGAAACAACATACAAGAATAATACTCTTTATAATAATAATAAAACAATATCAAGAACAATCGTCACAGTAGCTCCTTTAGAGCTATCACTTGTGACCTGCCTGAAACAAGGGTAAAAAGTAAGAAATACAATAATAAGGAATGAGAGAAACACTCTTCTAGTGTTGTGATCGATCATTCCTCTATGGTAACCTGGAAAGAAAACAAGAAGTTTCTCCTAAAGGAGATGCTAGTTATATCTAGTAAGTAATTACAGTAAGCATTTATCTCAAAAGTGTTCACATGCTACCAAGTATTCAATAATAAAACTTTTCAAAGATTGTTATCACAACTATAGTGTTTAGAAATTATCAAACTTGATATGTGTAAATTTGATTCTTATAAATTTAATCAATCAAACCTGGGGTGCATTGTTCCTCTAAATGTGTTGGATCTGAGATCCTTTTGGATCTACAATTGTTGTTTAGACAAAAGATATTTTCTCCTACAAATGCCCTTTAGAATAATGATACAGTTTGAACATATGTAAGTACATACCTCTAACAACATCGATAGGTAGTGGTACCATTCGAAAGAAACGACAAGAAATAACGACCTTTAAAACTTCAAAGGTGCTTCAACTTGTAACTTAAAGCTAGTTGGAGATTTGCTAGGGTAAGGTGCACTAGGAAAATAAAAATCAGTCCCAACACTTCACAAAAACTTTCACTACAACTAGTACTATAGCTGGTGCTAGCATTGCAATTGGTGTTGGAACTGGCATGAAGGAAATTGCATGAAGGATCTGGCACTACAACTGGTGCTACAATTGGCATGAAGGAACTTGCACTGCAACTACAACTGCAACTTAGGGTCATCATCCATTCCTTCCATACTTACCATTTTTCATCATTGTCCCTCTCATCTTCCCCTACCTTGGTTCAGGCATTGGTTTTGCCAAGCTAGTAAGGGTTGTACCTTGCCTTATGGGAAGAAGGGGCTAAAGGCCCAAAGGGTAAAAGTAGCTGGCAAAAGTTAAAACAAAAATTGAAACCTTGAGATGCTTCACCTAGGGATTCTCGAGAAAGCAATAAATGGATTCTCAGTAAGAAAAGGGGACCCGTAAAATAAAATAAAACTCAAGATCTAGTTGGTGGATAGGAGGTCTCATCATGAGCCGACCTATTAGGTCCATGGACATGTAGTGGTATGACACTACAATCTATCTAGTCACCATACCAAGGTAGTGGCTCTTGGTGGCATAACCAAGAGAAAGGGGGTCTTATCACGAGCCAGCCTTCCCTCAACTATTCTCTTGAAAAGAAAAAGAAATAAGACAAAGAATAAAAGGAATTCATTGGGCTAGGAAATAATGGCATTCATAACAAGGTGCAGCTCGCCCTCTACAAAGGCAACCACAAGTGACGCAGACGCCACCTCTGACTCGAAAGAGTCTCTGTGCGACCTCCCGGTCTTAAGGATCGTTCAATTTATTTCATGAGCCGAAGCGGCTCTTTCGATTCCCTGCTGGAATCTCCTTCAAATCGATCCACAAGTCCTTCGAGAAGCTCCCCTGTGCGAACAACACTAGGTGTGAGCTCCACCTTCTCTAAGTGACCACGATGCTAACACTAAGGCTCAATTCCAAAGGCCCTTGTCAAAATCTTGCGATCTCCCGAGTTCACGAGTCGAAGCTCTCGAATCCTCCTTCTCAATCCTGCGATACCCGAGATCACGAAAATGGGTATAGCTCCCTTCTGTTAACACCTTCTGAGCATGACCACCGGCTAGGATAAGCGCTAACACCTCTCACTACTCACCACTTCACGAGTTTCAACATCGAGCTCCCATGCTCTTATCTCACGAATTCCTGAGACGCAAGAAATCAATGGAGTGTTGACTCCTTTCCTTGCCAGTGCCCTCCACACGTAACCGTAGGCTAGGGATTAAATACCAGCACCTCTCGCAACTTGCACCTTCATGAGTTCGTGGGTCGAACTCTTGTGCCCTCCTATGGTGATCTTCCGAGACATGATAAGTCAACACCAGGTTGAATCCTTCCTTGACGCTTTTCGTTATTCACAACTTCACGACTTGGAGCACCCAATATTTGGGCTCTCACCTTGAGAACCTCTGAGTTCACGAGATACCTTGATATCTGCCACCTGTCCTCCTCCGATGGACGGTCCTGATCTCTTCGCAACTTCACCACTCGTGAAGTCGAAGGAATTCCCTTTCTGACCTCCGATGTCTGAATCCCCGATAAAGAGGATCTGCTGACACGTGTCCTTCCAATCGAACATCTTAGATTTTCTCGGGACTTTGCTACTTGTGAAGTCAAGATGCTCACCTCTGTGAGTCCCGATTCCCGAATCTCCGAAATGGATGATTCTGTGACACGCATCCTCCTACAGATGGATGGCTCAGATTCTTTCACAATTTCACGATTTCTGATGTCGAGTGTTTGGACTCTCGTCCTCCAGACCCCCGAACTCCCAAACATGGATATCCCGATACAAACTCCTTCTCGGGACTTTCGCTTCTGCTTCTCTTCACATGAGGTTTAAACCTCATGCAACTCTCGACAGATCTAACGGTTGTCGATTGTTTAGACCAAGATCTGACGGCTCAGACCTGTCTTTCCATTTTTCCTTTCTTATGCTTCCTGGACACGAATCCACGGTCCAGATTCTCTCGACTGATCCGACGGTAGCTGTTGCTCCTTCCGAGATTTGGCGCTTTCTTCCCAGACTTGGAAGAATTTCAAATTCTCAAAGGCCTCGACCTTTGTTCATCTTCCCTGCAAGCTCTTCACCTTGAGTCTCACCTGCGTTCTCAAAGACGCTACTCCTCCTGAGATTTAAAGACTCTGAACTCTCCCAAAGAGTCCTTTCACTTCTGCACTCCTTACAGCTATGGCTTTGTGCGCTGAAAGCACTACTCATCCTGAGCTTATCCTTTGAATCCTCAAGGGATTCTACTACTTCTACACCTCTGCAGAGTCCTTGTACGCAAAAGTGTTATCTCTTCTGAGCTTCTCAAATACTCATGCCCCTAATGGGTTTTATCCTTTTTTCCCTTCTCTTGCAGAGGGAGAATTTGGATGCCCTCCTAGCTATCCTCCACTCAAGCAACCTCTTGCTAAGTGCTCAGGGTGTTCAACAACCCTGTGAAGATCCTTCAGTGGATTCTTCTTCAATTTCTAGAACTCAAAGAGTTCCTCCTGTGCGCTTTGGAAATTAATCAATGCCCTCCTGGCAGAGTCTCAAGAATCCTCAGTGATTCTTGCTTCTTACGAACTCCCAACAAAGTTCTTCCTTTGTGAACTCCTTGCATTGGCTCAATGCCCACCTGGCAGAGTTGTCAAGAATCCTCAAATGATTCTGACTTCTTAATAAATCACATCAGAGTTCCTCTCCTATGCACTCCTTGCACTGGCTCAATGCCCACCTGGCAGAGCTTTACAGAACTCCTCAGAGATTCTTTCTGCAACTGTGTTCTCCACAGCCTTGCCTCTTGAGGTGTTCAATAACCTCAAAGGTCTTCCTCTGAATTGTTGATTTTAGCTACTGTGCCCACCTGGCTCGTCTTTGTCTGAATCCGCAAAGTTCAGAAGTGCATCTATGCACTGGTTCAGAGATCGCAGTACTCTGCCACAGCCTCCTGGCATGAAACCACAAAGAACCTCTCAAGCCTGAAAATCAAACAACTCCCTGCAAATGTCTAACATACATCTATAGCATAAATTGAACACACAGAAATTCATTCAACACAGGAAATATGCAGGAAAAACTATTGTTTGTATTAAATGGAAAATGCCTATTTTTACAAGGTGTTCCTGAGCATGAACTATATCAAAGTCTCAGCTCCTTCTCTTCTCTTACAACTCTCCTTACAAAATGAGATCGAAATTGATCTTTTACAAGAGGGGGCTCTTAGAGCTCTTCCCTCCAATCTACCTACCCTATTCAATAGCATTGAATGGGCTATCTAGTCTGCAAATCAGATCTAGATCTCAGCCTTACAAACATTAAAGGCCTACCTACTCTAATGCCTACAAAAAGGCATGACTTCATGGCTCAATAGCCTAAAACATTAAATTACATTCAAATTCAAAATTGAAGATGAGGGTTGTGCCTCTCTTCAGCCTTGAGTGCATGCGCTGACACGGCTGGCTGGCTAGATGGCTGACGTGGAGAGATGCTCCTGCATCATACTCCTAAGCTACAAAATTCATGAGCTCCTGCTCATGAGCTTCCTCTCTCAGCTTTGGAAATCCTCCTGGATCCCAAACAAATTTTTGGAGTTGTTCATCTACTCCATCTCTTTTCTATTGTTGCTGCTTCTACTTCTTCTGCTTCTTTGCTCATCTTCTCCTCGCTGACAGTCTCTACTGACTCTATTCTGATCATCAGCTCCCTGATCTCCTCGATCACTTCATCCAGCTGCTCCAATGGTTGCCTCTGTTCATGCAGTTTCCCCGGCTGTAAATTTTTTTTGCAATTGGGAAGATCACTGTGATTTCCCATGCCATCTTCTTCATCTTCCTCTGTGGCCTTAACTTTCCACCCTTCTACAGAGTTCATCTCTGCAGTCTTCTCTTGACTTTCCTGTTGTTCAGTCACCTTCTCTGATAGCTCAACTTCTTCCATCTCTCCTGCTGGCTCTAGATTATTCAGCCAATCCTCCATCATCTCCAGCTCCATCTCCCATGGAGTGATCAATCTGCTTGCCTGCTCTTTTTCTTCTTCTGCTGCCAGCTTCAGTGTTGCAGCTTCCTTCTTTTCAGCTTCCTGGTTGAAAGTATCGAGCCATTCCTCAGAATGCTCATTCCCTTTTTCTTCTTCTGCTTCTACTGTTGCTGCATCTGCAACATAGATTTCTGCCTCCCCTTGGGAAACTGGTAGGAATGTTTCAATTCCCCCAATCATCAGAAGATTTCTCTGATCTTCCTCTTCTGTCAACTGCATCTGTTGATACAAAATAACCTTTGAGTTTATGAGACTCTTAGCTAATATCATCTGCTCATCCCTGCCCACCTGGCAATATGGGATTTTCCTACTGCCCTCCCGATAGTCTATGGAATCAAATGATCCCATCTCTGTTCCCTTGCTCACCTGGAAAATTGGAAACTTTTCGCTACCCTCCTGACAGTCTATGAGATCCCGCAGTGATCTCGATCCATTTCCCACCTGGCACTGTGAATTTCCCTGGCTGTCCTCATGACAGTCTGTGGGATCCCGCAGTGATCTCAACCCTTTACCCACCTGACAATTATGAATTTCTTATCTACCCTCCTGGTAGTGCTTGAGATCTTCATCTAATCCCATTTCATCTTCAGCATCGCTGAGATTTCTCCCAGTCTCTGGCTCACATATCTGAACCCTCTCTTCTGGTCTGTTCAGGTTTTCAACATGCCTCAACCACCTTCTTAATAGCCTACATTGTCTTCTAGCCATCAACTTCTTGACTGGCCATTTTGCTTTCGTCTTCATGGGCCATTCATATACCCATCTTGACTTGGCGCTTTGTTGCATTCGTAATGCAAGCTTTTCTATCTCCACCCTTATATCAGTGAGCTCTTCATCTATTTCAAATATGCTCATCAGCTATGGGTTTTTCCTTCCATCATATCTATGACCTTCAGTAGCCATATTGTTGTCTCTGTCTTCTCTCCTGGAAAACCTGCTACTCACCTGCAAACAATCACCACAGAGTCCCCAACACACTGTCTTCTTTTGCCTTCTGCTTCTCTGCCTGAAATCTATAGACAGAGTTAAGGATCTGGTACCATAACTGATGCAGATGCCACCTCTACCTCGACAGAGTCTCTGCATGACCTCCCGGTCTTAAGGATCGTTCAATTTATTTCATGAGTCGAAGAAGATCTTTCGATTCTCTACTGGAATCTCCTTCAAATCGATCCACAGGTCCTTCGGGAAGCTCCCCTGTGCGAACAACACTAGGTGTGAGCTCCACCTTCTCCAAGCGACCACAATGCTAACACCAAGGCTCAATTCCAAAGGCGCTTGTCGAAATCTCATGATCTCACGAGTTCACGAGTCGAAGCTCTTGACTCCTCCTTCTCAATCCTGCGACACCTGAGATTGCGAAAATGGGTATAGCTCCCTTCTTTCAGCACCTTATGAGCATGACCACCATCTAGGATAAGCGCTAGCACCTCTCGCTACTCACCACTTCGCGAGTTTCAACGTCGAGCTCCCATGCTCTTATCTCATGAATCCCCGAGATGTGAGAAATCAACGGAGTGTTGACTCCTTTCCTTGCCAGCACCCTCCACATGTAACCGTAGGCTAGGGCTTAAATACTAGCGCCTCTCACAACACGCACCTTTGTGAGTTCGTGGGTCGAACTCTCGTGCCCTCCTGTGGAGATCTTTCGAGACACAATATTCAATGCCGGGTTGACTCCTTCCTTGACTCTTTTCTCTATTCGCAACTTCGCGACTTGGAGCATCCAATCTTTGGGCTCTCACTTTGCAAACCTCCGAGTTCATGAGATTCCTTGATCTCTACCACCTGTCCTCCTCCAATGGACGGTCCTGATCTCTTCATGACTTCGCCACTCACAAAGTCGAAGGACTTCCCTTTCTAACCTCCAATGTCTGAATCTTCGATAGAGAGGATCTAGTGACACGTGTCCTTCCAATCGGATGGCTCATATTTTCTTAGGACTTCGCTACTCGTGAAGTCAAGATGCTCACCTCTGTGAGTCCCGGTGCCCGAATCTCCGAAATGGATGATTTCATGACACGCGTCCTCCCGTAGATGGACGGCTCAGATTCTTTCGCAATTTCACGATTTCTGATGTCGAGTGTCCAGACTCTCGTCCTCCGGACCCCTGAACTCCCGAACGCCGATATCCCAATACAAACTCCTTCTTGGGACTTTCACTTCTGCTACTCTTCACGTGAGGTTTAAACCTCATGCAACTCTCGACAAATCCAATGACTGTCGGCTGTTTAGACCAAGATCTGACGGCTCAGACCTATCTTTACATTTCGCCTTTCCTACGCTGCCTGGACAGGAATCCATGGTCTAGATTCTCTCGACTGATCCGACGGTAGCTGTTGCTCCTCCCGAGCTTTGGTGCTTTCTTCCCAGACTTGGAAGAATTTCAAATTCTCAAAGGTCTTGACCTTTTTTCATCTTCCCTATGAGTTCTTCACCTTGAGTCTTGCCTGCGTTCTCAAAGACACTACTCCAATTGAGCTTTAAAGACTCTGAACTTTCCCAAAGAGTCCTTTCACTTCTGCACTCCTTGTAGTTATGGCTTCATGCATTGAAAGAACTACTCCTCTTGATATTATCCTTCGAATCCTCAAGGGATTCTACGAATTCTGTGCCTCTGCAGAGTCCTTGTACACAAAAGTGCTATTTCTTCTGAGCTTCTCAAATACTCATACCCCTAAGGGGTTTTATCCTTTTTTCCCTTCTCCTACAGAGGGAGAATTTGGATTCCCTCCTAGCTATCCTCCACTCAAGCAACCTCTTGCTGAGTGCTTATGGTGTTTAGCAACCCTGTGAAGATCCTTCAGTGGATTCTTCTTCAATTTCCAGAACTCAAAGAGTTCCTCCTGTGCACTTTGGAAATTACTCAATGCCCTCCTAGCAGAGTCTCAAGAATCCTCAGTGATTCTTTCTTCTTACGAACTCCCAGCAGAGTTCTTCCTTGGTGCACTCCTTGCACTGGCTCAATGCCCACCTAGTAGAGTTTTCAAGAATCCTCAGATGATTCTGACTTCTTAAGAACTCACAACAGAGTTCTTCTCCTGTTCACTCCTTGCACTGGCTCAATGCCCACCTGGAAAAGCTTTACAGAACTCCTTAGAGATTCTATCTGCAACTGTGTTCTCCACAACCTTGCCTCCTGAGGTGTTCAGCAACCTCAAAGGTCTTCCTCTGAATTGTTGATTTCAGCTACTGTGCCCACTTGGCTCATCTTTGTCTAAATCCGCAGAGTTCAGAAGTGCATCTATGCACTGGTATTCAGAGACCGCAGTACTCTATCACGCCCTCCTGGCATGAAACCACAAAGAACCTCTCAAGCCTGAAAATCAAACAACTCCCTGCAAATGTCTAACATACATCTACAACATAAATTGAACACACACTGACATTCATTCAACACAGGAAATATGCAGGAAAAACTATTGTTTGTATTAAATGGCAAATGCCTGTTTTTACAAGGTGTTTCTAAGCATGAACTATATCAAAGTCTCAACTCCTTCTCTTCTCTTACATCTCTCCTTACAAAATGAGATAGAAAATGATATTTTACAAGAGGGGGCTCTTAGAGCTCTTCCCTCCAATCTACCTACCCTATTCAATAGCATTGAATGGGTTGTCTAGTTCATAAATTAGATCTAGATCTCAGCCTTACAAACATTAAAGGCCTACCTACTCTAATGCCTGCACAAAGGCACGACTTCACAGCTCAACAGCCTAAAACATTAAATTACATTCAAATTCAAAATTGAAGACGAGGGTTGCGCCTCTCTTCATCCTTGAGTGCATGCGCTGACACGGCTCACTGGTTGGTTGGCTGATGTGGAGAGATGCTCCTGCATCAACAAGTAAGACCTACATTTCCCTATTATCACTGCACCCCTTGGCCAAACATTCCCTTTTCCATTTCATATGCTTACATGACCTAGATTGGTCTTCACCTGGGAGATACCCCAAACTTGAGGAGGATTAGCTCAATAGGACATCCTGAGACCCTCTCCAAACCTGGCTTGTTAAACTACATAACGTCTTTGAGAATTTATCTGGGTAAAGGGGGGTTTGATGCACATGTTTAGGTAATTTGATTATTGGATGTGATTGACATTGCTATGATCCCTATGACTTATGATCCCATGGAGGGCATACTTGTTGTTGCTGCAGGACCATGCCTGGTGGACAGGTACATATGAGGAGATGATTAGCTCGGACCTCCATGGGGCTAAAATCCCACCAGATGGATGTTGTGACCCCAGCTAGGGGCAGAACGACACCAGAGGATGGTTCCAGGAAAGAAGAAGAATGTTTCCTCTGAGACACTCCGATAAGCATAGACTCGGGGGCATCTTGCCCTTCCACCATGACATTGGCCCTTGAAGACCCCTGATGTCATCATATTGAGCCTTGATGTCATCCAGTTAGGGTTTTGGCATGATGACGGCTTGGTTGGTACGTGTGGCAGCTCCTGAGGCCTTTTGAGGCCTAAAATTCCACTTTTGAGGTCTATAATTTCATGATGGGGCTTAAGGTCACTCTAAGAGGTGCATGACATCATCACTAAAGACAAACTAGTGTTTTAAATTGTTAATTTTATGTAAAATTGGATTTTTGATGTAAACTGGCCATGTCAGCCTTTTTTTACCTAAAAGACAATTAAATGTCATTGTCATTGTATAAATAAGAGATAAATCTCTTGTATGTTTTCATCATTGATTCATCACTGAAGAAGAGGTCTGAAATTCGGCCTCCCTTAAGTGTTATTGGCTGAAACTAGTGGTGAGCGCTTCTTGAAGGAGGTCATTTTTTGTGCATTTTGGCTATTTTCTTGTGAAGGATCTTCAACTAGGGTGATTTGCTAGATTATTCTTGGTGAAGTAAGTGGAAATTCTGCATTTCTTTATTGTGAATGAATTATATGGTTATTTTTAACTTGTTTCATGTCCAAGATTATGAAATTGCTAACTTGAAATCCTAGGGGAATGACATGTGTTATCATCTTTTTCCCTATAATATTCCATATGTTAAAATCTCTTGAAAGGAACCTAATTTGAAGTAGATACTAGAGCCCTACCATTGTAGCACTCTAGTAACTCTACTTCCATTTCCAATTGCATAATTTATTACATTTTGTTCAAGGAAAGAGAAAATCGCTAGGGCCTAACCCTTGTTACTTTCTAGCAACTTTCTCTTGTAAAAGGATTTTTTGAGGCCTTCAGATACCAACGCCTCTCTTTTCCTTTCCATCCCTTAACTTAATTTTATCATTTGTTATCTTTCCTTTAATAATTTGTTGTTGTCATTAGTGACTCCATTTACCCTAGAAACACACTAGACTACCTCTTACAAGTGATGATTGAGAAAACAAGCATTTATATTCTCATCCTTGAACTCTATACTAACTGTTTGTAACCCTAAATTAGACTAAATCCAAAGCTAACTTGCTTTTGTAGAAACACATTGCTACAACCATCTAAACATACATTAATTTGGCACATTTACCTACATAACTCACACTAGAACCAATCAAAATTCAATTGTGATAATTGCAAGTGAATCTACTAGGTAAGTGCTAGTTTTGTGTGTAGTTTTCTTGCACTTTTGGCCAACTAAACTTGCTTCTATTGCAAAAGATAGCTACATCCATCTAACTACAGCAAAATTCCTGCAAAAGTGACATTAAAATCTAGTCTATCATTGCCAATTTTTCTTGTGACAATTTACTATCAAATTGCCTAGTTAAAGTCACTTTTTATTGTCTTTTTTCAAGCAATTTCAAGGCTTGAATCTTGTGGCTATTATAAGATATTAGTTTCTGTTATAAATTGATGCATTGCTGCAAATTCATAATCAGCTAGCTTATTTTACAAAGGTTTATTGTCTTATGAAGTACTAACAATCATCTGGTACCTGGAAAGTGCCCCGTTTGCCTTATTGTCTTGTTCTGGGCAGGTACACAATATCATTTATTTGCTTCATCCTTAAGACATAAAAGAAACCTCTGATTAGAGTGATCTATGGGAGGGGAAGGATTTCCTTGTGACTATTTTCCTTAGCCTTCTCAAACCCCCCAGGTCACTGGGGATGTCTCCCCTGGGGTAGCTTAAACATACTCCCAAATAGAAAGGGATCTCCTATTAAGGTGACAGTGATAGGTTATTCCTAGTTACACCAATTCTGTACCCACTTGCCTTGGGATTTTAGGACAAGTACAAATTGTGCTATAACATTTTGGCACCACTGCTAGGGAACATCGAGTCAATTTTCCTTGAACGACACTTTTTCAGTAAGCCTTTATCCAAAGCCTTCATTTCACAAAGCTTACCTGGCGAATCCACTGAGGATGATCCCCTCATCCCTTTGATAATCTCAAGGATATTGTCTAGCGACTCCACTGATGACAACCCGTAGAGGATGTCAGCACACACTCTCTCGTCCTGTAGTTCCTATTGTCCCCATGGAACCTCCTAAATGGTCTCCTGAAGAACTCTTCAACCCTTTAGACTTAACCAATATCCAAGGAGGATTACATGATCTCCCTAAAAATGTCGATTCATGGATACCCAAGTTTTCCAAAGAGTTTGGGGCTTCTGGTAACACACATTGGACCAAATTTTGTGAGAGCTATGACTTTCATTAGTCTGGGAAAGAACATCTTGACACATTCATGAGACTTTTCTTTGCCTCACTTACTAGAACTACTAGAAAATGGAGCACTAAACTCCCAAGCAAAAGCCTTACAACATGTGAAGATTTAGAATAAGTTTTCCTGCAAAGACGGGGTGTGATGGAAGATATGGTTGTTGGATCATGTTGTCATTGATGCCAATGGTTTGATTGATTTATGTCATTGATTGATGTCAAGTGATTGATTGATGTAAAAGGATTGATTCATTAATGATTGATGTAATATTATATGTATTTTCCTTGATGAGAATGCATAGATGAAGATGGATCAATGAGTTGTCATTGATATGATGAAGATGGATCAATGAGTTGTCATTGATACATGATGAAGATGGATAGTTGTGGTTTCATTGGTATATGATGCATTGTTGGAAAAATGTATAGATGACTCATTATTGGTTTATCATGATTGATAAGGTGCACAAATGGATGAACTCCAAAGTGGTCCCCTTATGGTGAAAGCCCTCACGGGAAGACGCTTTGCGGATTGAGTTATCCTAGAAGAATGGTTGGAGGACCCTTGCTCTCATTATTTTATTATCA
>ML777352.1:447655-466573 GCA_009831015.1 Picea engelmannii
CTCATTCACCCCCCCCCCCCTCTAAGTGTGGTAGGTGTGTCCAACAATGGAATCCCTTTATTCCCAATATCTCAACATCTACAAACAAAACCATGAAACTGTTAGGGAATTTAATGACAAGTTCAATACCTTAATTAGTCGAGTTGATTCTGACTTTCTACCAGAGAGCGCTATTCTCGGACAATACTTAAATTCTTTCGAAGGAAACTTCCAATTCATCCTTAGGAACCGATTCCCTACAAACCTCAAGGAAGCACAAGATGATGCTTGTCAGATTGAAGAAAATCTCAAATGTTGTGATCCCATTCCCCAGGACCAAGATGATGTCCTATGGTTCAATGAGGAAGAGGTTGAAGAAGAACATGATTTCCCAGAGATACTAGAGGTAAACGATGAGATTAAGTTAACCGTTCCCCCTGAAGGGGTTAGTACTTGGAAGAATGGGTTCTCAACTATAAAAGATGCCTTAATTTTTTCAAAACAACATGAACCCTCTAAGGATCTCGGTACCTTTGAAGAAATCACTAAGTTAGAAAGGTCACTATCATAAACCCAAAAGCCTCTTTCTATGAGACTTCCTCAGACAATAAAACCTCATGCTCCAAAAAAACAATTTTTTTCGAACACTTTGAACCTACAAAATGTTGCAAGACAAAAAGATGATCCTAAGTCCTTATCATGCAAAGACTCCCATTTTGAACTGTCGAGTTTTGTACCTTGGGAGGTGTTCTCCATATTCTTATGACCTCCTTAGCACATGAGGGAAGGACATTACACTTTGTACCTTGTACTTTTGTCTAACTTCACTTTGACTTTGTCTAAAAGTGAAATTTAGTGATTTTGGCCTAAAATGACTATTAATTCACAAAGGGGTGAATTAGAGACATAAAGTTGACTTAGGAAACTTAACCCAAAGTGGGTTTGTGATTTATATTTTCATGGGGAGATCTCAACCATCGATGAGATGGGAAATGGGATGATCTCCACCGTTGATTGTCTAGGTTTCCTTTTGGATGTCAAAGAGGGGCGCAAAGGGTGAAGGAGGGCACATTCTTCACTTGTTCATTTTCTTGTTGAGAAAGGAGCTCTTGGAGGATGGAGATGAGGTTAGATTCATGAGGAGACTTGAGCTAGGGTGCTTTCTTTCATGGAGGGAGGCTTGCCTTGTATGCCATAGCTTATTTACTAGAGAGGTTTTGCTGTTGAGGAGGGTGCATTTCCAGATTGGGGTGCATCAGCAGTTGAGGGACTTCTAGCCATCAAATTGTAGTGAGATCAATTACAGAGGATATCCATTCAGTAGATCTTCATTGTTGTGGAGGGGTTTCCATATCTGAGCTCAAAGTTGGCAGTTGGAGCAGATTTAGTGGTTCTGGCAGTTTGCATGAGGGGTGTACCATTCTGGGGCACATTTGGTGATTTTGAGCTTGTATATCAGCTTAGTTGGAGTTGATATTGTATCAGGTTCTTTCATATATTGTGTTTACTGTAACCCTTCTTCTGCTTTCCTCATTTATACATATATTCCAAACTGGTTTTCCCCGGGGGGGGGGGGGGGGGGGGNATCCAGGGTCATGTTGACCAAAAATACCTCTGTCTACAAATGCATGATTTAATTTCTTAGATCCGTTCATATTTAGCAGTAAACGATGTTTAGGTGTGTTATGTTTATTTTGAGATGCATGTACTAAATTCTGGTGACAAAAACAACATGCTAGAGCACCCAAAATTGAGAACATAATCGTAAAAAATCAGCAAAATACTTTTGGAATGTTGGCTGTTATAAAACAACAATAAATATATTACCTTACAGTTGAAACTTAGAGCCTTTTTTGGTCAAAGACAGAACAAGAAGGCAAGCTGATAGGACCTGGATTTTTCACATGGTATCAGAGCTTCGATGGCTGAAATTTTGGACAGTTGGGACAACATTTTGAGTGGCTGTCATACACTTCTTTCTGACAGATTTTTGAGGAAAGCCATTGACTCATTCAGTGGTTGTTAGAGGGCATAATTTTTTCAGAGGATTTTTGGGCAATTTGGACACTAGTCATCAGTATCTTTTCACACCTACACAGTAGGAGTGAGGCTGATTTGACGTTGACCTCTTTTCACACCTATTTTGTTAGAAGTGAGGTCAGATTACACTTGTCTCTTTTCACACCTGTGTTGACAGGAGTGAGACAATGTTTTCCTTGGTAGTGTGAGCATCAGTTGGGGATTGCAGTTTGGCAGACATGTCATCATCTCATATGTGAGTTGAGGACAGGCTAGCAGGGGCTAGCAATTGCTCACCTTGGAAGGCGAGGATGGTCTTTGTCTTAGAGGACCTCAAGCTATGGGATATAGTCGAGGCATTTGTTCCCCCCATTCTTGTCACTGCTCCTGTCTTGGTGGCAGAGTTTAGGAAAAGGAACACCAAGGCGAAGAGGACCATTTTTGATGTAGTTCGTGACCATATCATACCCCATTTGACGGGGAAGGCTTGTGCATACGAGATGTGGGAATATCTATGCAAGTTGTAAGCTTTATGTATATACTTTTAGAGTATTTGGCAGTCCAACATGGGCCTTAATTCCAGTTGAAAAGTGCAAGGCTGTGGAGAAGAAAATCCAACCATTGATATTTGTTGATTACTGTGAGGATATGAAGGCACATAGAATATTTTATCATATTTCTAAAGAAGTGTTCTTTCAAAGAGATGTCCGATTCGATGAAGGCTTCAACCCCACATCACATACATCTCCATTCCCATATTTTCATGCTAACAATGGTGTGGATCATGTTGAAATTTTTTCTTTTGTGCAAGAAGATGATGATGACCATTTTGAAGTTCAATATCAACATCAACCAGAAGAAAATCTACCACCTACACCAACAGAGAATGGGAATCCTTAATAGGAACAACTTGATAAAGAACTACATCTCAGGAGGAGATTTTGTGAGAGAAAGAGGCCCGACAGGTATGGCTATGAGCTAACTGATTTCAACTATTCTACCTAAACCTCTTCCTCGATTCAGTCACAAACAATGGGTGTCTCTTTTTTTAATCATACTATCTCAAATGATCCACAACAATTTTCTAACGTTGTTGGCATACCTGAATGGGATGATGCCATGACAAATGAGTATTCTTCATTGATGAATAATCACACATGGGATCTCGTTTCTCTTCCAAAGGGACAAAATCTAGTTCATTGTAAATGGGTCTATAGGACCAAATATGCAACAGATGGATTTGTTGACAAGCATAAGGCACATCTTGTGGCCAAAGGATCTTCACAGGTTGAAGGGATTGATTACTCTAAGACCTTTTCCCCTGCTCCCAAGATGAATTCTATACACCTTGTGCTTTCTCTTAATTCTTCCAAAGAATGGCCAGTCTACCAAATGGATGTGAAGAGTGCCTTTTTGCATGGTTATTTAAATGAGGAAATCTACATGGAGAAGCCTCCTAGTTTTGTGGGAGATTCCTCTCTTGTTTGCAAGCTCCAACGTTCTTTGTATGGTCTCAAACAAGCCCATCGAGCTTGGTATGAGAATATGGATAGTTTTATGATTTCTTCAGGTTTTGATCGTTGTCATTCTGATCCTACAGTTTACACTCAGAGGTAGGGCACTGATCTCTTGATTCTAGTTCTGTATGTGGATGATTTAATTCTCATAGGGATTTCTTCATCTATGATTCAGAGTATTCAAAAAGCATTGATGGGATAGTTTGATATGATAGATCTGAGACTTCTGCATTATTTTCTTGGTCTGCAGGTTCTTCAATCTTTCAGAGGAATCTCCATTTTTCAGCAAACGTATGCACTTGATTTAATTTAGCGCTTTGGCATGGTTGATTGTAAACCTGCCCCTACTCCATTTTAGTTAAGAGTTACCCTTTCTTTTAGTTGCTTCTCACCATATGTTAATCCTTTGTTATATCGACAATTGGTTGGGAGTTTGTTGTATTTGATTTGTACATGTCCTGGCATCTCTTTTGTAGTAGGACTTGTCTCTCGGTTCTCTCAAGATCCTCATGAGAGTCATTGGAAGGAAACAAAGCGCATTCTGAGGTACATTTAGGGTACTACCAATTTTGACATTTAGTACTCTTATGGTGCTTCTCAACATGTGGGCTTCATTGACTCTAATTGGACTGGTTCAGTTGATGATCGAAAGTCCACATGTGGCTTTGTCTATTTCCTTGGCTCCACACCTATTACATGGTCTTGCAAAAAGCAATCTGCAATTGCTTTATCCTCTGTAGAAGCTAAGTATCATGTTGTAATTCTTGCTAGTTAGGAGGTTCTTTGGCTTCAACAACTATCGACAGAGTTTGGCATTCAACAGGATCATCACACCACTCTTTGGTGTGATAATCATAGTTCCATACACATTTCTCGCAACCCATTGGAACATCAACGGACCAAACACATTGAGATTCACATGCACTTCATTAGACAACTCATACATGATGGTGTTCTCAGCTTGGATTATTTTTCTATTGAAAGGAAAGTTGTTGACATCTTCACTAAACCTTTGGCATCACCTCGTTTTCTTCAACTACGATCAATGCTTGGGGTGAAGGAAGTTGTCTCTGGGGGGTTATCTTGAGACCTCCTACCTTCACTTTTTTTTTCTCTCTTTAGGGGAGGAGTTTTTTTCCTACGGGTTTTCTCCTTTCTCCACTTATGAGAGTTTGTATTGGGTACCTTAGCAAGCCTAGTAGCCATGACCCATTTTTTGATTTTTTATACTTCCCTAAGTTGCACTTATGGGGGGGTGTTGATGTATAAATTTACTTAGGACATGCCATGTTTCTTGGTTGTGTGTGGACTCACACCATGTGAGTCTTTGACTTATCACTGGAGTGGGTGAATTTCCCAACCATCTCTTTGTCTTATTACTCCAATGGGTGAATTATCCATCTACCTCCACTAAGTGTTGTCTCCTCTCAACCTATTATAAATAGAGGAGCTCTTCATTGTAATAAGATAAGAAGATAAAATAGATCAGTCTCTCTTTTGTAGAAGGTTGTTTATCTTTGCAGTTATCTTATTCCTGTGATATTGTTTTTCTCAATATTTACAGTTTCATCTTTTGTCCTTGTTCCAAAAAGAATGGATGTAATACTTATGATGTGTGCATGTTAGCATATGTTTAATTAGTTTAAATAAATAAAAATATGTGAATCATCTTATAGTTGTGGTATGTTAATTATTTCATTTAACGAAGTGTAAGGGATGCTTGCAAGAAAGAAGCACGTGATAAAAAGTCTACAACACATGTTTATTTTGAAAGGGTTTTTTGTTTTAGAGTGTAATTCTTTTTCCTTACTATATCCATGAAAATCACGATTGTTTTGAATTTTAATTATGTCAAATATTCCATGCAACACACAAAATTACAAGAGATAGTTGCAAAAAGGACACGTGGCAAGCCACATAATCAAAAGTATAAACCATTGATAACATACAATTATTTGTTACAATAAAATAATGAAAAAAAAAACATATTCTGCCCATATTGCATTCTTTATGCATGCAAATCCTCACTTTTGGTATCAACCATAGTTGCTAAATTCAACTAAATTAGGCCGAGTAATTTAAAAGTTTATAAATTATAAAATTCAATCGATCTAATTAATTAGTATGTTTTGGTTCACTTGCCATGTGTAAAGATATTGAAGTAAGGAAAATGACAATTCAATGTTCGGTTTAACACTTTGTTTAAACCACCTCCTTGTACAACCACTACATTTTTTCCAGACCTCTTGATTGCCTATCAAGAAGGGGTAAAGAATTTTTAGGAAATATTTTATGGAATTTAGTAAGGAGAGCATGAGTGAGTTCAATCCCTTTATTTTTCAATGTTATACTTAATACAAATTCAGATCAAATTTAGTAACTATGGCACTAACATCACTAAGTGTTTTAGTGTCATATCTTGTAAAACCTATGTAGTTGATAACATTATTAGTCCCTATCAAAGGAAAGGACTATAGCAATGAGTTAGTCATTGACTAACTAATAGTTTCACCCTTGACTTTTAATTTTTTTGGATTTCCAATGTTTAAGTTGGGGAAATCTAAATAGTATAATTTTTTGGAAATAAAATAAATAAAAAAATGATTTTTATCTTGAATCTCATTGGACTTCAATATTGAAGTCTTATTGTCATGGTGACGACTTGAATTGATAATCACTGCTATTTGCATTAATATTTATTCATACTTTATTCTCTTTGTTAGCCCTGTAATTGTCAATCCCTGTAACTGTCAAACCCTGTATCGTCTCTCTAACCATTGTAGCTTTTGTTGAGATTAGAGCCTACAGGCTACACCGCTTTCTTCTTCCACACAGATGTAACTGTCAGAATTTGTACCATCTCTCTAACATTATCCTGACCACTACACCTGTCAAAGACCTCCATTTCATCACAAGAAACGATTAAATTAATTATCTCTCTACTTTAAACCATTTTTTAATTGCTATCGGTTAATAACTTGAACCCATGACTACAAAGGTGACTGCGAGTATTTAAGTATCTATTTGTTATCATGACCACCAACGATCAAAATTCAACACATCACATGCCGTCAGAGGGGGTCTAGCACGTCCTAGAAGCGCTATTAAATAATTCCACGTCAAAAAAAAAAAAAAAAAATTGAAAATTATTCTGAAAATGTTAAAAAGAACCTAAAATTTCCTAGGAAGGGTAATATTTTAAATTGTCCGTCATTAAAATTTTCTGACACTGTAACTTACCAATTAACACTCCACTGGAGTACACTGTACAGGTAGATATCTGAAATTAATTAATTTCTTATTTTTTAAGAATTTCATTTAAACAAACCACATTCCCAAATATGAAATATACTTGTCAAAGAGTGCCACACTTGGGCTCTTCTCATTATATTAAACCTCTGCAATAAATATGACACATAATAGTATTAGATGTGCCATAGATTTATTTTATTTTTTATCCCATTGATAAGAATAAGATGCAGAGCATTAAATGATCCTGACAACTGAGGCAACTCGAGAGTCAATGGTCATTTGAAATAACTTGGAAGTTGGTCTGCTAGTTGGAACTTGGAGCAATGGAGCAAGGAGGGGAATTAATTGTAGTTGTTGGGTTAGGTGATATAATTAATGTGCTCTCCAATCATGATACAAAACTATTTTTCCTCTTCGAAGTGCTTGAATATCCAATGTCCATTACATTTTCTCTGGAGTCTGCTTTGTTTCAGAATTTCCAATTGCAACCATTTCCCCCGGATTCACTATACGTACTAGCCAAAATGCCATTGTTTGGAAGTTATAAGTTTTTTTTAGGTTTTCTGTGGAACTTTTGGTCCATTTTCCATATTTCTACTCTCACCCATTTCTTCGAGATTCACTATACCCACAGGCCAAGACGTGAACGAGGGGACAACTTCACCAAACCAGAAAGCCAAGGTCCTATTTGCAGTATCTCCAGGTTTGCAATTGGGGTTTCAAGTTTGTTTGTGAAATTTCTATTGAAATTAACATAGGGTTTCAACTTTCTTTCCCGTTAATTTTATTGCACTGTAATATTGAAATTAACATGGGGTTTCAACTTTCTTTCTGGTTAATTTTATTACACTGTAATATTGAAATTAACATAGGGTTTCAACTTTCTTTCCCGTTAATTTTATTGCACTGTAATATTGAAATTAACATAGGGTTTATTTCCCATTAATTATATTGCACTCTCATGAGTCTAAGATTATCAAATTCAAGGTATTTTAGGTATTACAAATTTCTAGGGCACTGTCTTAAAACCTACCTTAAACCGGTCTAAAATTGTTCTTTTCAACATTCGGTCCATATTAGTGAATAGATAGAAAACCTCTAAAATTGATGTCTAAGTTTGTTTCTTTTTCCTTACAACTCTAGCAACAAGAAGAAAAATAACAAATTTGGTATGAATTCTTAATTATGTTATTTTATCTCAGTAAAGCATAATCAAAGCTTATTAGAATATTTTTTCTTTTTTCTTTTTGTGTCTATAGTTATTCAGTTATAGTCCCATTAATTTTGATTGACAAATGACTTTTATTGGAGGTTAGAAAATTTAAATTTCATGATATTTTCTCGTTTAGATACACTAGCCATAGAATCACTGATACAAAAGAGTTGAAAAAAGTTACAACCATTATAGAGTTTCTTAAAAAAGGGGGATTCTCCTTTTATCTACATCATGGGTATTTAGCAGCCCCCAAAATACAATATGCATTGCTTCTAAAAAACAACTGAATGTAAGATAAAAAGGACAAATATGAACAATAGGAGTCATGACATGTACAATACTCACATATAAAGCTATCCCAAAAACTCAAAGCATTTTAAACAACTATCAAGGAATGACACATTTATTGCAATCCTCAATATGCATTCTCTTAGCTAACATGCCATTTTGCTCTCTCATTAAAATTTTAGTAATTGTGATAAATATATTTACAAAGTCTTTATAGTTGAGAATTAGGTTCTCAAAGACAACTTCAAAAGGATTTTGACTCTTAATATAGGAAATAGAATAACATAAGGTTTGTGCATTTCTAATGCCAAAAACATTATTACTAGGAATATGCTCATCTAAACTAGAGGCTATCTAGAACTGAAAAATAGACCTTTACTGAAAGGACTCAACCTATGACTGATTACATATTACAACCAATTGATCAATACTTTATCCTTTTTTGCCCCAGTATGGCCTCTCCTTGCTGCTAACAGGGGGAGCCACAAAGTTGCATCCTCTCCAAATCTCATCCCCATGTTATAGAGGTAATATCAACAACAACCTATATGAACTTTGTTACAGTAAAAAAAAATATTCTTAGTAAAATGTCTATTTTGTTACTTCCAGCTAAATGTTCCTTCAACAAAAAATTCACCCTACCTCCAATCTACCATCATCAGTTAATTGCTACCTTCCCCTTAGAGTTGCTTGGTTGCATATTTTTCAGGTGTATTTCAGCTGAGAGTTCCCTGTGGCACCGAGATTGCTATGAGTGAAATCATAAGAGGCTAGACCATGATAAATGAAAAATTTGTAATGGATTGGTGTATACCTCCCGAGAGAATGCAATTGCCTAATAAGCCCGGAATTACATTTCAACCCTGAGCTTCCCCAGATTAAACAAAAAAGTCAAAATTTATGTCCTACCTTCTTGCATATATCTTATAGATTCATAATTCGTCTAGTATAAGTGGTTTGTGCTAGAACAAAGGGGACAAACTTTACTAACCCTTTCCCTTTGGCCACAACTAACGTGTTGTCTTTGGGCTCATTCTCTTGAACGTTCATCATGGAATTAAATTGCAGATAACCATGGGCATATATGTAGGGGTCTTATGAGGAGAAACAATATTAGGCTCATGTTTAAATAATGGGGTTTTACCTTTCAAGGGAATGGTGTGAGATAAAATCTAGCATTAGAAGTATACTTAAGTTCAAACAACTATTGTTAGAATTAGGGAAAAAATAGAAACAATAATGCCCTTTTAATTTTCTGTTCACTAGATCAGCATATATGAGAAAAGAAATAGACAGATCTAAAATAAATTCTGAGTATAAACAAAATTTTTGAGTGAAAATACAAACCTCAAGCTTACCTCCTGATCTATGAAAGATGTGCCTGACACATGTGTTAATGTAAACCTTTAAAATATGCTCAAAAATAGTTTTAGGTTCATGGATCAAACCTCTAGGGTTTGATCTCTATCATATGGACTTAGGGATAGTTTTGCCAAGGTATAGACCATCACAAGACAACTACAACAAGTACCCCACAAGAAGGGACAACAAGGTATTGGCCATAGATGAGAAAACAATAGCAGGTGCCCCACAAGAAGGGACATCAAGAACACCACAAAAGGGACAACAAGATCTCCACAAAAAGGAACAAAAAGATCTGCACAAAAAGGGACAACAAGATCTCCACAAAAAGGGACAACAAGATCTTATAAAGAAGGGACAACAAGATCTCCACAAAATGGGACAACAAGATCTTCAAAAGAAGGGACAGCAAGATCTCCACAAAAAGGGACAACAAGATCTTCAAAATAAGAGACAGCAAGATCTCCACAAAAAGGGACAACAAGATCTTCAAAAGAAGGGACATCAAGATCTCCACAAAAAGGGACAACAAGATCTTCAAAAGAAGGGGCAACAATATCTCCACAAAAATGGACAACAAGATATTCAAAAAAAGGGACAACAAGATCTCCACAAAAGGGACAACAAGATATCCACAAAAAGGGACAACAATATATTCAAAAGAAGGGACAACAAGATCTCCACAAAAAGGGACAACAAGATATTCAAAAGAAGGGACAACAAGATCTTCAAAAGAAGAGACAACAAGATATCCACAAAAAGGGACAGCAAGATCTTCAAAAGAAGGGACAACAAAATCTCCACAAAAAGGGACATCAAGATATTGAAATGAAGGGACAACAAGATGTTCAAAAGAAGAGACAAAAATATCTCCACAAAAATGGACAACAAGATCTTCAAAATAAGGGACAACAAGATGTCCACAAAAAGGGACAACAAGATCTTCAAAAGAAGGGACATCAAGATCTCCACAAAAAGGGACAACAAGATCTTCAAAAGAAGGGACAACAATATCTCCACAAAAAGGGACAACAAGATCTTCAAAAGAAGAGACAACAAGATCTCCACAAAAAGGGATAGCAAGATCTTCAAATTAAGGGACAACAATATCTCCACAAAAAGGGACAACAAGATATTTGTTGCACGAAACTCCTAGACTACGTATTGACATTATAAACATTTCAAGATCCACACCGATAAGCCATTCTGTTACTAAAAAATGGCAATTATAACATAACTAACATAGACATATGTCAAATAAAAATAGAATATAGATAAATATAACTATCTATATATCCATGGCTCCTAAGATATTGTTGTATGAAGTGTCCTTTAAGAGCCAAGAGTCACCGTTACTAAAAATCTGAATTGTGCAGATTTTTTGTTCACTGAAAAATCTGATATATGTAGTTTCAATTGTAGTATTGAGTTTTGGTGGGTCAATTTTGACAGTTAAAGAAAAACAGGTTTTGATTAATGTTACTCATTTTAAAGAGACATACAAATGATTTTATTCCCATTTAATTTGTATTTTTATATTCCCTTTTTTTTTTACTGTGTATAGGTATAAATTATTGAAAAATGTCAAGTTTGGGTCGTCCTAAAGAGGATAAAAAACAACGTTCAATAACTGATGCATTTGGTATTCCTCAATGCTCTAATCAACCATGCAACTCTGAAAATGAAGTATGTGATCATCCATTTGAAGGCCATGAATCAGATAGTGCAGAACTTCTTGAAGAGGAACCAACATCCAAGAGGCCCAAAAGAGCATTGAAGTCCAACTGGAAGCAAGGGCAGTATCCAGGTTTGCATTTTTTTATTGTTTCAAGTTTGAAATAAGAAAAATACACTGTGATTTGTGTAATCTATGTTAATCTTTGGTTGAAATGTTGAGAAATTCCTTTGTGTAATCTATGTTAATATTTGGTTGAAAGGATAGAATTTTAGCGATTACAAAACTAACACCAAAAATAAAATAGAGGAAAAAATGTACCTCATAGACTATTTTACTCAAGCACATGAACCTTTTTGTAATCCATCCAACTGTTACAATGTTTGCCAGGTTTTTAAGGTTTTCTAAGAAGGATAATATAATGCATTGTGCAAATTTTCAACAAAGTTCTAGCATACTTGTTCTCTTCTCCCCTTTCATGTCTCCCACAATTCTCCTTTATGAGGAGATAAGAGACTAGAAAGTAGTTCTCCTTCAAGTACCTTTTAGTTATGGCATGAAATTATAGTAAATAAGAGGTGAGCATTTTGGCAAATAAAACAATAATAAATACAGGTTATTTGTTGCCCACCACCTAGAAGTTTTAGTCACTTTATGTTTCATTTATGCTTGAGAGTCATCCCATATGAGTTTGGCTTTCATCAGTTCAATTCTTTTTTTTTTCCTCTTTTTTTTTGCATTTTAACAACTCAGTTAGCTAAATTATTGATTGGAATAGTAATAATTTGTTTAACAATTTTTTTTATGAAGTGTGTACTTAATTTATTTTTGTCAATTGAAATGTAATTTTTTTTTTAACTTTTAATCCTGGAAGGGCAGCATGGATACATACCCTTCTCATTGAAATTAGGCCCCGCCCTTCAAATTTGATCACTGATGACCACCACACGCATCAAAGACCTCGATTTCCTCACAAGAAATGATTAAGTTAATTATATCTCTACATTATAATCCTATTCATAATAACAACAAATGCAAAGCACCAACTTTCCACAATCAAACACAATCGATATATTAACCAAACCAACAACAATCCACAAGATCCAAAGTCTTTCCGGAAGATAATTTTGTGATGGGAATGAACATGGAAATATCTCCACAAATATTCAATTCGAAACATCCTAGAGCCTCACAGAGGTTGATCACAACAACTTCAATGGCGATGGAAATGGTGGGGGAGAAGTAATCATGACACACAGAAAAATGACAAGCTCGGACTCCCTAGCATGGAAAGACATGTTTGATGGAATCGCACATATCAGCATAGAAAACACGTAGAATTTCTCTGTTCAAGACGTCAACAATTCGAATCCCGTAGAGAAAAAAGACTCCCAGAAGAAAAATGAAGGAGAAGGCGAGAGCGAGTACAAGTCGTCACAGCTAACAAGGAGTCAAGAGCTCCATCTAGCTTTGTATATCGTGCTGGTGAATGGGGGGATCATTCTTTCATTAGATACTCTGTTTAGTGTGGGCAAGTTGTTCAAAGAATATTGGATGCCAATTCAATGGGTGGTTATGTGTTCCATGCCGCTATGGAAGATATAGGCCCATTGGTCATTGGTGGAGTTTTGGAGTTAGTCGTTAAAAATCAACCTTCTGGAGACCATCCTGGTGCTCCCCATGGTCATCTATGACACAATGGTGAGGACCTTTAATGATTTGAAGGTGGCCATTGGGTTGTCAGAAAGAGAAAGAAGTTTAAGGGTCAGAGCTCAGAATAAAACAAGAACAAGAATCGGCAGGCTGAGTTTTATAAACTGGGTTGGTTTCCTTTGCGTTGTTCATGCTGACATACGAGTGCATGGGGGTGGCCATGTGGGTGGTAGTTTTATTCAGGATTTTCATTATGCACATCGAAGGATGGACCGTGTACTTGCAGGACTCGACCCCTGGTGGGAAAATGCATGTGGCCTCAACACTTGTGACGATTTCAATGGCCTGCCAACAAATGGTAGATGATGATTCACAATTTCCCATTTGGAGCTGAGTTAGACAAGGCTTGACCCAGTGCATGCTCAAGTGCCAACATATGGTGATAGCCCTTGGGATGATTTTGATGATGATCATAGGATCCATGGCTGAAATTATGTTCTTTTTCATATAAAATAGGGATGGAAAGCAGAGACACGGTCATGTCCATCAAAGTCCATCTTCAGAAGAGTAATTATGTATAGGGGTTGGGGTTTAAACAATGGATTAATTATAACAACATCCCATAATTGATGGACACTTATACAGTTAAATTTTACGAGACAATTTCATAACAAGTCGATGTGATTGCTCAAAAATACAATATGATTGAATTGACACAGTCTTTCAATAATTATGTGATGAAATACAAGCCCAACGAGAATTCAACCTCTTCGGTGTTGGTGATACTACCTCATCCCATCATGCAGAAGCTCCATAACATCCAGGTCAAGGCACATAATAGGGATTTTCGAGCGATTTATACAGAAGTAGAGGGAATCTTCGGGGATTTGGCGCTTTCAGTCGAGGTTTTAATGCCAAAGTTCGAGGGGTTTGCAGTTCATATCTTGGATGTTGTGAAAAGGGTTTACGCGAGAAGCACCATGGTTTTAACTAGAAGCATGAATCTAGTGTTGTCTATTAGGGTTTCAGTTGCATCTGGCACAACTGGGGTTTTTAACTTTTTCTCTCAGTCTATGGTGTTATTTTGTCTTATGTACTGTCTTATTACAATAGAATCTGGTGGAGTGATAGATCATGTGTTTGATATGTTTCCCATTTCTAATAAAACGAGGGGTCTATGGGAAAAATTTCTCGACTGTGCCTTGAGTAGTGTGATGTTGGCTACTGCGAAAGTTGCTTTGTTTCAGGCGGTAGTGACATGTTTTTTTTTTTTTCAGATTCTTTCAAATACATTTTGTGTACATGTCCACTGTGCTTGCTTTTACAAGTCCAATGTTGCCCATATTTCCATCTTGGGTTTCTTCTTTTCCTGTTGCAGTACAACTAGTTGTTGAGGGTCGGTATGTTCAAAGCGTTTTGTTGAATTTTATCCATCTCTACATTATGGATTATGGAGTTACTGAGATCCATTGTGATGTACTAGGGAAAAATGCATATCTTATAGGACTCAACATAATTGGTGGCATGGATCTATTTTACTCTACCTTGGAGGTGAGTCATATTATATTGATTCATTTATTTTTGGTTTTCTCATTGAAATGCAAAGAATGTCGCATGCAGTAAGGTCTTATTCACTTTGTTCTTCAAAGTTTTCTTGTTAAAATATAGTTCATGGTAACTCATTGGTCACCCATTTTATATTTGGAGATCGAAATCCACATCTTTATATATAAACCCTTAGAGTGCATATCAAAAATAGGGCATATAACTTAATTTCAGTGATATTCAACATGTTATTAGAATTTGGTTTGAGGTTGATGGTTGATTTGCACTGTGTAGAAGACCTAACCCAAAGTTTGTCTTTAAGGGGGGAGGATGGGGTTTAGGATAGAAATCCAAACCTATCAAAACCTTCATATTGAAAGGGGGGCACATAAAAAAGTGGTAGAATAGCCCACCGGCCAGGAGCAAGACTTGGGTTTGATTCCTGTCCTGTCAAATTTTGAACATTAGTGCCATATTTGTGTTTTTTAATGAGGCTCATCCTGCCTATAGGATCTGCCTCTGCTTGTGTTTTCAAAATCGTTGCTAAGGTGAGTAAAGAGACCATTTGAATGTACTTGAAGCTTGTTTTGGATCGTTTTTTATTGTCATAAAAATTTCCCTTGCCTCCTTGCATGTAGGCCATATTTTTCAGTGTTTTGGCTCTTGTATTGTTGGGGTTTGTTTAAAAAATTGCATTATATTTCTCACAACATCTTACCCATTCAAAAAAACTCCTGTCCATCTAAAGAATCCCCTTGTTGAGATTCTAATGAAAATCAAACGACATGTTTCAGTAGGACCTGAACCCAATCACGTGTTCTCTAAGAGGAAGAAAAACCATTTATGCGTCCTCTAGGTTGTTGTGCATCCTCAAGCTCAACAACAATATATCTAGACCCATTTATAAGTGTTTTAGTCAATTACCATCGAATTAGTACGATTTTCCAAAAACAAGTGGGGGTTTGTCTTATGTTTTAGGGTTTCATAACCAAAAGAGGAAAAATTTACTAATGGAATTGAGTGGTTTGAAAGGGTTTGGCATGATGGTATAGTATAAAATAGCCTGTTATGGTAATGAAAGACTAGCTTCTAGGATTTCCTACATGGATCATTCATGAATCCTTACTACTTCTCATGTTGCCAACAACTGCTAGAACTAGAACGAATCTAAAGTATATGTTGCATTTTTTTAGTTTTTCTTAGAAATTGGTCAAAGATTTGAAAAAATTGATAGAGTGACATATATCAATTGTTGAGATTGCATAGTCCAAGCTGATATTTTGGACTTTTGAAATTTTGGAGTTGAATTGAGCTGAAACCTCAACTTTGGAGGATATTCGGTGGTAATTTGTGACCTTTGACATCGACTTCTTATATAACATTGTTTAATCTGTGCCTTTGATGCCACATGCATTGTTTCTTGGGGCACATGTGTAGGCTTTGTTTATTAATGCTCTCTTGAACATTGGCCTCAGGTACTCTGCTCATTTGCATGGGTACAAAGGCTTTTTCTTTATAGACTGAATAACTTTATTTATGCTCCCTACTATTATTTAAAGGCTCCAAAAAACCTCTAGTCTATTCAAGATATAATTTACTAATTCAAAGAAGCATTGATATCACTAGCATGTAGTAGATCAATATACAAAAGCATCATCGCCGACATGTAGTAGATCAATATAAAGAAGCATCACAAGGGTGTCATAGCCAAATAAAATGATATAAACATCATTCCCTCCCTCAATTTACTACTATATAGGGTAAGGGGTGGAGGAACTAAATCCTATTGATGCATGAGTAAAGGTAGATCCAAAGGCAGTTTATTTTGTTCAATAGTAACATCGAGATAACGAGAAGAGACAGATGCAGGTGCATTTGCCTAAGTAGATTGCCTTAAGGAAATTCCAATTCTAGTTCCAGTTGAGCCATAATCAGTTTACATTTAAACAACAGGAGAAGCATTGATAGCGGGGCCTCATAGGAAGTAGTATCCATAAGGAAATAAGAGCTCAAGGTCGAACCTTTAGCCTTTAAACCAAAACTAGGGCTGATGATTTGAACACAATTCATAATGTATTTACATAAGAGTAATTGCATGAATGATTTAGTATTGTATTTTATATGGTTTAGATTAAACAAGCCAAAGTCATAGCTTGAGAGGGACTAAGTTTCCATGAAACACTTATGATATGAGCAGTATGAAGAGATAGCATCAGAGATAGCATTAGTATAGGCTACAGAGCCTACAAGATACACTACTTTATTTTACCACACAAATGTACATATTGTTAGAATATAATGGATGTGATCATTTTACCATAGACAATATCACTATTGTCACCCAACCATAGGCTGAAGCCACCATCCGAGCACCTTAACCTTGACAGAGAATCATTCTGGAAGCATACCCTAGGCTAGATAACCAAACAAAGGGTAGTGCACCTTTCTCCAAGGATAGTGAACCAAACAAGAGCTAATCAGATAGTCCAAACCATAACCAAGAGATAGTCCAAGCCATAACATAATCTGCTAGCTGTTGCAGCTACAACGACAACTCTCCTCCAAACTTGCGCACAAACTGACTAACTGCAATGCACACGAGTGAGCTCTACAGTACTGAGAATTCCTGCTAGAATGAAGACTGGCCTCCTGTATTTATACTAATTTTGGCTAATTGTTTGGGCCGACTTCTCATTCTGGGTGCCTATTTACTTAGTATATAATATTTCTTCTTGCCAACTTCTTCTCTTGGAGGCTAATAACCTAATATAAATTATCCTCTTGAGTCGACTTGTCTTCTAGGGTTATTAGACAACTCATTAGGGTTTCTTCTTGCTTCCTGGAATATTCTATTCTCGTTGGGTTTACAGGTGGAGGTAAATACCTCCCGCAACTACCATAATATCAACACTCCCTCCTAGCCAGGGAGGTATTGAAGACAATGGTCTTGAGCACAAACATACCATTCAATCAGTAGCATCATCATAGTCGTACAGACTATCTCAAGATTATATCATGAGCACCATCATCACTATCAATGTCATCAACTGCATCATCTCTCGAAACCATACTCTATCTGAGTAATTAAGCATGATGTTGGATAAGTCACTCACTCCATAGAGTGACACAAGAACCATTCTTCTAATCCAGACATATGTCCTAGAAGAATAAATGTCCTGGACTATTTTCCATATAGGAAATCTCTGTCCATTGATCATCCATCTAGCTGATAATCATTTCCAACACTGTTGATAGTCTTCAAGGCAATTAGAACAATATCATTCAATAGAACAAAACTGTGTCTATCCATAGTGGTGCACAACTACAATCTAGTGGTACACTACCACACCAAGTAGCACACAGATACTTGATCTATGACATATAATCACAATTAGTGGAACACATCCGCCGTAGTAGCATACATATACTGTCCAGAGACATGCAGTCTCCATAAAAATCATCTGATATCAACCTACACAGAAAGCATTGTTACGATATAAACTGAATCATCTGGGCCATTCTTCCACTCACATCTATGAGATCTAGAAGAGCATCTTCCCTCAGAAATTCAAACATCAATGATGAGCTATCTAGACTATTCTTCTCAAGCAATGAAGAATAATTGTCCCGGTTTTTTAGCCTGGACCATTCCCCGCCCTGGGCCATTCATCCGACACTAAACAAAGTGTAACCTAGAGAGAATGAATCTTCCCTAAGGAATGTCTGTCCCTGATTGTTGAACCTAGACCATTCACCTATCTGGGCCATTCCTCCAACACTAAACAAAGTGCAACCTGGAGAGAATGAATCCACCCTAGGGAATGATTGTCTGGACCATTTCCTAAGGAAATGATTGTCCTGCACCAACCTCCAAGACAGACCATTCTTCGAAACTGCTCACAACTGTGAGCTTCAAAAGAATAATTGTCCGACGAGGTAGAGAAGACTTCTTGATTGACCATCAAGAAGAGAGACTGTCCTAGACCATTCCCCATGTTAACCACAATGGGAAATCGTTGTATATGGTACATCAACAATCCATCAAACCATTTTCATTATGAAAATGACCGTTCGATTATGGACCATTTTCTGAACTGGAAAATGTATGTTCGTCAGAAATCTCAACCCACTTTCCGAAATGGAAAGGAATTGCTCATCCTGGACCATTTTTCGAATTGAAAAATGATTGTCCATAAATCAATATCACATCAGTGTTCCCTCCCAACCTAGGAGTCATCTCTTCCTTTTTCAATAGGGAAGTTGTCTCCATGAGCTCCAGCTTGAGTACGCAAAATCTTTCATCTTGGACAAAGGCTTTACGAAACTGTCTGCTTATCTGCTCATCTGTGGAGATATATATATATATATATATATATATATATATATATATATATATATATATATATATATAT
>ML777352.1:469929-526227 GCA_009831015.1 Picea engelmannii
GCCTACAAGATACACTACTTTCTTTTGCCACACAAATGTACATATTGTTAGAATATAATGGATGTGATCATTTTACCATAGACAATATCACTATTGTCACCCAACCATAGGCTGAAGCCACCATCCGAGCACCTTAACCTTGAAAGAGAATCATTCTGGAAGCATACCCTAGGCTAGATAACCAAACAAAGGGTAGCGCACCTTTCTCCAAGGATAGTGCACCAAACAAGAGCTAATCAGATAGTCCAAACCATAACCAAGAGATAGTCCAAGCCATAACATAATCTGCTAGCTGCAGCAGCTGCAACGAAAAATCTCCTCCAAACTTGCGCACAAACTGAGTAACTACAATGCACACAAGTGAGCTCTGCTGTACTGAGAATTCCTGCCAGAATGAAGACCGACCTCCTATATTTATACTAATTCTGGCTAACTGTCTGGGCCGACTTCTCATTCTGGGTGCCTATTTACTTAGTATATAATATTTCTTCTTGTCGACTTCTTCTCTTGGAGGATAATAACCTAATACAAATTATCCTCTTGAGCCGACTTGTCTTCTAGGGTTATTAGCCAACTCATTAGGGTTTCTTCTTGCTTCCCAGAATATTCTATTCTCGTCAGGTTTACAGGTGGAGGTAAATACCTCCCGCAACTACCATAATATCAACACTCCCTCCTAGACAGGGAGGTATTGAAGACAATGGTCTTGAGCACAAACATACCATTCAATCAGTAGCATCATCATAGTTGTATAGACTATCTCAAGATTATATCATGAGCACCATCATCACTATCAATGTCATCAACTGCATCATCTCTCGAAACCATACTCTATCTGAGTAATTAAGCATGATGCTAGATAAGTCATTCACTCCATAGAGTGACACAATAACCATTCTTCTAATCCAGACATATGTCCTAGAAGAATAAATGTCCTGGACCATTTTCCATCTAGGAAATCTCTGTCCATTGATCATCCATCTAGCTGATAATCATTTCCAACACTGTTGATAGTCTTCAAGGCAATCAGAACAATATCATTCAATAGAAAAAAACTATGTCTATCCATAGTGGTACACAACTACAATATAGTGGTACACTACCACACCAAGTAGCACACAAATACTTGATCTATGGCATATAATCACAATTAGTGGAACACATCCACCATAGTAGCATACATCTACTGCCCAGAGACATACAATCTCCATAAAAATCATCTGATATCAACCTGCACAGAAAGCATTGTTATGATATAAACTGAATCATCTGGGCCATTCTTCCACTCACATCTGTGAGATCTATAAGAGCATCTGCCCTCAGAAATTCAAACATCAATGATGAGCTATCTAGACTATTCTTCTCAAGCAAGGAAGAATAATTGTCCTGGTTTTTGAGCCTGGACCATTCCCTGCCCTGGGCCATTCATTCAACACTAAACAAAGTGTAACCTAGAGAGAATGAGTCTTCCCTAAGGAATGTCTGTCCCTGATTGTTGAACTTGGACCATTCACCTATCTGGGCCATTCCTCCGACACTAAACAAAGTGCAACCTGGAGAGAATGAATCCGCCCTAGGGAATGACTGTTTGGACCATTTCCTAAGGAAATGATTGTCCTGCACCAACCTCCAAGATAGACCATTCTTCGAAACTGCTCACAACTGTGAGCTTCGAAAGAATGACTGTCCGACGAGGTAGAGCAGACTTCTTGATTGACCATCAAGAAGAGAGACTGTCCTAGACCATTCCCCATGTTAACCACAATTGGAAATCATTGTATATGGTACATCAACAACAGGGATGATTTTAAGGATGGAAATTTATTTTAAAATGTAGAAACCTTGGTGAATATTATTAATCCTTCATATGTCAATTATAAATGTTTGGTGATATTTTTTTTTAAATATTCAAATTTATAAGTATTTTATATAGTTTTTATAAAATTTTGGCGATTTTTAAGGTAAAATAATTTTATCCTATAGAATTTGGGCGATTCATTTTTAAAATAGCGAATCTCGTTTTTGGAAAAACCATGGAAAATTAGCCCATGAGCGAAATTTAGCCCCTAAAATCATCCCTGAGATTCAACAATCCATTGAACCATTTTCATTATGAAAATGACCGTTCGATTCTGGACCATTTTCTGAACTGGAAAATGCATGTCTCTCAGAAATCTCAACCCACTTTTCGAAATGGAAAGGAAATGCTCATCCTGGACCATTTTTCGAACTGAAAAATGATTGTCCATAAATCAATAACACATCAGTGCTCCCTCCCAACTTGGGAGTCATCTCTTCCTTTTTCAATAGGGAAGTTGTCTCCATGAGCTCCAGCTTGAGTACGCAAAATCTTTCATCTTGGACAAAGGCTTTACCAAAATGTCGACTTATCTGCTCATTTGTGGATATATATATATATATTGGAGAACCACTTCTCTTTTCTAGACTTCAACATGGAGAATGTAATTCTTAATCTCAAAGTACTTTGGTCTTTCTGGAACACTAGTTTTCTTTGAAGGCTTCATATAACTTTAATCATTACAGTATATCATAGTTGAATTCAGCTCCTTTTGTTTCCTGCTAGTTCATAACATCATGGAAAGGCTCAAACTGGAACATATCCATGTGGCACTTCTTCTGTCATCATGATATTTTTGACCTGGATTGGAAATCCATCATCCCGATCTTCCGAGTAATCATTATGATACAATATCTCTGTTATAGAAAATCTTAACCATGCTTCTGCTATGCATTGGAGGTTCTCCACCAAGTTGTCTTCTTCCATCTGCATACAAGGGTATCTTTCTGTTATACCCCAAAGCATTGAGGTTTCTCTACATACGCTCTTTGTTCAATTATTCTAGAGAACAGTCTTTGCATTCATCTGATGTCAATTCCAACTATGGATATTGCAGACGATATAAAGGCTCATGTAGAGATATATCTAGTTTATTGGAACAAGTAATCATCATAGTCTTCTCCCTCCATCTGAGAGAACCTCTAGTTTTGGATCTTGCAATGCTTACATTCATAAGTCTTTTATACACTGTTCTTCATCACAACTTTCAGTACCTCTGCTTGATTGCTTTTAGTGAGTTCATATCAGGCTAGTAATCTTGTGATTCTTGGTACAATGATTGGTTGTTCTTTCTTGGAATCTTCATGTTCTTCCTCATGTTTCTCTTTAGATCTTGGGTGCGTGGATTTTTCTATAGATTCCATGCTATGAAGTTTCCAACTTCTTCCTTTAATCATAGGATCATGGATACTTTAAGGGTTCTTTTCAAAGAAGACTTCTTCTAAAGTCAAACTAAACACGTACTGCTTTTCATGGCTGCTACCCTAGATATATACTTCATCATCTTCAATGGATCATAGGATTAGCTCCCTCCTAATCCTTGCTTCATGTATGAGTGCATGTATTTATTTTGGAAGTAAGTATATAATCAGATCCATCCATCTAACATAATCCATGCTTCCGTCTACATCCTTATTTCCTTCTGCAAGGTGTTACAAATCTTTTTCCAATTTCCTCTTGATTGCTGATTTCTTTCTGTCTTTAATTCTTCTAGGTTTCTTTCTGATTTCGGCTTATCTTGCATCTTTTCTTATAGTCATAGTGATAGAAGTCCTTATCTTGTTGTTCTTCCATAAGTATAGTTTTTCTTTGAACATATTATCTTCTAAGAAATAGATATGCAAGATATGTACCGAAAACATGGTATGTACAAGAACTATGAAGAGTATTGTTACCTTGTCTTAGAAGAAGAAGTATGTTTTGTCCTGCTTGGCTTTCTTTGAGGGTTCCCTTTCTTTGACAACTAATGCTTTGTCTATTTCCTTCATTTTCATTAACTCGGGACAATGATTCTTGTAGTGACCATACTTTTGACAATTGAAGCATTGTATCCTTGACATATATTTATATTGATTTGTTTTCTTCCTGGAGCCAAACTTCTTTTTGTTCCTGAAATTCTTGAACCTTGCTATGAAGGCTTGATCATTGTACTTCTTTTGGGGTTTCTCTTTTGCACTGATCATTGATTATTCTTGAGCAAAACAAGTCCAAAGTTATTCAAATGTAGGATACTCCTTCCTTTTGTTCATGCTTGCGACAAATGCATCCCACGTCTTGGGAAGACCATTGAGTACTATGTTTACCAATTCCTTCTCTGAAATGATCTCATCAATAGCTTGTAGTTGATCTCTTAACTGAGAGATTCTCACAAAGCATGATGTTATGCTTTCATCATCATTCATCTTCATGTCACAGAGCTCATTCTTCAGATTCATTGCATGTCTAATGTTTCTGACTGAGAAGAGGTTTGTTAGGGCATCGTACATATTCTTCGATGAGTCAAGATGGGAGATGTAGGGTATCAATTGGTATTTTATAGAGTCCACTATGATACTCATGGTGTTGATTTCACTGTCTTTGAACTTCTCCATAACTGCAACGTTCTGCGGTTCCTTCTCTTTTCCTTCTTCAAACTCTGGTTCCATGATCTTTCCTTTCACGATATCCAACACTTTATTCTTGGAAAGGATGAGGTAAATCCTTGTCTTCCATGCTTTGAAGTTAGAAGCTCCATCTAACTTGTTTTATGACTTCATAGAATAATTCATGGCTGCTTTGACTTGGTCAACCCTAGATTTGACCAAAAAATCAAACTTGATGTCTTGGCTTGCTGAGAGTACCAGGAGATGTGCTAAGCTAGGGCACATTGGTCTATCCAGAAATTAGGTCAATCCCTTCACTTAAGATTCCTCAACGAGAGGTTTAGGGTTTCTGGAACTGCAACTGCACCTACTAGTAACCCTAGCGACAATGCTTTGGTGACAATTCCTGCTAGAAACCCTAGTGACAATTATTCAACGAGCTTAATATCCTTATGGCTATGCTCCCTTCCAGTGGTTAGACTGAATGAAGGAGGTATGGGCCCATAAACTGTTAGAATATAATGGATGTGCTCATTTTACCATAGACAATATCACTATTGTCACCCAACCACAGACTGAAGCCACCCTCCGAGCACCTTAACCTTGACAGAGAATCACTCTGGAAGCATACCCTAGGCTAGATAGCCAAACAAAGGGTAGCACAACTTTCTCCAAGGATAGCGCACAAAAAAAGAGCTGATCAGATAGTCCAAACCATAACCAAGAGATAGTCCAAGCCATAACGTAATCTGCTAGCTACAACAGCTACAACGACAGCTCTCCTCCAAACTTGCGCACAAACTGGCTAACTGCAGTGCGCACAAGTGAGCTCTGTAGTTCTGAGAATGCCTGCTAGAATGAAGACTAGCCTCCTATATTTATACTAATTCTGGCTAACTGCCTGGGCCGACTTCTCATTCTAGGTGCCTATTTACTTAGTATATAATATTTCTTCTGGCCGACTTCTTCTCTTGGAGGCTAATAACCTAATACAAATTATCCTCTTGAGCCAACTTATCTTCTAGGGTTATTATCCAACTCATTAGGGTTTCTTCTTGCTTCCCAGAATATTCTATTCTCGTCAAGTTTACACGTGGAGGTAAATACCTCTCACAGCTACGATAATATCAACACATATGTCATAGAATCTTCCCATCACCACACTGCCTTCTTCAATTGTGGTTGGTTCCTTCTTCAATTGCTACACCACTTTATTTCTTCAACTGTAGTTCATAATAATACAAACTTGATCTAACTCTGAAGAATTTTTCTTCAACTATAGTTCATAATACTGTAGACTTGCTCTAGCTCTGATGAATTAGGTCTTGCACATGTGCATTACACATGGTTTTCAAATCTTCTAAATTTCCTAGATGGAATTCAAACTGGCAACAAGGAAAATAACTTCTTCAAAGAATCTCCTCCTCCTCCTCCTACAAGATATTGTTAACTAATGATGACATCAATCAAATGCATCATATTGATAAAAATCCTTAATAAGACATGATATTGGAGACCTAAAACTGAGTATTATAGTGAGTATTGATGGATATGGTATAGTTCTAGCGAGTATTGATATGGTATAGTTGTGGTGAGTATTGATATGGTATAGATGTAGCTCCAAAGGTTAGTTGAAAGATACCTTTTCCATGATTTTAAATTTGAATTATTATTCAAGTACTCACCATTGTCCTAGAAGCTCTTGCAAAATAAGAACCATTGGTGCAAAATCCCTTGCAGAAGAAGTTTGATTGTAGAAGAAGATTGATTGTAGAAGAGACTGCGAGTTATCATATTGTAGGTCCAAGTCCATGAGGTATGGAAGCCCAAATATCCATTTGGGGACCATGCATCCAAGCAGGCGAATCATTTTAAGGTGATCCATCACTTCCATTTCCTCAGGAATATTAACACTACTATTTATGAAAGAGAGTGTCTGGATGTTTTTCATGCCCCTAAAAGTCTCCTCCTCCAATTGAATAGGACCTTTTGTTGTCGATGATGGAGCATAGTGATGCCCTCGAGGGTTGCCTTATTTTTAGGGCATAACATGAAAAGTGCCTCAAAATATGCAGTTGGTGGGAGAATAATTTCTTCTGAGATGCTCCTAGCATGACATTGTTATGTTATTATGATAATACAACTACCTTGCATCGTCATATAGTACCAGGTCAGTAGTACCATTTTTTTACGGTAGTCCCATTTCTTTGTCTTGGAACAATGACTAACATCTAGAAACTAGAGGCACCTCAAACGCCTAAAGAACTCAGGTAGAACTTCCATTACGTGGGTGGAGCAAGGTTGCTTCCTAAATGAATTTGGTGGATTTCAGACGAGGGTCGTTTTACTGAGAAAAGAGAATGAAATAGAACAACTTTCTTTCATGCAACAATGATACGATGATACGAGCCCTGCAAACTCAATTCAAACCATTGCTTAACAACTATTGGGCTATAGATTCTGACTAATGCTTGGGTGTGGCCACATAGGAATTTAGGCCACCATTTATTCAAAATATTTTCTCCCTTGTAGGACCTCCTGTTGTTGGTTATAAATCTGTAACTACATCCACCTCCGTTGCTACTAATTCAACTGGTGGTTGTGACACTAGAGGTTCTAAAATGATTGTTTCTTGAGGTTGGCCATGGACTTAGAACTCTTACCCACCTCTTAACCTATGTTTGGAATTTCTCTTCAGTATAGGTAGATCACAAAAGAATAGAAGGAAGAAGGGATTTGTTGCAATTCAATATGCCTCCTTGAACACAACGTAGGTTGGGTTGAAAAAAAAGAGACCCCCAACTCTAGCCTGACTGATCAAAGATTTTCCCACCAAATCCATGGGTTGAACAAGCATTATGCATCAACGATGTCATTTCTACATCTTTGTTGTGTAGAGTTTGATTCCCTGAGTGTTCCAACCTAGCAGCAGAAGGGTATAATCTGGCAGAGCTTGAGGACAACAATATGCGTGATTCACAAAGTGTTTTGAATGGACATAAGACCAGCTGGGACATCAATGAGTGTTGGAAGGGAAGGTTCACTACCCGATCTATAGATCATTTACACATATTTACCATGCACATGAAGGATGTTGAATGCCTTTTAGCATGCACATGACGGATATTGAATTCCTTTATTAATTTTCTCGACTAAGTCCAATTAAGTTTCTTAGATTTCCCTATTGTAGTTTTCCATCCTTTCTTAGATTTTCAGGTGATGCGTCGACGTGCACAACGTTGATCTAAAAATGGACTAGCACCATAAAGTTGGATGATAGATATTCGTGTTCGATGAAGTCGGTGGTAGGAAATAAACATATGACTAGTGAAATGAAAATTACAACCCACCTCTATTTTATCAACAATAATTGTAAATTCCCTCCCTTTGATTATGCCGACAATTGAAGAAACTCATTCTTAATGACATTGATGTCTGCATTGGTAGCACCGTCGTGTCGTTTTGGAGGTGAAAGAGAATTTTTGCATCTTCACAAAGAATTTATTATTATTATTATTTTCAATTTGAAAGAGAATTGTTTATTTAACATAAAATAATCTATTTGAAGAGTGTCATGTGGAGATGGCTATTTTGCATACTCCTTCACTGATTAGGAGCTGTTTAATCTTGGAATATTTTTTCCCAATTTGAATTAAATCTGATCTTATTAAAACCATAATATAATGTAATTTTAATAATTAAAACCTATAATTCCAACCATCAAAATAACTCTTTAAAAATAATAATATGTATTATCATATTAGTTAATTTTTTTTATGCATTAAATAAATTTTTAAACAATTTTATTTTATTTTTGTAAGCACACTTACAACAATTCATAATAACTCTATAAAAACAATAATACATATTATCATATTAATTATTTTTTTAACTCATTGTTTAAAATTTTAAACAATCATATTTTATTTTATGTTTAGAAGTGTACTAACAACAAGTCAAAATGAATAATGGTCCTCCATTTTCGACTCTTCTCCTCGTTCACAAGTAAATGATACTAATTAACTATTGTACAATTAAAACTTTCCAAGTTAATATAATTAATATGGTATCTCAGATAGGAAGCCACAACCTATCATTCTTCAATAAGCCTACTGGATAAAGGCATGATAAATTAAAGGACACCCTGACCTTAAATACTTATGGGTTAGCTCCTCTATGTATTGGGAATATCATCACCATACACAGTTTTGCATGTAACTCCAAACATAGCTTCCCTGTGTATTAGGAATAACATCACCATACACAGTTTTGCATGTAACTCCAAACATAGCTTCTCTGTGTATTGGGAATAGCATCACCATACACAGTTTTGCATGTAACTCCAAACAAAAAATTGCACGGTTGTGATGATAAATTTGAAGGACTTTCATACTAATGTTGGGATTTCCATGGGTAACCCAAAAAACCTGTGGAGAACGAGTAAATCTCAACTTATACAAATTTTAGAGACTAAAGAAATCTCTCGTCTCGTACAAATATGGGCCTCATAGATTACATTATTTACAAAGAGCACTACTAAAAAAAGTAAGCCTGAGTATCCAAATATTACAGAAGTAGACAATAAGGATGATATGCTATATAAGAAAGAACTGACAATACATGTTTGTTACTATGACAATGAGATTATATATATATATATATATATATATATTATATTTTTTGTTTAAATTATTAATTAATATTTTTAAGTATTAAAAAAATATTTTTAATTAATAAATAAAATTTATTGAATTAACACATTAAGTAATAAATAAATTAATAAAAATAAATTAGATGTAAATATTATAAAACAATATATCATTTTAGATATAATAATTTTAAGGAATTTATTTTTATGTTTTATTTTTAAAATTAATAAAAAATTAAAATTTTCTCTATTTTCATAGTGATTAATTGGAAAAAAAAAATAACTTATCATATTTCTACTTTAAAAATCTTTTAAATCTAAAAACAAAGCAAAATTTAAGTTGTTTACATAGTTATATACATATTATATATAATTAGTATTTTTTTGTTTTGGTTTGGCTGATGTATTTGTGACTTGTGGGATTAGTTTTTGGTCTAAGAAACAACTATTCATGTAATATAAGTCATCAAAATCACATGGGATCACACTTGGATTGGGTCACACAAACCTTTAACATGGATGCATTTTAGGAAAATGAAACTTCCGTTTTTTTCTCTTATTTTATGGGCGAACTACGGGAATTGAACCCGCGCATGGTGGATTCACAATCCAGTGCCTTGGTCCACTTGGCTACGTCTGCATTTTAGATGTCTCCTCCCACTACCTTGAAGTTTACTTAGGTCGCCATACAGAACAAGGCCCCTCCAAACCAATCATGCTAATCAAATTTGACATATAATTAACATATCTTTGAAACAAGGAAATACAATGTTAATTTTTTTTAGAAAAATGAACATGTTATTATTGTTATTTTTTAATATTAAATTGCATGAAAAAGTTTCACAAAATATAGTTGTTGAATATATTAAAAAAATTATTTTTAAAATTAAAATTATCTTTTTTACTCTATCTTTATTATAAAATGATATTTATCACAATTTAATGTTCAAATAAAATATAAATTTTACATCACAATCTAACAATATATCCTCTATATAGAGCATACTCCATGTTACTATTTTAACCAAAAATTAAACTATTAACCAAATTTAAAAATTAGGAAAAAACAATTTAATATAAATTTTGAAATCATGTAGGTTTATATGGTGTAAGCTAGATTATAATCTTACACTACATTCATTTATAATTGTGTTAATGTTATTGAGTTTGTTAAAACTTGGTCTTTAAAACACAAACAAGGGAAATCTATGCAAAGCACTTACTCCTTGTTTTGTTTAATTGATTGATTAATTAGGTGATATACAAAATATTTTAGATTAATCATAATTAATCGAATTATTATACAAAATGTTTTAGATTAATTCATGTGCTATACATAATGTTTTAGATTAATCATAATTAATCGAACTTTATACAAAATGTTTTAAATTAATCGATGTGTTGTAAAAAGTGTTTTGGGAAGTAAAAACTTGATTTACCAAAAGCTGGTCCCATTTCAATTAATTAACCGAATTGTCCAACTTCAATTCTATAGGTAGCGAAGGGGAGGACCTTGTGGCGAAGTAACTCGTTGATGACGTTTGGAGAAAGTCCTCTATATTGATGTTAAATTAATTATTAAATTTATTAATAAAAAAAAATATTGTAATCTTAATTTAATTATTAAATTTAAATAATAATATTTAGAATATGATGTATTAAAATAGAAAACATAGTTTGGAAGATCTCATCTCTTTCCAAAAATAAATAATAATATTTTGAATATTAAAATATGATGTATTAAAAGATGGAAATAGTTGTCTCTATACCGAGGAAGTATGTGGGTGATCCCACACCTTGGACATGGACATGTAAGGGAAGTGTCAAGGTAACAATGTAAGGGAAACTTGAAATTGTTTCAAAGTTTTTTAATATTATTGGAGATTATTGGTTTCATGATACGAAAACAAAAACAAAAAACGATTTTTAATTTTTTTATTTCTTAAGTTAAAAAAGTGGTTTCCTCTTATTCAAACTAAAAGCTTCAATGCACATGGTTTGTAGAAGCAATAGTCATTTTAATCTATTAGTTTGTCTTCATTGACAAGCGTATTAGTCATTTTGGCAGGTACTAGCCACTACGTGGCATATTTGCCTCTATTCTTGTTAATAAGGGATAATTCATCATGGTTTGAAACATATGATTAAATATATACTTTTAAAAACCATTGTATTTCATTGAAGGGATAATAATATCCCAAGGCTCTTGGCAATCTGATAACAGTGTTAGTCCATATGCATTGAAAAGACATGTTGCCGGACCTCTGGGGTTTCATTTATTTGAAAAAATTCTTGTGGTTAAGGAGGTTACATGAGCTTTAAGCTTTGATTTGATGGCACCCAAAAGGCATGTTGTCAGACCTCTCGGGTTCAATTATTTGAAAAACTTCTAGTGGTTAAGGAGGTTTTCTGAGCTTTAAGCTCAGATCTAATGAGGTTGTGAAGTTTACAAAGTGAAGGTACCCGAATTTTCTTGTGTAATCTCCATTTGATTTCAAAGAAAGTTTATTGTTGGGTCCATCTCCATATTTCAGATCCAAATATTTATACATTCAACCCCATAGATTCATTCACATGGTATTTTTACAACAAAATCTATTGTTGCGTCCATCTCCATATTTCAAATCCAAATATATATATATATATATATTCAAACCCATAGATTCATTCACATGATATTTTTACAACAACGTCTACTTATGAGGCCATAATATGATCTGTTTAGAATTCACATAAATAAACAAAATCATTAGCTTTCCAATTCCATAGGTCGATATGAGCCTAGTAAAAAGGAATTGTAAGGTCTCCAATGCACAGAGAAGAGTTAACATTCCCTGTAATTCCATAGTGAACGATTCCTTTCACTTTGAAGGACCTCAACAACAACTGAGTTGTTATTCCTCCATTCAACCACACAAAACAAAATGCAATACAACATACATGTGCAAAAAAGTAGAATTACAGAATGGGTTAAAGCTATGGAGTCACACAAAATATAAAACAATGGATTCATATCAATAAAAGAAATTGAGACCAAACATTGCTAATCCTGACATGACAATGTTGACTATGAGCTCATGCCAATCCTGGCATGACAGTGATGACTCTATGCTTATGAATGCTTTCTATATGAAATCTTCACCCTCCCAAACAAACATAACAAATAGACATAATGGTATTGTTCAAGATTCGAGAGCCTTTCCTGATTTTTTTTTTCTCAATGGTGACTTGCAATATCCAGAGTACCAGATAGATTGAAAGCTAAAGATTGAAAAAAAGGATCCATCTCGAAAGAATTAGGAACAACTATGCCAAGATAGGGGTCATGTCAATTTAGGTCGTGGATGATTTCCTGAAGCTTTAACGATGGAATTAGTGCTTACGCTGATGATAAATGGATGATCAATGCCACCATGAATAGCATTGATATACAAGGTATTACAGTGAATATATTCATCCTACTTTCAAAGCGAAGTACAATCCTTATTCTAGTTCGGTACTACAAATTTTTGTGATATTCAATTATTTTAGACATCACTAAATGAAGTTAAGAAACGAGTGGCATTTTCAGCAGTGTCTACGAGTATAGAATATCATTTTTTCCCTTCAAAATATTTTCCCATGTCCAGGATTAAACGAAAGGAGGTATGCTTCTACAGCTTGACTATAATTCCAATTTCTATTCCAATTCCTTGGAAAAGTATGCTCACACAACGTGGATATGGTCTCTAAGATTAAAAAAAAACAAAGAAATGGTATGCTCATACAACATGGATCTAGCCATCAACCGCTACCACTTCCCAATTTCACTGACCCTCACACTAATAGACCGACTTCAGGCATGAGGGATATCGAACTGCTAGTCGGATGTTAGAGGTTATCTTGATGGAGAACATAGGGGCTATCCTTTCTCACGTGAAAAGTGTTTAGTCTCTGGTAAGTTAACTGTTGTTGGGACCTGGAAGTGTTTCCTTTGGACACCTAAGAACTATAGACCTACTTACAACTGATCCAACACATCGGATGGTAGCATCATCTTGCCATTTGTCATATCTTTTACTATAGAACTGGTGCTGAACCCTGAAGCTTAGAAGAGATCCATAGGCACGTGCACGTCAAAGGTTCAAATCGACATAGTGAGCCCAACACCTAGATACCTATTGAAAAGGTAAGAAATATGTAATAATTAATATATTATTATGTTATTATTTAGCATACTTTTAGTTTCAAAAGTAATTATAGTCCTGAAACTAATTAACATTCGATTTAGCAACAAGAAAACATAGCACTCCACTTGTCGTTTCCATAAAAACACTTCCATTAAGAACATTTTCACTCAACACCACATGTTTCACTCAACCACATGGGGGAATTTCATGAGCAGCCATCTCAGTGAGCTTAGGTCGAGAAGGGGATTGAAGCTCCAAAACAAGTGACCACCTTCAACAATCCCTTCGGTCATGAGCTCCCAGTCTGTCATTTGCACGCTTGAGGCTGCGACTGGGGATGAAGGTCCAAAGAAAGTTGCTACCTTCAAGAATCCCTTCAGTGGGGAGGTCCTGAAATCTAGCCAGTCGTGTTTCACAGAGCCTCAAGAATCTGCCCTGTATTCAAAGAGAAACGGTGCTCTCGTATGTCTTGCAACCTATGCACCCATAATCATGCATCCATTTACCACTGCCATAGATGGTACAATTTACCATATGTTGAGCTTCTGTTCCTGGATTTTGTTCCTGTTGGAGATTTATTAAGTGGTAAGGCAACCAAGAGTTTAGGGGTCGAATGGTAAGATGATCTCCTAGTATCGAACTCATTATTTCATTATTTATGTTGCAAACATAAGAAATATTGATCTCATTCATGATTCAAGACAAACATAAATACTTATTTCTATTGCAAACACAAGAAATATTTCATGATTCAAGATAAACACAAATAGTTATTGAACACAAATCTGAGCAAAACAATGCTTTAATGGTCTTTTGTTAGCTATTATAGGTGGAAGGTTGCCTTCTAATTTTTATAGAAACTTCTCTTATAACTAGCTACAAGACTATCTTACGATTATGTTGGATACAGTGGAAAAAATAGCTAATGATATACATTTGCATATTTCAAATTACGTCGCAATAACGATATATAAAAACAATTCAATGAAGTTTGAACAATGAAAGAGACTAGCTCCCAAATCAACAAACAGAGCCAATTGCTTCTCACAATAAAAAAAAGAATGAAGAAAACAAACCTATAATGGAAGAATCTTCTACTTAATCGACTTCAATTGAAGACTTAAGTGCTATTGCTAGATATTCCATTGTAGCACAAGCCCATAGTTTCCTTTGTCTCTATTCTCTATCCCAACCCCATCCATAAAAAATCAACGGATGGAACATTGGATTTGCCTTTTCCTTTGGTGTTGGTGCTGAAAAATCCTACTAGTTTTTTATGTTGCCTATGTTTCAACCCTTACCCCTTCTCCTACCTCTACTACTAGTGTTGGTGGTCATCAAAGATGGTGTTTGTAAATTACGATATTTTTAATGTAAATATAAAGATGAATCTACTATTTTCTTTCTTGGATTCATAGAAAATAATACAATTTAGGGGTTATGAGAAATGAACTTGCATCTTTGAGATAAAATGTACGAATGTCTTCCACATATGAGGATTCATCATCTTGTGTAGAGTTAGTGTTGAAAAATAATAGTTGCATTTGTATATCCTAGGATTTTGGRAAGTTTGTACTCAGACAAGTGAATAATAAATATAACATATACACCTTCGTACAAGTGTACCCTCTGCCTCATAACAAATTCGTGGAAACAATAAATTAGTTGTABGATTCTACACCTTAAAAAAATATCTGTTTTGAGAACAATTACTAAATGAATTGCAGAACTCACATTRTTSCTCCCACTCYGGTAGAAACATGGGTTTCACCTTCTGGAAAGAATCTAGCCATTCCAAAATCTGCTATTTTARGATGAAATCTGTCATCTAAAAGTATATTTGCACATTTGATATCTCTATGTATAATGCGTATATTGGAATCCTCGTGCAGATATGAGAGGCATCGAGCAGTGCCCACTGTAATGTCTAAACGGTTTTCCCATTTCAGACCATTTCTTATCTGTCCTGCGGTGACGGACGCTGGTTAGGAGCTTCACTTCTGTCAAAAATTCCTCCGTCCCTTGAGTAGTCTCATGCCTTGCATTCAGTTTTTTAACAGCAACATCCCGCCCATCTGGAAGTCTTCCCTGCTGACCAAACTCATTATAATTGATCTGCAAACAACACATATTTGGACAAGCCCATCAAATCCACTTTTGAAATTATACCTTATAATCTTAATCGAATCCTCCTCTGCCAAGCATGTTGTTTCTGTCGAAGTTTCCAGTGGAGGCACTCAGAACCTCGTACTCAAAAAAAGGTGCTCGAAATCGCCCTTTGCTGTTATATTTTCATCTGCGCACAGAACTATGACAGCAATTTTCTCATAACGTTTAAATACGACCAAGTTAAAGAACTCAGCGTACTGCAGCAAGGAAAATATAATCACCTGTCCGAGCATAGCCCTTTCGATGTCTGATACATCGACAGAACAGTACCAAACACAGCACCGCAATCAGAGCTGTTCCACCAAAATATACACTATTTTGAAGGGCGATTTCCCCGACGATGGTGTCCGATTCGTGGGTACTGCGATTAAAAGAAAACAAAACAATCGACAAACACAGTCACATAGACTCTATCTTGAAATGAATAACCAATCGCGTACGAGTAAAAAAAATCTTTGCACGCAGTTTTCACCCACAGATCTTGCAACAATATGTCAATGAACTGCGTAAGTCCACATTATATGAATCAACAAAGATTGCGTATGATAATTAAACAGAAAAGAGTTGCAGCAAATCTAAGAAAAATCGTACAGAAAGTCTGGTTATCGGAGAAAAACGCGTAATTTGAGTAGCGCATAAAACAACCCGCTTCGAGACCTCGACTTTCTTGCTGGGGAATACATGCGAGTAAAAGTTTCTGAGCCGCTGCCAAGCATGTTTGGCAACCACTAGTCGTAATGTAAGGCCAACACTGAGCGAGACCATATAAGGAGCCATCAATGGAGCGCCCAACGGCATAATTGTTATTTGCAGCAGCGTCCGATATGAGTTGCGCGGATAAGGTTTCGGCTCTTTGAGAGAACGTCTGAGGACCGCTATCATTTGTGGAGAAACAGTAATGGGCAGCCCCATTATCCACAGGTTTCCTCTCAAAACTAGTAGTATTCTTATAGCGGAGGAAACAACCGTCTAGATGAATCCGACCACCAATGGATTGGAGACACTGTGCTTTTATTAGTTTCGCCGCTTCTGTGATGCATTCTGAGCACTCGCCTGTGCTTAAATACTTCCGACACACTGCAACACCAAAGACAGGATCTGTTATGCCAGCTTTGTCTTCATATCTATAAGCGTAGCCACCTGAGATATTTGAGACGAGGTATGCCAAAACACTATCCAGATTTTCCTGAAACGCTGTAGCATTAACATACGTATAAGATTGTTTGTCGGTGCACCCTACCATATCCTGCTGGTCAGGCTGGGGATTATCGGTTGCTATAGTTACAGCAATCACCATAGCCGCTGAAAGAACCAGAAATGCAAGACTGACAACTTCCGCCATGAGTTGAGCAAAATAACAATGTATGGATTGAAACGCAATGGTTACAAATATCTCAATAACTATCCCCTTGTATGGCTATCATGGATATTGTGTGAGCAGGGCTCAAACTGCGTAAACCCTAACTGGGCCGTGTGAGTCTGTTGCAGACTTTTGTTGGGCAGGTTAGTCAGTCTCGGATCTTCAAAACTAAATAGCCCAGATTTACATTATCGGATTCCGGTCAAAAACTCAAAAAGTAGAACTAGTCTACATGTTCTATCTTTTGGAGGTTTTTCAGTGATTTTTTCTGTTTGATTTTGCAGTAATTTTGGTGATGAATGGTTGGATCTGTAGATTTGAGTGGCTAAGTTTGTATAATCTAAGTGTGTAAGGGGTTTTTCATCACCCTGAATCCATTTATGCATTCAGAAATGCAATTTAAACAACATAAAATAGAGATTTTGTCCAAATTTACATCATTGATTCCGGCCAAAAAACTCAAAAGGTAGAACGTTTAGCCAACTCCTTTTTTTTGAAGTGGTCTAAACATTCTACCTTTTGGAGGTTTTCCGGCAACTTTTTCCATTTGATTTTGCCCGTCGGTGATGAATGGTTGGATATGCAGATTTGAGTGGTTAAGTTTGTATAATCAGAGTGCCCCAGGGGTGATGAATCCATTTATGCATTCAGAAATGCAATTTAAACAACATAAAATAGTGATTTTGTCCAAATTTACATCATCGGATTCTGGCCAAAAAACTCAAAGGCCTTTTTTTTTGCAGTAGTCTAAACGTTCTACCTTTTGGAGGACAACTTTTTCCGTTTGATTTTGCCCGAAATCTGGTGATGAATGGTTGGATCTGCAGATTTGAGTGGCTAAGTTTGTATAATTTGAGTGCCCCAGTGGTTTTTCATCAAGCTGAATCCATTTATGCATTCAGAAACACAATTTTAACAACATAAAATAGAGATTTTCTCCAAATTTACATCACCGGATTCCGGCCAAAAAAACTCAAAAAGATAAAACGTTTAGCCAACACCTTTTTTTTTTTCTAATTATCGCAAATTCCATTGCCCTTGTACCTGTTACATTCATTTATTGTTGTTTAAACTGCATTTTTTAAAGTAAAAAGAGATTCAACATGTTGAAAACCCTAGAACATTCAAATTATACAACATTAACCATTCAAATATACAGATTCTGCAATTACTCACTCAAAAAAAATAAAAAATATATATAAAACAAGTAAACATAAAACAATTAGAATACGATTTAAAAACTACAAAATTAAAAAAATCTATATAAAACAACTAAACATAAAACAATTAGAATACGGTTTAAAAACTATGATCATATAGTTTTTAAAAAAGACCTATTAAAGATTGAATCGTGCTGCGTGGGAAACTGGCAAGACACTAATTAAAACCAACCATTGACTTTATCTTTTCGTATAGGACAAACGCGCAAATAAGTTTTAACCACCCAGAGGTCGACACGTGGAAGTAGGGCAGAATGCCACGTAGACCAGTAGAAGAGAGACACTTGGTAGATGATGTGGCATATACGCAGGTGTTGACTAGGTTCAACTAGCGAATAGTAGGGCACCACGTGGCCCAATCAATGGGTGCAATGTGGCACCCCGAAAATGCCCAGTGAGGGCCCGCGAATAATAATTCAAAAATATATAGAGAGAGTCGGTCCATGACTGATGGGTGGCTGGCCCGACCAATGGACGTGATTCTTGGCAAATATCTAAAGCACCAGCCATAGTCCCATTTACGACGGCTAGTATTCAAACCAGGTAAACAAGAACGAAATGTGGAAACAAGCCCCCCCTCTATCCGACGGTATACTCCACGAGATCCAGTCAACAAACACAAAATCCGGTAAATATTTCGAGCAGAGTACCACGCAAAATCTGGGCATGAACTATTTTGGTGGTCGTATCCCGACAACACAATTATGAAACAGAGTCCATGCTTGGGTCACATCTATTCAGTTGGCGCGAGTGTTAAAGTCGGTCGGAGGTTGGGATATAACCCAACGACATGGTATGGTTGTAATACCATTGTTAAGGTATTGTTAAACAAATATAATATTTGTTAGATGGTTATAATGGAGGGTTAAAAAGGAGAGGCTTGCGAGTTTCACCCTAGGACCTCCCCCTAACTAAACCTTATTTTAAACCAAGTTGCCAATGAGCCACGGGTGGGACTTGGTAAGTCCACCCGCAAACATTATTTTAAACCCAGTCCAAGTTCCATATTTGGAGAAGTGCATGCCCAAGCCATATGATGGCATGTAGAATGAAGTAGAGTACTGTGAATTGTAGGTACAAGAATGCTTTATGAGGCAGAGAGCCCAGTAGAGCCTGGAGATGACTCTATCTACTTGAGGCCATTTGATAGTCATTCTTAACCAATTTCATGCCACAATCGCAATGGCGACATCTATTTCTGCATCAGAGCATCATATCAACATGATTATTTCACAAAATACCACTATAAGCATGGTCTTTGTGATGTTATTTTCTTTATGAGATGTTGTAGCAATTGTATGTTTGCAACAGGTTTCAAAGAGCATGGAGAGCTACAACATGGCATCAAAACCAATTTTAATGTAGGAAACCTCATCTCTTCACCTTTTCACATAAACCGAGGTGGTACTGTAACACCCCAGGTTTTGAGCCCTAGATTAAATAATGTATTTGTTAAGTGTTAAGATGCCAGAGTGCCCAAACAATTTAAAGAGGCTAGTGTGCCTAATTATTGTAATGTTTTGATCATTATTAATAATAAATACATCGTTGGATGATAGACAAACAATGAATATAGTTATAGGGGGCTATGATTCCACAAGAGAGGGGGCTTGAGTGGCTAAGTGTTTATTTCATTTTTTAATTATCCATTTTTTTTAATGGGGAAATTAGTTACGTGAGCTTCTTTGGGGAAGGCCATGAGGTTCATGATTCCCAAGAGTTACATAAACCCTTCCTTGGTCTGTTAGGGGGGTTCATTTTCTCTCTCTCTCGCATTCTCATTCTGGTTTTGTTGTTGGTCACCTCACTCATTCACTAACTCATTCATTTGTTCACGCATGCATTCCATTGCTCTCTGTTCACACCTTTCGTGGAGATATCACTCCATTCATTTATGTCACCCACTCATATTTCCTCATTTGTTTCTTGGCTTGTGAATGAAATATGAACTGCTTAAGAGAAGCCATGGTATTGTTGGTTGTAGATATTTATGGTGTAATCTAGCCATGATTTGAGGCCTGCAAGTCTGAGATGCTTTGTCCTGTTTCCAACTTTTCTCATAGTTGTGAGTCCTGAGAATCCCAGCATGGAGATTCTGGACCAGCTGCATTGGAGCCCTGGAAGGAGAAGGATAGCTTGAGGTACTGCATGGACAAGAAGGGAGAGGGTCCATTCTCTTGGTTTGTGCAGGTTGGGTAGAAGAGACCTGGGTACTTGGATTGTTGTGGGTGCTAGGAAGCCTGTGAGAGCTTGAGTGTTGACTAGTTTGGGAAGCCAAGTAACACTCTACAACAGTCTTTGTGGATTCATAGCCCTGGCTCAGGGGTGACATTGTTGTTGAGACTTGAAACAACAATGTCTATAGTTGGCTGGAACGTCCTTGGTCTACAGCCAGTTGGTGTCTTCTTTTATAAAAGATAAGTGCTCTATGTTATGGTATTATTTACCTGTGTATGATTTATTCCGCTGTGTATTTATTTATCATTGAATTCAATCTTTAGAGTATGCATGCTTGTTGGTTATTGTCGTGCATGTCATTTAGTTCCTTTGTTTTATGCATATTTATTAATTTGAATGGTTTATGTAAGAGAAATAAGTTCAAGAGTGGGTTGGAAGTAGCGTAGCCCGGCCTGTGGGTGGTTGGGTATGTTACAAGTACAGTGCAGGAAAGACAATTTTGGCACTTGGTAAAAAAGTAGCCCATATTGTGGTCAAAAGTCTCAAAATTTTGAGACATATGTGATTATTGTGTTTTGTCTTAGATATGATCAACCTCTATAAAGATGATCATGGCTTCAGATTGATGGAAGTATTCATTCTTCTGCCACAAGTTTATGAGAGTTTTCTCGTGGATGGTCCATGGAGATTTCCTCATGTTCATGAGATATTTTTCCATACATTATGAGAAACTATTCTTTATACATAAGAACACCCTTTTCGATGTTGCCACCAGGAGTGGGACTGCAACCCTTTCAGTTGTAAATGAGAATCATCTTTTTAAAGAGTAAATAAAGTGGCTAAGCGGTTGAGCAAAGCTCGGAGATGTAACCCATCTAGGCCGAACACTCTTATCACGATGTGACTTCTTGTCTTTTTTATGTGATTGCTTATCTCTTGGTGTGCTTATTCATTTCATATTCATGATTCTTTTCATTATTTCTTCATTTAAGTATTGCAAGCTTTAAGTGATGATACATGAAATTTAATAAGTTGATTTTTCAAGTTTTTAATTCAATTTGGATTCAAGCCTCTTAAACACTTCAACTTCACATTTTAATGCAATCAGTTCAATAAAATGATCTTAAAACTGACCCTTCAAGGAGTGACATAAGACCATAGAAGAATTGGTAACATTATCACCCCGGGATCAGATCAAGTGGCATCAGACCAGGATTGACAAAGATTGCAGGTGTTGAAGATGGAGAGAAAACTAAAGAAGGCATGGTTCAGTGTGTTATCACATAAAATTGTCCATAGTCACGAGTGATAGCCATGAATGCAGGTGAGCAGGCAAGTGCAATTTTTAGCAGTGAAGATTCCCCCCCTCGTGCAGTTTATTTTAGCGCCACCTCTAAATGAGTTTGGAAGGATTCCACAATTGGCAGACGGATAAAACATTGGCAGGGGCGCTAAAATAGACGACATGCCCAGATCTCAAATCCCATTCAGATCAACGGCCTCAAATCATTTCGGGGTTGCAACATGCTCGAGTGTTAAAAGTCATTGAGAGGGATAAAATCCTAACCATGGTTTTGCGGGGTGGCTACGTGGCAAGAAGCAGTGCATGATGTCATATCCAACAGCGACAGGTGGCCTCCCGATAGTAATCCAATCTCGAGAAGGATTCAGCTAATGAGCAAGGACTGGTAGTTGAAACCTCAACTCAGTCCATAAATAGAAAGCTTGGAAGCTATGGCCGAGGAGGAAGAACTGTTAGCCCAAGGTACCATGATAGACGGTTTCTTCTTACAGGCCCATATTGATCTATGCTTGCGTTTGACAGGAGGAAACATGCGTAGTATGACAGAAGGATGCATAGACATAAAGCTTTGAATGGGATGACCATATCACACTCTTGGAAGTTGTGAACTGATCCGATTATAAATAGATCAGTTCAAGATTTTGTTAAGGTCGTCATCTGGTTGAGTAGAGCTCCCTTTTTTGTAATATTTTGATAACATAATTGTTCTCTGGTTTTGTATGAGATCTGAGACTTTCGCATTAATAGAAGTCAACTTCCTTCATTATCTTTTTTAAATCTTTTCTTAAACACTCGTGCATGGAGGATCCAGACGAGGGTTGTAGTTGTATTGTAATGTAGGGTTGATTATAATGTTGTTGTGACCTGTTTCAGTAATTTCCATGTTGTCTTTTTCCCTCTTATGTTGAAATGCTCATGCATGGAGGATGCAGACGAGTTGTTGTAGTTGCATGGTAATGGAGGTTTGATTATTATGCAACTGTGATATATTTTAGTGTCTGAAAATTAAGTTCAAGAGTGCTCTTGTTCCCGCATTTTTCTTCACCAAGCTACTTGAAAGATGGATTCCCATGGAAGACTTGTCGACCTTTGTCACTAAGTCTTCCCTCTTATCACCTTTAACTCTAAACCACTGACGGAAGTTAATGAGGACCTCATTTCCCTATGCATTTCTTGTCTAGTTTATGTGTCAAAACATTCTTGTACTGAGTTGACCTGCATTCATAAACCTACCTCCACAAACATTTTGATGGGTGCTGGGCTTATCCTCTTGTAGTCAGAGGGTGACTCTCAGTGATAACATTCTTGGCACAATTTCCAAGGAACGAATTGAAGACATTTCCCTAGGATTTGAACGACAAAGAAATTCTGATTTTGAAGGTGCATCATAAATTAGTACCTTGAAGATTGCAACTTGCACTTGGTGATTCCACTGTTTCAGTTGTGGCTCCCAAAGGTAGACACACGAGGTCTACTCCATATCTTCCTCTGGAAACACCTGAATTTGAACCAAAAAATATTATCAAGAAAGGAAATCCCTCTCAAGAAGGGATTTCAACTATTGTACTAGGTGATTCTGGTAATTTACATGATTCTTCTTTTAAAACTCCAGTAGATGCATCTAATTCTCCTTTTATACCATCTGTTGGAGTTTCCAGAAGTTTATATTTTGAAAGATTTCTTGTTGAGTTCCCCCATTATAGTCTTCATTTAGAAGGATAAATTTTTGACACCCCTATTTCCCCTGATATTGTAAAGTGGTTTAGACCGAGGAGCTTAGAAGATTTTCCCACTTGGGGTCTTCCTACACCTCCTCCTATCAAAGTTGTTGTATGTAAATAGGGGGAAACGTCTTGTCCCTTGAACCCCATATCATTCTCCTCCAAAACTCAGTTGTTTCCCCTTTCCCCTAGAAATACAACTCGATTCTTACGTGTCCCAACTCCATCTCCCCTTGGTTCTCCTGCAGTTCACATCCTAGTGGCAGGTGCTAATCCTTCTAGAAACAAAATGGATGCCATAATGGATGCTAGATATTTCCCTCTTGTTTTACCTCACCCTATGAATTCTCTCCCAGCTGGAGACTACCTTAAGTACATGCCCAAGTTCACAGGGGAGGAAGACATAACTACAGAAGAAGACCTTTTATCTTTTTATAGATATGCATATAATCATAACATTGAAAATGAAGATGTGTGGATGAATTTTTTTGTACAGAGCCTTGATGGTGAGGCTAGGAAATGGGTTAGGGGCTTAAATCCTGGATCTATTGATAGGATTGAGGCTTTGGATGATTCATTCTTAAGACATTGGGGGGGTAAAAAATATTTTCTTTATTATATTACAAAATTTGGGTCACTTAAGAGGAAAGAGGAGGAATCTGTTTCAGACTTCTCAAAAAGATTTAATAAGATGTACAATAAGATTCCCACTGAAATAAAGCCTACAAAAACCTATGCCAATATTACTTTTGCTAGCGCTTTTGACCCTGATTTTTTCCTCCTGTTGAGAGAAAGAAGAGCTACCTCTTTAGCTCATATGCAAGATGCAGCCCTTGAAGTAGAATATAATATATTGGCATCTGACAAGCTTAGGAGTAAATCCAATAGAGACAAAAGAAGATGTAGGTATGAAGCTTCAACCTATGATCCCTCTGTTGCTTCCCCTCAAGTAGATGAGTTGACGAAACTGGTAAAATCACTTTCTGTAGAAATGGAGAAATTGAAATTTGAAGGAAGGAAGAGCTATAGGAACCCCCATATTGCTGATAATAGGGGTAATTTCAGAAGACCCAATAATCCCCATCAGATCATCCAAAGAGATCAGATAAATAGGGATAGGGATGATAAAAAAATCCAAACCCCTCTCCAAAATAACCTTACTACTGATGAAGAAGGAGAGGAAGAAGATGTTGATCTTGAAATCCATTGTCTTGGTGACACCTCTTCATCCCCTCATTTAAATCAATCTTCATATGAAGAGTCTCTCATGGATAGTCAACTAAATGAGTTGAGAAAAGGGGAAAGGACTAGTGGCAATCCAAATAGATACATTTTAAGGTCCAATAAGAAAGAGAGAAAGTCTGGCATTCCTGATCATCCTACTAGAATAGAGAATCTTACTAAGGGGGTGGAAGCTAGAAGAAAAGAAAAAAAGGCATGAGACCCCCAGGCAGTGGCTAAGAGCCCTACACCAAAAGTTAAGGAGATTATGAAGTCTCCCTCCTCTTTTATCTTTGAGAATGAGATTCAAAAGATTAAAATCCATGTACCTTTCTTGGAGCTAGTCAAGAATGAGGATTTCAAGAAGTACCTTTTCAAATTGTTTCAGCCTCAACCTTCATCTTATCCCACAAATTCAGTCAACCTCCAAGATGAAAAACCGTTTGTCATACTAGGACCTTTGGTAGAGGATAGGGATGAATCCTCCCCTCCTTTCTATACATCATTGAACATTCATGATGAAGTACTGCACAACTACTTGATAGATTTAGGGGCATCTCATAATCTCATGACTAAGACTATCATGGATGAGCTTGGGTTGGAGGTTAGAAAAATATATCATGACCTATACTCATTTGATTTTAGGAAGGTGAAGTGTCTTGTGTTTATCAAAGACCTAGTTGTTTCCTTATTCTAGTTGCCAATGAAAAGTGTGGTCATGGATATTGTGGTGGATGATGTCCCCCCTAAGTTTTGGATGCTCTTGTCTAGATCTTGGATCAAAAGACTAGGGGGGAATTCGTAGATGGATCTTTCATATGCCACCATTCATGTGTTTGGGGGGGGAACATAGAAGGATTTATAGGGAAGCACAACTTGCTTACATGATCAGTGATGAAGCAAATCCTACCAACCACCCCATTTTTGCAGTTGATATTGATTTATGAACCAATATGCTACATCTCATTGATGCTCCTCAAACACTTATTGAAATCAGAAAACAACCTATTGCCTCTTGTGAAAATCCTCCTCCCAATACCTCTATTTGGAAGATGTTTTTTGATGGAACCTCTTCTAGGGAGAGTGTTGGTGCTAGGGTATTATTCATTTCCCCTACCCATGAGATCATATCTTTGTCTTACAAGATTGAATTTGAAGCAACAAACAATGTGGTAGAATATGAGGATCTTGTTTTGGGTTTGAGGGCTGATAAAGACATGAACATTGAAGAGCTAACAGTGTTTGGAGATGCTGAGTTGATTGTTCATCAAGTCAAAAAATTGTATCAAGATAAGCACCTTAGGTTGAAGGCCTACAAAAATGAAGTCTGGGATCTTGTTGATAGTTTCTTCTTGGATTTTAAAATATCATTTGTTCCAAGAGAGGAGAACACTATGGTAGATTCCTTGGTTGTTTCAACAAGTAAGTTCAGGGTTCCTTTTCCCCCCAAAATAATGTATGAGGTGGAAGTAAAATACAAACCCTCTATTCCTGACAATGTCAAACATTGGAATGTTTTTGAGGATGATATTGAGATAAAAAGATTTCTTGAGACTATGGATTAATTCTCTGCTTTACAGATTGATCAAGATCAGGATACTGAATAAATCCCTCATGTTGATTTTTTTCTAAATAAAATTGTTGACCATCATATTGTTCAGTTACCCATTAACCATATTCCAAATGGACTTGTTCCCTTGGAGAGATTTTTTTATAGAAATGATGTTGTTGTAAATATTAAAAGTTCAATTGAAGATGTTGATGTGACTGAATGCAATTTAGGAACATAAGAGGATCCAAGGTATGTTAAATTGTCTAGCAGTTTGTCAAAGGAACAAAGGGCTAAGTATGTCAAGATTTTGAAAGAGTTTTCAGATGTGTTTTCCTGGAAATATGAAGATCTAAGGACATATGACACAAACATTATTGAGCATAAGATCCGTTTGAAAGAAGAGACCAAGCCATTTAGGCAAAAACTTAGACAGATAAATCCCATGCTACTGCCTATTATGGAAAAAGAAGTGAAAAAGTTGTTGGATGCCCAGATCATCATGCATTTGAGATATTCAGAATGGGAGGTTAACTTGGTGCCTGTGAGGAAGAAAAATGGGGAAATCAGGTTATGTGTTGATTTCAGGAATTTGAACAGGAGCTCAAAAAATGATAACCACCCCTTGCCAAAGATGGAGCACATTTTACAGAGAGTGACTGGGTCATCTAGGATGTCTATGATTGATGGATTCTATGGCTACAATCATATGTCCCTCCTTCTTGAAGATAGAGAAAATACAACCTTCACTACTCCTTGGGGCACATTCATGTATGCTAAAATTCCCTTTGTATTGGTGAATGCCAGAGCAACCTTCCAGCAACCCATGGACATTGCCTTCATTGGGGAGAAAGAAAAATTTGTATTCATATATATGGATGACATTACAATGTTCTCAAAGTTTAACAAAGAGCATTGTCATAATTTGAAGAAGGTCTTCCTGAAATGCAGAAGGTTTGGTCTCTCCCTCAATCCTAAGAAATCTTTGTTTTCTATGGAGGAAAAATTATTGGGGCATATTGTGTCAGTAGAAGGGGTAATAATTGATCCAAGCAGAGTAGAGGCCATCCAGTCCTTATCTTTTCCCAGATCCAAGAAAGAGGTTCAATCTTTCTTGGGTAAAATAAATTTTCTAAGAAGGTTCATCTCTAATTTCGCTGAATTGGTTAAGCATATTAAAACCATGCTTAGAAAAAGAAGCAAGGTGAAATGGACTGTTGAGTCCAGAAATTATTTTGGCCAAATCAAAAGGGCTTTGACTGAAGCATCTATGCTCATCATCCTTGATTATTCTAAGGAATTTCTAATATTTTCTTTTGCCTCATCTGATACATTGGTTGTTGTTTTCCTACAGAAAAATATAGAGGGGTTAGAGAAGCCTATTTCCTTTTTTAGTAGAGCATTGAGGGATGCAGAAATGAGGTGTGATATCATGGAAAAGAAGGCATATGATTTGGTAAAATCCCTCAAGTCTTTCAGAATATATGTTCTGCATTCAAATATTTTTGCATATGTCCCCTCAGCCTCAATAAAAGAGATACTGATCCAGCCCGACATAGATGGGAAGAGAAGCAAATGGATTGCTAAAATTCTGGAATTTGACGCTGAAATGAAACCCACTAAATTGGTGAAAGGCAGAGGTTTATCCAGGGTGCTGGCTGAATCAAACTGCAACGCTTTAGGGGTTAATTTCATGAACATAAACTCATAAAATCAGTAAGATGAGATTGTTGATAAAGATTCTCATGTCAGCCTCAATTTGGAAAAATGCACTTGGTACAATGACATCATATATTTTCTACAGAAGTTGTGACCTCCTGATGGCTTGGACAAGAACAAAGTGAGAGATTTGAAACTCAAAGGAATCAAATATTGTCTCATTAATCAGGTTTTGTATTGGAAATATCCTCTTGGAGTTCTTTTGAGATGTCTATATCCATAGGAGGACTAAAGGACCATAATTGATTTTCATGACAGCTTATGTGGGGGCCATCATTTTTGGAGGACCACAGCTTATAAGATCCTCAAAGATGGGTATTTTTGGCCTCGCCTTTTTACTGATGTTTGTGCAAAGATTAGAGCTTGTGTCAAATGCCAATTTTTTTTTGGAGAGAAGCAACTCAAATCTTTGCTTTTGCAACCTATAGTGGTTTCTGGACCTTTTTAGCAGTGGGGTCTTGACTTCATTGGAAAATCCATCCAGCCTCAAGTGGCCAGCACAACTGGATTTTGAATTCCACTAATTATTTCACCAAATGGATAGAATCCATACCTACAAGGAGTGCCTCCCACAGGGTAATCATTAGCTTCCTTGAAGATATCATGTCCAGATTTGGTTGTCCAAGGAGGATTGTTACTGACAATGCTGCCTCTTTCAAAGATGAACCATTAATCAAGTTCTGTGAGCATTATGGGATTATGTTATTCCATTATACTCCCTACTACCCCCAAGGAAATGGTTTAGCAGATTCCTCTAACAAGAACCTCATAAATATCATCAGGAAATTGTTAGAAGACAATAAAAACGCATGGTACTCAAAGATGAAATTTTCATTATGGGCTAACAGAGTTACAACAAAGAGGTCACTAGGTGTTTCCCCTTTTCAGCTTGTATATGGGGTTGAGGCTATTTATCCTACTCAACTTGCCTTTCTTGTGGAAAAATTCAGCTTGCCTTTCTTTTGGACTACCAAGGATAACCTGATGATATGGTCAGGAGGATACAACAACTGGTAGAAGTACAACAAGATAGGGAGAAACTGCTTGATAAATCTTAGGATCACCAACATAAAATAAAAGGAGCCTTTGACAAGAGGGAAAACAAGGAAGATTTTCAGCTAGGAGATCTGGTTCTCAAGTGGGATGCACACAAGAAAGACAAAGGAAAACATGGTAAATTCGAAGCCTTATGGATTGGTCCTTTGAAGATTTCTAAATTATTTTAAAATAACACCTATAAGCTGCAGATCTTGGAGGATTCCGAAGTTTTTGGTGGCACTATCAATGGGCACTTTCTGAAGAAATATTTTGTGTAAGCCATGATTGAATTTCCACCATTGTAATTACCACTTTGTTTTCATTTTCGGTATTAATAAGTGACTCCATAACCCAAAATCTAATTCATTGCAATTGTGCGTTCTTGGTAGCTCGTAGGGAGAATGCCATCCCTTGTGGAGCCAAATATTATCTCATAAAATTTTCCATAGTCACAAGTGACAACCATGAACGTAGGTGAGCAGGTAGGTGCAATTTTCCACAGTGAAGCTTTCCCCCCATATAGTTCAGTTTAGCACCACATCTAAATGCGGTTGGAAGGATTCCACAATTGGCAGGTAGATAAAATGTTGGTGGGGGCTCTAAAATAGATGGCACACCCAGATGCCATATCCCATTCATATCAACAACCTCAAATCATTTCGGGGCCACAACATGCTCAGGTGTTAAAAGGCCTTGAGCTGGCCGAAATCCTAAGCACGATTTTGTGGGGTGGCTATGTGGTGAGAAGTGGTGCATTTCAGGCCCAAAAGTGGTGTGGGCCTAAACCAATTACCACGGCCCCGAAATCATGTGTGCGTATGATGTCGTATCCAACAACCACATGTGGCCACCTGATAGTCATCCCGCCGCACTCCAATCCCGAAAAGGATTCGGTTGATGAGAAAGGACTAGTAGATGAAACCTCATATTAGTCCATAAATAAAAAGCTTGGAAGTTATGGACGAGGAAGCAGAACTGTCAGCTTGAGGTACCACGATGGATAATTTCTTCTTGTAGACCCATATTGATCCAAGATTGTGTTTGATCGAAGGAAACACGTGCAGTCTGACAAAAGGATGAAAAGATGTAAATCTTTGAATGGGATGGCTAGATCACACTCCTAGCAGTTGTGAACTGATCCAATTATAAATAGATCGGTTCAAGATTTTGTTAAGGTCATCAACTAGTTGAACAGATCTCCCTATTTTGTAATATTTTGATAACAAAACTGTTCTTTGGTTTTGTATGAGATCTGACACTTTCACATTAATAGAAGTCAACTTCTTTCATCATCGTGTTTAAATATTTGTTGAAACACTCGTGCATGGAGGATCCATATGAGGGTTGTAGTTGTATTGTAATGTAGGGTTGATTATAATGTTGTTGTGACCTATTTCAGTAATTTCCTTGTTGCCTTTTTCTCTCTTATGCTAAAATTATCATGCATGGAGGATCTAGATGAGTTGTTGTAGTTGCATGGTAATGGAGGTTTGATTATTATGCAGCTGTGATATATTTCAGTGTCTGGAACTTAAGTTCAAGAGTTCTCTTGTGCCTGAGTTTTTCTTCACCAAGCTGCTTGAAAGTTGGATGCCCATGGCAGGCTTGTCCACCTTTCTCACTAAGTCTTCCGTCTAATCACCTTTAACTCTAAGCCACTGACTAAAGTTAGTGAGGACCTCATTTCCCTATACATTGCTTGTCCAGTTTCTGTGTTAAAACATTCTTGTACTGAGTTTTGTCCATTTGACCTCCATTCATAAACCTACCTCCACAAACATTTTGATGGGTACTGGGATTATTCTCTTGTAGTCTGAGCGTGAATCTTAGTGCTAACACGATGAAATACAAGAGATCAAACAAAGTCTTGAAGCAAAGAATGTTGGGTTGAAAACATTGTTGCAAGCTGCAGAACAGGAAAATCAGAAGTTGCAATTTCAGCTCCAAGCTATGAAGGTGAAAGATGGACAAGGCTCCATGTTAGGGGTAGTAAAGAGGCCATATTGTGGCAATGGTGGACATACTAATAATGGATCTGATCATGATAGTATATATGGTTGTGTCTATTTTCATATGGTAGAGGATGCGATCCAGGAACCAGGGAATCAGGGAGGCTTCTTAGAAGCCTCATCTACCACTACTTCTCACTAGGAGGAACAATTGGGCACATTTCAGGAAGAAGACCGAGAGTCACAAACTGAAATGGAGGTAAATGATCCATGTTTAGTTCCTTTCTTCATTCACGTTGATATCCCTTTTGATGTCTTTGAACATCATACTAGAGGAATCGACTTAAATTTTATGAAGAAGATGGGGTATAAAGGAGGAGGCCTTGGAGCCAACGACCAAGGCATTGTGGATCCCATTGAGGTGGTGGAATGGCTTCAATATAATGGGCTAGTCTATGTCTTAGAAGAGGTTGGAGAATGCTCCAAAACCAAAGAGGAAGAAATATCCAGGACCCCAGAAGTCAATGAATCTTCAAGTAACAAAACTGAATGAGTGCAGGATGAGAGCACATCATCTCATGATTGTGATTTCGAGACATCTCCAAAAGGAGATGATAAATCCAAAGGAATATCTAAGGAAATCTCTCCTCTCTATTCAAACACTAGAGACAACCCATAAAGGTATAAGAAGTCTCTTTATTCTAGTGTTCCTTTTGATTATGAAAAACTTGGCAATGAAATCTTATGGCATAGGAGACCATGCACGTTTTGTGGTAAGAATAACCATGTTACCAAGTGTTGGAAAATACAAGCTTTGTATAGGAAAGTGATGGAGACCAGAAAGAAGATGAGGCTTGAAGAACCTGCTCCACATGTAGAGAAGAGAAAGGATAAGAAAACCTTGAAGAGGAAAAGATATTGCAGCCATTGCGATAGAGGTGGACACCATGAAGCCACTTGTTGGACCCTTCATCCAGAGAAACATCCTAGGAAGGACAAGAAGGTTAGGAAAACACCTTTGAAGGAACTAGCCAACAAAGCAACTCAACAAGGAGGCCAAGTACATTCCAAGAGACATTTTGTAATCTCATAATATAAGAATTTTGGGGTCCAAAGAGACATTTTGTAATATCATAATATAAGAATTTTGGGGTCCAAAAGTCCGTTCAGTGAGGAGGTATGATCCAGGAGGTTCAGAATATGACCCAGAAATCCCATAAATTTTCTAAGTGACTCAGAATGGTCCAAGGATCCAAAAGAGGGTAAAAAATGAAAGTTCTCAGAATCTCATCAAACTAACACCAAGTCTAAGAGATCGTCACAAGATTTCCAATGGCATACACAAATTGTCAAATGGAGCTAGAATGAAGGAGATATGGATGATCAAAGTTCATGGTTGACTGGTAAGTTAAAGGATGACTCAACACCTGTACTGCTAACATCAGCAGATGACTGTGCAAGGATGACATGGCACCACCCATAGGATGATACGTCGTAGGAATATTTGGCCTTTTTAGGTGCCACTTGGACCTATTGGCATGTGCCACGTGACACCCCAGGTGATGCCACATGGCACCAAAAAGAGGTCAACACATGGTAGTAGGGCAGGAGGCCACATAGAACAGTAGCATAGTGACACTTGGCATATGACATGGAAGACACATATCTGATGACTAGGTTCAACTGGCAAATAGTAGGAAGCCACATGGACTAATCGATGATCATGATTGTGTTTGTGCTTAGATATGATCAACATATCTAAAGGTGATCATGGATTCTTATTGGTGGAAGCATTCCTTCTTCTGTCACAAGTTTGTGAGAGTTTTTCCCATGGATGGTGTTAGCACATAAGATGTATAGAGTTCAAAAAAGCTTTGGATTTGTCTTGTTTTGAGTCATAGGGTTTTTTAATTTTAGGTTTTGGAATTCTGTCTCATGACATAACTCGTGTTTAATTTTTCATGAGCATAGTCTTGTTTTTAGTCTGGTTAGAGCCTTAATGTCATTGAATTTTTTATTATCATGAAGGAAATAAGGGTCAACATGGGCCACACCCCCAATCTTAAAATCATTATCATCATATGTATTGTCTCAATGGTTTGTACAAAAGTTCCATTTATGTTGTTTTCAATCGTTTGAACGTCAATTCGGATGTCATATTTACTTGTTGCCAACTCACCTAAAAGTTCGTCACATACCAAGAACTACCTTATGCACTAATCTCTCATCATTTCACTTTGAAAACATGCCAGAGGAGATCTCATTGTCTTCAACACAGTAAATTCATTATGATTTTCAGGATTATGTCAATGAACAACTCTAACAATTTCCATGAAATGCACTACTAGAGTTTGAAAACTAGCGCTACGAATTGGCTGTAGCAGATTGAAAAGGTTGGATGTTTCCATTTAAGTCTAACTCGAGTTCACAAAGAAACAACATATGTTGAGACACACCAAATTCTTATTTCACAGGGTTATCCTATAGTTTCCTTTTGTAAAAGACATCATTACCCACTGCCAATTCTGCACTCCAAACTGTCTATTATAAAATTGCACTGCAGACTCACATTGTGAATTGGCTGTTGGCACTGGAAACCCTTTGTTTACACAGAGTTGTCTCTTTTTTCCTATATGTGACTTCACTCAGATTGAATTTTTGTCCCTCTTATCATACCCTACTTTCAAAAGACTGAGGAGCAATCTTAAGAATGAAAAAACAGAAATTGACAAGTTGAAAAAGGAATATTTGGAGTCCCAAATCAAGCTAAAGGAGATGTTAGATCTATATGAGGAGAAAATTGATAAAGAAACGTTCATGGCTAAGAAGTATTTTCCCCTTCAAAGGAAACTGAAGAATATATATAAGCAGAAGAAAACTTGCCAAGCCAAGATCCAGAAACTAAAAGCAGAGTTGCAGCCCTTCAGAGAGCAAGTAGCAAAAAGAAACTTAGATATGCTGGCTAAGGTGGCTACTCGAAGCAGTACCAGAACCAAAAGATGAATATATGATAAAATTTCACTTCGACACCATTTTGTCATGATTTACTTTTTGCATGCAGTTACAACACTAAATGATGATTTTGGATTTTGATCTAAACTTAGCATCTCTATATGTTTTTTCCAAAGTTACTTTAGGTTGTAAGGATTTTGTAGCATTTTTGGAAGGCTTAACCTACTTATGGCGCAAGTTTTAAAAGTTGGAATCTTTTTGTAAGAAAACATGTTGCTATAGGAAAGTTCGTGTTGCCTGGACTCACTGGCGTTGTGAATTGGGTGTTTTATGACAGTTTGCAGTGCTACATTGTGAACTTAGATTTATGAATATTTTGGAGGCGAGAATGATTTACAAGTGTCAAGTTGAGCTCGTACCAACATTCAGAGGTCCAGTTGCACATTAGAAGTTCACCTGCCTCAAGGAGATGCATGCATTAAATACACATCATGAGTTGTTAAGGGATGTTCAATAGGTTGCCAACATTCTCCTGCAAAATAGTTTTTTGTTATCTTCTTGTTGTACACATGTTTCCACGCTTCCTTTAGGCATGGAATCCTATGAGGAAGTTAAAGAGTCGATGGTAAAGGGTTCTTATAATGTTTTGGTTATTTAAGATGCATTATAATTGGAGAGGAGGTTTGAATGGTTGAACATAAAACTCTTATATTTACTCTCTTATTGTAACATGGTTTTCCTGATGTATGTACCAAACTCAAACTTTAATGGTGAAAAATCATCCTTTTTTTCTACTTTCATCTACGTTCTGTCTCACTTTGATATTAGTCAATGCAAGAGACATTTTGTAATCTCATAATATAATAATTCCTTACGTAAAGGTAACACCAAGCGTGAAGAATCTTATAACCACTCGACTCCATTGTTAAACACAATTTCACTTCCAACTTAGCCACGAGGGGTAGTTTTACGGTCAGAATTAGTAGCCTATGCTCTTTTGTTACGTGGAATCCCATGATGAACAACCCATAGGAATAATTGGCGAAACAAGTCCAAACTTTCTCATTCAACAAGGGAGAGGGTGCCTCCAGCCCCTCACTAATACGTTACATCGAACAATTCAACCTTCATTGTAGTAATCCATGTGAGGCTCAAATGTTGGTAAAATCGGATTGGTTAGAAGTATGGGTTAACAATATGTATGTACAGAAAGTTCAGAGAAAATTTAAATGCGTCCTTTCCCCTTATCTTAGCCTTTATGTCACTTAGGACCAGCGAAAAAACTTTGCCAACTCATTCTTGGTATAAGCTACTAAATGGCGTCCGCTTGGCTATCAAAGGATACCCACGTCCCCTTCTTCGATGGGTAATGGGTTAAAAAGTTCCCTTAGACATGGTCGTGACAAGTATAATAAATCACATGGGTTAGTGTATGACTTTAGTATGACCAATATTTTGAGTTAGGTTTTATGAAGGGAGTTTATAAATAAGGTTTAGTTAAAAACAAAGTAATAACCTTGAAAAACTGGGCACTAGACAATATCCAAAATACAATGAGACAAAAGAATCTGCCATCTTTGTGATGAAAATCACTTTCTCCTAGGCGTATACTAAAATTAGATCACAATTTCAAAATAAGTATTATGATACCCACCTTCCTAACCTACCGAGTCATCAAAACTATAGGAATCTTGGAATGCATTTCTTAATACTTTTTGAACACATAAATAATTTTTTAATGAAAACTAAGTTATTCTGGTCTTAGTAGAGGTTATTCATTATCATCCTCAATTGAGGAATATTAAAATTACACACAATATTTCTAACATATATGAGATAATTACATATGGTGTTATATATTCAAACTAAACTTGATTAATTTAAAGGAAAATGGAGATAGAGCGATTAAAGAACCTTGCGTTTGGATGTTTGCAGAATTCTAGTTTCTGCGGTCTCCTGGAGTGCTTTTCAGGAGAAAACAAACATGACCGAGGAGGATGGGGGTTTGAAATACCCATATGGAATAGAAGGGGGGCTGTGATGAAAACCCCCCTTCTTTCCTAAGGGTTGCACAACCTCCCGGTCTAGGATCGATCAAGATACTAAGTCTAATTGACTCTCCAGGTCTCTGCTAGACCCCAAACCAACTTACACAGGTTCTTTCTCCAAATGCACAGGTCGTCTAAGACCCGCATATTCTCTCCCAAGCGTTGTTAGAATATCAATGCCAAACGGGTGCTAGCTCCTCTCTGATAATCCCTTTCTCCCTTATGACCAATGATGGTGACCAGGCGCTCGAGTGAAAGGCACGTCGTGATTTCGTGTTTAGCGACTTTGGGAGCACTGCTACCTCTGTCCACCCGATAGCTAAAATCACAATGACCCAAGATCTATGATTCAGATCCTCCCTTGATCGACGACTGCGATCAAATCGACATTTCACGTTTCATGACTTTAGAGTTCCTTGCCTCTATTCTCACGATAGCCAAAATTGTGATGGCTCTGGATCAATGGTCCAAATCCCTTCTCAGATCTGACGGTCAAAATGATTTCAGGACTTCGCGTTTCATTAAGTCGAAAGGTTTGTCACCTCTTATCCCCCGATCCCCGAAATGCTGATACTCCACCCTGGACAATCAATGGTCCAAATCTCTCCTAGATCCAACGACTCATATCAAGTCACGGATTCGAGCTTCGCGAATTCTTAACGTTCTGCCCTTTGACTCCTCCAAAGAACGATTCAGCAAAACACTGGTTGTTCGCCACACGTCCCTCCTGATGGAAGGTATCGATTCTCTAGCATTCAGATCAAATGACTGGGATCTTTTACACCTTACACTTACGCTATCTTCAGAGTTAGAAGATATTCTGGGTGTTCAAAGGTTTTGAACCTTTGCTCTTTCGACAAGTCTGATTCTTGGACCTCTTAACACTTATTCAAAGTATTATTCCTCCTGAGATTGGTCTTCTGAAAACTTCGACTTCTAGCGCACACCTTGTGTTTCAGGTATTCGATAACTCAGATTCTGAAGGATTTCTCAAAGAGGAATTCCTCTCACCTTCCCGATGTCCTCCTTTCGTTTTCTTCGACTTCTGTAAAGCCTCTTCGACACTTCATCGAATCTTGGATCTGTGCACTCCTTGCACCATATCTTATGCAAGGTTTTTATTTCTTGTGGATGACTATGCATGCCTTGCACCAGTCTCTTTGCACTCCTTGCAAAGGGAAAGTTTCATGTTATCTCTTCTGAGCTCCAGAATCAAGACAGATCCCGTTAATGCACTCCTTGCATTCTATGTGCACTTTGCACTACTTCCACAGAAGAGAAATAATTGAAACTTATCCTAACATTCACAGTTCCATCTACTCAAAATGAGATTCATTCATTCATTCATGAAAACAAAATACAGAGAATTGCAAACAATATTCACACCATGCATTAGATCAATTTTCCTCTGTTCTATTCATAAGTGAAAAATGGTTACAACTACAAATGAACAATCAAAACTACTCAAATCTTCTCCTAAATTCTATTCCAGCCAACTACCAACTGACTACCTACTACTGACCAGCCTCATTCGGGCATACAAAACCTTTATTTATCATAGAGGGGTCTTAGGGTTTCCCCTGGATACTTGTCTACTCTAAAGCTTGTCTTAACAACTATCTAGACCAGTTGCATTGTAAGGTAGCTAGAGAGGTAGTTGGGGGGCCCAAAGGGCCCATAGTGATAATAGTGGAGGCCATTCAATGTAAGGTGGACTAGGTCCACTATATTATTAAATAAGGCCCACTATGGTAGTTAGATATAATAAATGGGTAGTTAGAAATAATAAATATAAGAGGACTTCTTAGAAGGTTCTACTTCTAGAAGATTCCTCCTTTAGAATGTTGTTAGGTGATAGTAGCACTATATAAAGGGTTTTAAGCAATGTAATGGGATATGAAGAGAACTATTGTATTTGGAGATGAATCTCATTAGGAGGATGCCCCCTCGAAGAGGCAAGTGAACAAGAGAGGATCCCTTCCATAATAAGATCCATTGTATGGTGTTAGCTTACATTAAGGGTTTGATAGTAATAAAAGAGATTTTGCATATTGTTCTTCTATATTGGTCTATGGATATATTGTGTATTCAATATTTGTGTTGATTATATTTGTATATCTATTCAGGTACTTAAACAATAATACTGAATACACAATATATCCACAGAGAAATATAGAAGAAACCACACTTTATTATTACCAAACCCTTGAGGTAGGGAAACACCATACAATGGATCGTATTATGGAAGGGATCCTCTCCTGTTCACTTGCCTCTTCGAGGGGGCATCCTCCTATTGAGTTACAACTCACAATATAATAATTCTTTTCCATAATAGGATCCATTGTATGGTGTTGCCCTACCCTAAGGGTTTTGATATAGTAAAGTGTGTTTTTCATATATTCTTCTTGGATATATTCTGGTGTATTTTTCATTTAGTTCTTTGGTTCTTAACAAGTGGTATCAAAGCACTTTCCTTGGTAGACATTGTGGACAAATATTTTTTATTTTTGCAGCTTTTTTTTTCGGAGAAGAAAAAAGAGGGCCGTGACATTCCAGAAATTTTCGGTATATTTTAGAAATGTAAGGTATCTAGAGAGGTATTTGGGGGGCCCAAAGGGCCCATAGTGATAATAGTGGAGGCCATTCAATGTAAGTTGGACTAGGTCCACTATGGTAGTTAGATATAATAAATGGGTAGTTGATATAATAAATGTAAGAGGACTTCTTAGAAGGTTTTACTTCTAGAAGATTCCTCCTCTAGAATGTTCTTAGGTGATGGTAGCACTATATAAAGGGGTTCAAGCAATGTAATGGGATATGAAGAGAAGTATTTTATTTGGAGCTGAAGCTCATTAGGAGGATGCCCCCTCGAAGAGGCAAGTGAACATGAGAGGATCCCTTCCATAATATGATCCATTGTATGGTGTTACCCTACCTTAAGGGTTTGATAATAATAAAATAGATTTTGCATATTGTTCTTATATATTTCTCTATGGATCTATTTTGTATTCAGTATTTGTGGTGATTATATTTGTATATCTATTCAGGTACTTAACAAGAATACTGAATACACAATATATCCACAGAACAATATAGAAGAAACCACACTTTATTATTACCAAACCCTTGAGGTAGGGAAACACCATACAATGGATCCTATTATGGAAGGTATCCTCTCTTGTTCACTTGCCTCTTCGAGGGGGAATCCTCCTATTGAGCTACAACTCACAATACAATAATTCTCTTCCATAATAGGATCCATTGTATGGTGTTGCCTTACCTTAAGGGTTTTGATATAGTAAAGTGTGTTTTTCATATATTATTCTTGGATATATTATGGTGTATTTTGTATTCAGGTCTTTGGTTCTTAACAAGTGGTATCAAAGAACATTCCTTAATAGACATTGTGGGAAAATATTTTTTATTTTTGCAGTTTTTGTTTTTGGAGAAGAAAAAAAGAGGGTCGCGCCATTGTAGAAATTTTTGGTATATTTCAGAAATGTAAGGTAGCTAAAGAGATAGTTGGGGGGACCAAAGGGCCCATAGTGATAATAGTGGAGGCCATTCAATGTAAGGTTTACTAGGTCCACTATATTATTAAATAAGACCCAGTATGGTAGTTAGATATAATATATGGGTAGTTAAATATAATAAATGTAAGAGGACTTATTAGAAGGTTTTACTTCTAGAAGATTCCTCCTCTAGAATGTTCTTAGGTGATGGTAGCACTATATAAAGGGGTTCAAACAATGTAATAGGATATAAAGAAAGTTATTGTATTTGGAGCAGTATCTCAATAGGAGGATGCCCCCTCAAAGAGCCAAGTGAACATGAGAGGATCCCTTCCATAATAGGAGCCATTGTATGGTGTTGCCCTACCCTAAGGGTTTTGATATAGTAAAGTATGTTTTTCATATATTCTTCTTGGATCAATTATGGTGTATTTTGTATTCATATCTTTGGTTCTTAACAAGTGGTATCATAGCACTTTCATTGGAAGACATTGTGGGCAAATATTTTTTATTTTTGCAGATTTTTTTTTCGGAGAAGAAAAAAGAGATTCGCGACATTCCATAAAATTTTGGTATATTTCTGTGAAAAATTTGCAGAAATAGGTTGTATCTTTGAGTTCCTCTCAGAAAAACACTCAAGTTGAAAAAAAATCATTTGAAACGGAGTCCGGGAGGTTAAGATATTGAAGTTTTAAAATCTACAAATTTTCAGGGTTTTTTCCGCGGACAACCACTTCCATATTTTATTTGATGACTCTACTCCACCTTCTATAGAGAACATCAATGTACCACATCAGGAGATAGTTACCGGTGTTTAACTTGCATATTCTACAATGGTATTGTTCCTTCCAGATTCATCTTTGATCATCTCCCACTATGTGGATGTATATTCTTATTTGGATCCACATGATAGGTGTCAATATTAGGAGCATCATTTTCAGTTGGTTATTGGGGGGCGATATCTTCCATGTGGGGTTCACATGAGAAATTGAATATGGGACCTTGGTTTACAATGGAAGTTTGACTACTTCAACATGGTGGCTACCATTTTTCAATAGGACCATGGTTCTCTAGTCTACTTCAACACTATGGTCCACACTTATCCATGGGACCTTGGTATATGGTTGTACATCAAGCGTTGAGGACAACACTTTCATAAGGGGGATGGAATGTAAGGTAGCTAGAGAGGTAGTTGGGGGGCCCAAAGGGACCATAGTGATAATAGTGGAGGCCATTCAATGTAAGGTGGACTAGGCCCACTATATTATTAAATAATGCCCACTATGGTAGTTAGATATAATAAATGGGTAGTTAGATATAATAAATGTAAGAGGACTTGTTAGAACATTCTACTTCTAGAAGATTCCTCCTCTAGAATGTTCTTAGGTGATGGTAACACTATATAAAGGGGTTCAAGAAATGTAATGGGATATGAAGAGAATTGTTGTATTTGGATCGGTAACCCAATAGGAGGATGCCCCCTCAAAAAGGAAAGTAAATAGGAGAGGATCCCTTCCATAATAAGATCCATTGTATGGTGTTTCACTACCCTAAGGGTTTTGATATAGTAAGTGTGTTTTTCATATATTCTTCTTGGATCTATTTTGGTGTATTTTGTATTTAGTATTTGTGGTGATTATATTTGTATATCTATTCAGGTACTTAACAATATCTCTCATGGATCCAACAACTTACATCAAGTCGCTGATTCGGGCTTCGCAAATTCTTAGCGTTCTTCCCTTTGACTCCTCCAAAGCGTGAGTCAGCGAAACACTGATCGTTCACCACGTGTCCCTCTTGATGGACGGTTCCAATTCTCTAACGTTCAGATCAAATGACTGAGACCTTTTCCCACTTGCGCTTACGCTATCTTCAGATTTAGAAGATCTTCTGAGTGTTCAAAGGTTTCAGACCTTTTCTCCTTCGATAATTCCGATTCTTGGACCTCTTAACACTTATGAAAAATATTATTCCTCCTGAGCTTGGTCTTCTAAAGACTTCAACTTACTGTGCACACCTTGCATTTCAGGGATTCAATAACTCATATTCTGAAGGATTTCTCGAAGATAAATTCCTTTCACCTTCCTGGCGTCCTCCTTTCCCGTTCTCCGACTTCAGTAAAGCCTCTTCGACACTTCATCGAATCTCAGATCTATGCACTCATTGCACCAGGTCTTACGCAAGGCTTTGATTTCTTGTAGATGATTGTGCATGCCTTGCACCATTCTTTTTGCACTCCTTGCAAAGGGAAAGTTTCGTGTTATCTCTTCTGAGCTCTGGAATCAAGATAGATCCCATTAACGCACTCCTTGCATTCTGTGTGCACACCTTGCACTACTTCCGTAGAAGAGAAATAATTGAAACTTATCCTAACATTCACAGTTCCATCTACTCAAAATGAGATTCATTCATTCATTCATGAAAACAAAATACAGAGAATTGCAAACAATATTCACACCATGCATTGGATCAATTTTCCTCTGTTCTATTCATAAGTGAAAAATGGTTACTACTACAATTGAACAACCAAAACTACCAAAATATTCTCCTAACTTCTAGTCCAACATACTACCGACTGACTACCTACTACTAACCAGCCTCATTCGGGTGTAAAAAACCTCTATTTATCATAGAGGTTTCTTAGGGTTTCCCCTGGCTACTTGTCTACTCTAAAACTTGTCCTAACGACTATCTAGACCAATTGCATTCCAGAGCCGTAGTGGAATTTCAAACTTCGCTTGTAATCATCCAAGCACACCTCCAAATTTTCCTGGCATGATTTCAAGAGTGCCTCAAAGATTTATTCCAGTGCTGAGTTAACACGGACTTCAAAATATTTGATGTGACTGCCAGCATTGAGCTCCCATACAGATTCCCAAACGCTGATGGGTCTTTCTCCGTGCGAGTGACAATGATGCTCCTGCATCAAGGTGAAAACATCCTCATACAACAATGTGGTAGCGAATGGGGTACGAGGAGCTAGAAGCAAGTGGCCATCCTTTGAGTCACCACCTCAAATTAGGGAATAGATCTTGTAGGATTAACAACAGTTTGAAAAATCCATGAAGGAGGAAGCAAATATCTCTCATACAAAAGTGACTCAAATATGGGAATTGGGGAAATCTATCCCACAAGTTACTAATGCTCCAAGGGATGTGATCAATTCAATAAGGGTGGGAGAGAGGACCCAGTTTATGAAGTAACACACCTTGATAGGAATTTTTTTGGGTATATGGCCTTCTTAATGGGATCTCATGCGCTGGATAAAAAAACGGTGGAACCCCAAGGGTTGATACGAAATATAGATCAGTTCGAAGGGATTCTTCATGATTATATTCTTCAATCTTTACAAGAAGGATTGAATATTCGAAAATGGTCTGTATTTTTTCAACTCTAAAGGGTTATATCTCAAATTCTAGACATACTGTTTCATCCTGAAAAAAGAGGATTTATATTTTGTGTTGGTTTGGATCCATATATAATCTCTCCCATGGGAATTTTGGCTAGAAGAAATCCTCATGGGCATAGGAAATACGCTAGGAAGATATGTGAAATCCTTAGAAGCAACACGACAATGACGATACAACTCGTACACCCATATCTCTATGTGTATGAATGTCTCCAAGGATTTTCCTGAATCCTTAACCCTGGAACATCAAGATGAGGAATGGGTCTATGCCATCGATTATGAGCACATAACGTTGCATTGAAGTAAGTTTTATGAGCATGGACACTCGTTCAGAGACAACCCCTTAAATTTTCCACCACGACCAATGGCTGGAGAAAAGTCAGAATATGGGTACAGTCAAGTATCAGGCTAGAAAAAGAAAAATACTAAGAGACCGAGCGAGGGAATGGGAAAAAATACCTCCAAAGGAAATTCTTTTGATGTTTTAAACCAATTACCAAAATCAGAAGAGGTGGAAAACCCTTAGATCAAGATAAGAAACACAATGACAAAGTTAAAGAAACAGACTCAAGATCCAGTTTTAGATCAGAATGTGCCACCCAAATCCCGAACTCAAATGGATGAAAATTACTATGCATAGGAGGGGGGTGATACATAAATGAATGTAGATGAAAGGGACTTAGCTGACATTGATCTCGAAAACTTGGAGGAGGATTCAATAGGAAGGAACTTCAATCCATTATGTTAGAACAACTCTACAAGGTCCACAAAGTGTACATTTACTCCACAACAGGGGCCACCTCAAGATTCAGAATAAGATAATATATAGGAAAATAAACTAAAAAAACGTCAAGAGAAGGAAAGCGGAGGGGGCATAAAACAATGCAACAATTGATCAAAGAGGTAGGAAATTTCATGATAAATTCAGATCATATCCAATGACTCATCGAGGGATTATTTTCTCACCCCCATCACTTCTCATCATGAAGATCCTTTCTTGGAATATAAGAGGCCTAAATGGAAGAAAAAAATAGAGGATTCTTCAAAACTATATAACGGTATAAGATCCAAACATTCTTTTTCTTAGGAAATGAAATGTGTAGATGACACTGCTGTAGAGATATTTAGACGGTGTTGGAGGAAATGGAATTTTGTATACAATGAATCTAATGGGGTGGTACGGGGAATAACTATGCTTTGTAACGATGCTATATTTATTTTAGATCAATACTTTACCATAGCTTTGATGGTCTTGACACATTATAGAGATATCGACTCTAGTAAAGAGGGGATACTAACAAATTCTTATGGACCCCAATATAATTAGGAAAATTAATGTTTCCAGTAAAGTCTCTCAAGTCTAGGAGGCCTGGTGGGACCTCATAATTGGATCCTAGGGGGAGATTTCAACATCATTATCACATTGGAAGAGAATATAGGGGACACAAGAAGATTCGAGAAGGACAATGGTAGTATTTGGGATATCATAGAGGATCTACAATTGATTGATATTGAAACTTGGAATGGTACTTTCACTTGGTCCAATAAGAAATCTGGAGCTCAACAAGTTGCTTGTTGACTGGATTGGTTCCCTATATAGGAAACCTTTATATTGGATGGACCCTTAATTGAGGCTAGTATTCTCCCAAAATCAAGTTCAGATCACTAGCCAGTTTATTTAAGGATCAACACGGTCAGTACACCCAAATACAATCCATTTTGGTTTGAGAAATTATGGTTAACTTATCTGGAATTCCTATAGCTCTCCCACACCTAGTGGGTGAATGGTGCCATATCACATAGCACATTAATGTACAGGCTTCAACAGAGGCTTAAAAACTTCAAGAAGCATCTTCATGAATGGAATAAAAATATCTTTGACAATATCTTTCAAGCTTATAGATCTTTCGAATAGAGTTTGGAGGAAATACAAGAAGAATCCATCTCACAAGGTCAACTAGATTCTCTTGAGAGGAGGAGCTACTCAAACAACAATTGGAGGAGAGATATAAGAAGGAGGAAATCTTGTGGAGACAAAAATATAGGGTACAATGGCTTAAGGAAGGGGAAAAGAATAACAAATTATTTCATAGATCCATGATGCATAAAATGTATGATAATTGTATCACTAAACTAGAATATGATCAAGGACAACCAATTATGGATCATGAAGGGATCAAAATAGAGCTCATAAAATACTACAAGAATCTTCTTTTAGAGCCACTCCATGATCGCACTCCATCCATAAATAAATAAACTTGCCACATACCCACAATTATCACTCCATAACACAATGAAGCCCTCACGAGGCCTATCAAAATCAATAAGATCGATCACGCCATCAAATAAATTTTGATGGGAAAGGCATCGGGGCCAGATGCCTGTAAAACATATTTATTCCACTATTGTTGGCCAATGATGTAGCATCCATCCAGGATGATAAACAATTAATCATTCATTAAAAAGATACAGAATAACAACTTTGTTTTAGCATAATTTCATTGATTTTCATTTTCAAAATTCTTCTACAATTGCTCAATGAAAAATCTAAATAACATGATGAAATAAGTAATAGGTTAACTCTAATATTTAGAACTTAAAACATAAGTATATCCAAAATATAWATAACAAAATACTACCGAAAAATACCTCCTCCTTAGTTTGTTGAASCTCATCAATTGTAATGTAGTCCTSGGTGCTTCGAAGTATTATTTTCCCTCTTGCCCAAGGTGAAACAACGGAATCCTCCCAACCAACTARGAGTCTAGMYGACTTCCTAGAGGCCCTTTGTKCCCGTGAATCMAAGAACAACAAAGCACAAATTCTYTATGAATACTATCAMAAGAATTACATCTTCCAAKAATTCTCCAACCTATCAACCTCTTCCAACCTCTYWACATCCTCTCCTATTTATCAATTTTTCATTTCCCCTTCCCCAAGTCTCSTAAAYCCCCTCATTATTAGCCATCAACCTCCCTTATCTACATTTTTGGGAAAAGTATAAAATAAAACTAAAATATAAATGACTTGCATAAAACAACAATAAATAAAATGCAAAGTATTTATTCTCATGCTAGCTAATTAATGCAATTTGACAATTTTCCCCAAAATGTACATGATAACCCACCATGCTCATTTAATTCATCATACAAACCATCAATCAAATTCAAAGAAGATATATAATGCTTCTAGATATTTTGTATGCAATATAATTTACATAATCAATAAACATTCAATTAAATAGTTAATGCTCTACTTTAATAATTAATACATTAATTAATTGTACTAGTGTACATGTGTAGGGTATGTGTGTATATCTAGCGGACACATATCTCATGCATGTACTAACGATAAACAACCATTGCCTCTAGTGTATAGTTCATATATGATCACACCAAGACATGTAGGATAACACATCAAGTAATGCATCATTTAATAATCTTAACGAACAAAATTACACCAATTCGTCAATAACTCATTATCGCACTTAAAATATCAATAGGAAATCAAAAGAGGGTTTTAAAAATGGTAGGAACCAAGTGAATGAACAATAGTGGTATCTCTAATCTCCAATCAATATTCTCAACTAACATCGAAGCATGCTTCCTTCCTAACCTACTTCCATCTTCCATCCTATCCTTTCCTCTGTTGGACTAAGATGGAGCGTCAACTATATTGACCTAACTCTGGATAGAACCTGTAAGAGAAAGTGTCATATATCTCGACCAAGATTCCCCAACAGGAAACTAGCAGTCACCATCACACGTCTAGGGGAGCGTGACTTCACACAACCCTCCCACAACTCTAGGTTTCTGAGGATAAACGATGGGAAATACCTCCATCCCTCCTTATATAACTAGGGTAAACACCCTACATCAATCCCTATTGTGCAACTACTGTTCTTAGAGTCATGTCATCAAACAACCACTCTGGGAAAGCTATGCGCCCTGTCAAAACCACACTCACTGCAAATCATAGCAATGTTTTGAATGATAAATTAAATACTAAGTACAACATATAGCATATACTATCTTCTTGATGTCTATAACATCCAAGTCATCTCAACACTATAGTCATTTCGCTATCGCATATCTCATTAACCTGTAAGTTAATTCACCAATAACTCATATCTATGCATATACATAATAATTTCATATAAAGATCCATATTTGTAGTGACATTCAATTTAGTAAATGTATGTTTATTTTTATCATGCTTGGCATCTATTATGCATTCACATCATAACTTGAAGTAGTATCCACATACCTAAATTCCACATGTTAACTTACATGTTTAAACAAACAAAAGAGCTATCATCATCATGAGTATATCACAGTGAAAATAATATCATGCAACACATAATTACGTCAAGATGTACATATCTCAAATATCTATCCCAATCTAACTGAGCCCAAACAAATGTTAAGAATTGAATTACTAGGATGATTAGACAATCAATGTTCTAACTCCTTAAAGGCCAAGATATGGGGCGTTACGTACACCCACCCTTCAAGAAACTTCGTCTCGAGGTTATGGTCAAAATGATAGGTAATCATAATGCATGGTGTTTACATATCCCTAGTGTTAACTCTCGAAGAATTTTTTATTTTTATTTTTTACTTGGTCATTCCTTTGATTGGAATATCATAAAGTCATCGCTATGCTACTACTATGTTAGCAATAAGGGAAAGACCCATCTTTTTCTTGGTAAGATTACGATTTTACTAACCAAGACTTTTATGATACTCACTAAGTTCCAACTTAAGGACATAATTTCAATTAAGTATCATATACTATTAAGAAAAACAAAATTTTATAAAGAATTATAATTTAAGAGTTTTGTATTATTTCTTTATATCAAAAAGATTAAGTTAAACATCTCAATAATGATTTAATTTATGTAAAATTATATCAGACATAAAATAAATTTACATCACATCTATATCTATAGAGTTGATCATTTCATCATACACATTCATGCTTATGATTATGTTTTCGATTGTGAACAAGGGTTATGTTAGCCTCTCACTTACTTACTAAGTGAAAATTTTCTTTATATTTAAATATACAATCACTATATTTGCCCATAACTTCATGCCCCCCCCCACACACACATATATTTTCTCTTTAATAACTTTATAACACTAGCATTGAGATAATAATAATTATTATCATTGTTGTTTTCTCACAAAACTAGTCTCTTTAATAACTTTATAACACTAGCATTGAGATAATTATAATTATTATCATTGTTGTTGTTATTATAATTTTGCATGTATGTTTAGTTTGTGTGGGTACATGCCTAATGGGGCATACGGAATTGAAACACTACCAAAATACATGCATATATGTAGATCCTCTTCAAAGTCACAATAGGTACTTCAATTATATTTATTATAAAAAAATTCTAGTAGATTTTCTAGGTAATATAAATCTTAGTGATAATTACCTAAGCAAGTTAATTAGCTAAATGCCATAAATTTTGAAGAATGAATTTATTTGTATCTAACTAATTGAGTCTATCTATACAAGAGGTAGGCATATATCTAAAGAAATTCCATTATATGTTTCTTATTTATTCAAATTGCACTAATACTATTTCACAATAGTATTAATTGAAGGTAAATATTTAACTTCTAAAATCCTTGAAAATATTTAATTTTAATTTACTATATTTTTTTTTATGTAAATAATCAATTATTAATTTTTCTTATTATAATGAAGAAATTTTGTAACATATATCTAATAATTTTATTATTATTATTATTATTATATACAAAATAATCTTTAATATATATATATATATATATATATATATATATATATATATATATATATATATATATATATAAAATAAACTCACAAACTTAAACATTAATACTTAAACATTTATTAATATATTAATTTTAAAATATAAACAAATAAAAATGATATCACATATACATATATTTATACTTTTATAAAATACTCTATAAAGGTATAAGGGCATTTATGGTTCACAACGTAGTTTTAGACATGGGAATTAAATTAACTACCGTCATTTTTAAGGCTAACAACCATTTGTGTTCTTTGGACCAGTAATGGCACGTAGTTTCCAAGAAAGCCTTAGACTTGGGAATCAAATTAGTTATAAAATACTCTATAAAGGCATTTATGGTTCACAACTTAGTTTTAGACATGGTAATTAAATTAACTACCATCATTTTTAATTTTAAGGCTAACAACCATTACCAGTAATGGCACGTAGTTTCCAAGAAATCCTTAGACTTGGGAATCAAATTAACTCCCAAGTCACAAGTTCAAAACTGGTTCAATGGTTAAGAACATGTGTTATCTCTGGGGAGGTCACAAGTTCAAAACCGACAGGGGGTAGGGATGCTCATATTGGCCCGTTGTGACAAGGCTGGAAGGGTAGACGACCCATGGGATAGAGGTTCACTTCAGTGGGCCTCAGGACGTCTCGACCCCTGCTGAGTCACAAGTTATTGGTATATCTGGCTTGCGGGATGTTGGATATACTCTTGAGAGGTTGTTGTTCCCATGGTTAAAAAAAAAGAAAGCCTTAGACTTGGGAATCAAATTAACTACCATCATTTTCAAGGGTACCAACCACTCTATTGCATTGTTAATGACACTTATTTTCCAAAAAGTCTTCTAAAAAATAATATAAACTATATAATCCATTAATTTATGTGGTCCAACAATTTATGTTAGACGTAGTTTAAAAAAAACTTATAAAAAAATTACATTAAAAAATAATAATAATTTATATATATATATATATATATATATATATATATATATTTTTTTTTTTTGATGATAAATCAAATTATATATATATGCTAGTTGGAAGTTGATATCCTTTACATCATTATAAATGTTGATATCTTTCATATCATCTTAAAATAATTGGTATATTAATGAAAAATATAGACATTTCCAATGACATGTTTGGATTCTCATGGCTTTGTTGATAATCATTTAAAATAATCATATCATCCAAATTCAAGTTCTATTTAATATTATTTTTATTTGAATTATTTCATGAATGTAATCAGCGGTTACATTCCCATTTCCTTCTAGTAATAGGTTATGGATCACCTATTAACTCAATGCTACCCAATATTGTGTGTGCATCCACGTTCTCTGTTTTCAAAACAATGTTTCTCCATGCAACATATTTACATCAACAATTCACTCCTTTTCTTTCCACAGACATACCTAGTAATAAATAAACAATATATCTCCACTCAACATGTGTAAACCTGATCATGGCTTTATTTCTCATGTTCGCTCGAGCGAGAGTTCATTCAATTATTTTATATATATACTTTTAATCGGATAAGATCTCAAGGGAACATATTTACTAAGTATTTTATGTCTCGATCTCCTCAATATCTCACAAGCAAATATGAATCACTACCTATGGCCCAAGAGAGAGAGAGGTAATTTATGTAGCATCGCTAAACAGATCAAACCAACTTTGTTTGGAGCATACTTACTCGAAGTGGATGGGATATTATAGGATTGTTTATGCAAAATCACTCTGGAAAAAATGACAAAATCACTTATATATTAACATTATATTGTTTTCTAAAACTACACCATTATTGTATTGATATTGGTAAAGGCGGTGATTTCCTTATATCAATATGTTTTGGTCTAAGTGTACCCATTTCAAATTCTGAGTTAACGCTATTAAATATTGATAGTTTACCACATAAATGGAGTGTACCCAATACTGCTTTTACATAAATGCATTATATATTAGTTTGACTAAAACCAAGCTTGGAAAAGGAGGATATGTGTCCAATCACTCTATCCTTGTGTCCTTATGTTAGTCGTGAACTCTACTAAGTCAGTCTTCCTCCAATCCAATCGCTCTATCCACTTGCACTTACATGTTTAATTTCCCTCTAGTGCTCGAGTTTACGTAGAGGATGGGTAGTTGAAAGTACATGAATGGGGCTGCCAAATGAGTCAAATCCAAAAAGAAAATCACCCTAATAAACTGAAACCCATAGGTTTAGTTTATGAACCTTTATTGCAAACTCATAGATTGTTATGGGTTTCTCTCTGGTTTATATTTGATGGCTTTCTCTCTGGTTTCTTTTTGATGAATTTCTTTTCTCTCACTTCTTGAAAAGCATCTGGGAATTAATCTCCGTCTTCTTCATACTCTATGTGGGCATGGGAGTCGTAGTGTACATCTATGTTTGGCTTACCTAGTATGCTTCTTTCTATGTTTCCACACACACACACACACACACACACACACACACACACACACAGAGAGAGAGAGAGAGAGAGAGAGAGAGAGAGAGAGAGAGAGAGCATCAATGCCTATAACAACAAGCCCATTAAATATTTTTGTCTCTCTAAGTTTGATTTTTAGAAGCTGCATATTTCCATTTGCACTACCATAAGGACAAGTTCAACGTATATATGCGAATATTGGCATCCATCAAATCTCCCCCCTTTCTGTGTCACAATAGAAGGCAGGTATTTGTGATTCACGGTGAGTTCCTAGTGCCGTGTGCAATACCATGCCGAGGCTGGTTCGATGTGCCCCGTATGGTGACAACTTGGCTCTCTCTCCTATGGTGGTTTGATTCATGTAAGTAAGGACCCCTAGGAAACCCCTCAGATCTCATATGAGGTGAGGATGGTTCAAGTAGGGATCGAAGGAACATATATTGAAAAAGCTGAAGCGTATGATTGATGATTCACAGAGTGTATGATGGGCAATAAAGCCACGATCAAGGGCATACTGTAAATGGTGATAGAATGCATTAAAATGGTCATTGAAATGGTTTTGAATATTGATATTAGTTTATCCTTAAACTTAACCCTTATGAATTTATTGGTATATTCGTTTCTTAAATCCAAGCTTTAAGAGCAGGGATGGTCTCTCATTGCTCCTAGGAAGGAAAGCCAGGGTAATTACTAGAGATTCACCAACAAATAGAAGAGAAATAGAAGGAGGTGAATTCTTGATAGCATGTAACATCCCTTAACCTAGATGGCTTGTTCTATTAACTCTTTTGACTAAATCTTACGGTGGTAACTCTTTTAAGTCTTATGATGGAAAGGTGGTGGGAAGGTGCAACCCTCACTAAGTGAGTGGGATACAAACTTTGCTCTGAGAACAACTAAACTTGGACATGATAGGATGTATTAGATATCTATTTTCTTATTGAAAGATGTTCGTATTGACCTCGATGAAGTATACGAGTCGAAGGTCGAGTGGAAACCAAATCGGGCACCAATAACAAGAGTAATGATGTCAAGAAGATTTACATTAATAGTGATATTGAATGCACAATTTTCCTTGATAAGTTCAGGGATGGTGATAAATTCGTTGTGATACCAAAATGTAGGAATTGTTCCCATGTTCACTGAGCCGACGTCTCATTCTCCCAGTGCTCCATATGCCCCTTTTTTTAAATGTTCCTATACCATTAAGTACTATACCCAAACGACATATCTCTCCCAAATTTGCACATCTCTCAGATTGCAAAGTTATAAGCATCCTATCACATGTAATTTAAGAGCAATCAATTCACTGACAACTACACCTATTTGTTCTGGAATTGACTATATCCATTCGTTCGATGCTTTAAAAATAGTTTCCGCATAACATGAAGGAATGAAAATTCACATATTGGAAGAATTGTTTCTCGACATGAGCACTTCAAAATAATAAAAATGCATTCAAGAACTGACTAAATTTTATATGCATAGATATACATTTACTTATAATTAATTAAAAATAAAATTATTAGTTTTTATTAATGTGTAAGTTTCATTGATAATTGTCTTCAGCAAGACCCCCATGCTCTTCGCTTTTATTTCACTAACAACATATTGCTAAGAAGTGGACAAAAACTATCAACCACAAAATGCATTAAACCCTTGAGAATATAATCTCGAAACATACCTAGTGTAACATCCCACTCTTGCATGCACCGAGCGAACTTATTCTTTGAGGACGCTTGCTTGCAAGTGATCTGGATTATTATACTATTGGGCGTTTGATTATGATAATGAGACATTATGGATATGATGACATGTATTTTGCTGCATTGACATAGATAGGTTCTATTGACTCGGTTCTCCTAAGTGTGCAAGATTTTGGACCTCGAGGATGCAGAGGCATCGATGAAACCCTTGGACTCTGGACCGAGTCAGGGAGTGCACAATTGGGGTTTGATTGTTGTATATATGACATATGTACATATGATTAGATGTTATGATTATGGATTTTATTTATGACATTATTCATTGATGATGCAGTATGACGATAGCTTGCTGACCAGACTCACATGTGGAGTAGAGGGGTCATGCATGACTACCAGAGATGTTGAGGGAGATGTGTCGACAACAACCCCGCCACAGCCTACTAGCACTCCCGCCGTGGGTCAAACTATAGGTTAATGATTATCTACTTCGAGAATACCCACGATGTTGTGAGGCCAGACTGTGGAAGTCGATCACGATGATTCTAAGGGGTGCATAATAAGGTAGGGGCCTTATTCCTTAGAGGCCCTTAGTCTCCCACTAGATCACTTGATGGAGTATTGACTCCACGAGTTTTTTATGTCTACCAAGTCACTCAAGAGGTGAGTGGAAACCTTGGAGCACATAGTGCGTCTTGAAGGAAACATCGTGCAAGGGAAACAGATGAGTTGAGTGACACCCTTGGAGCATGTAGTGCATCTTGAAGGGCACATTGCGCAAGGGAAACAAAATAAGGTGAGTGGCACCCTTGGAGCACATAGTGCGTCCTGAAGGGCACGTTGCATTGTTAACTAATAAGTGAATAAACCTAGATGGCCTTAGAATGAATATTTTGATAAGAAAGATTTAAAAACAATTTCCCTAATAAAATGTCACCTAGCCTCGAAAATTAAAATCTAGATCTAAAGCAATACTTGTGGTAAAAAAATAATAATAATAATAAACATCTCTAAACATGTGACAAAAAGGGGGTAAGAAACTCAATTAAATTATTAAAATCAAATTACTTTGGGGGATTAAATTTTGAAAAAGGGGAATTAATTGTTTTGTTAGGTATGCTAATTAAAAATTTATTAATTAAAAATAAAAAGAGGAAAAGGGTAATTTCCTACACTTGCTAATTTGAGTTTTAGATAAAAAGGGAAAGAGGGAAATTTAAAAGAATTAGGAAACTAAGGGAAAAAGGGGGAAACATAAAGAGAAAGGGAAACATAAGGAAAAAACAGAATGACTAACTTAGTAAGGTATCTTGCCTTTAAGAACTTTCTAAATTGAACTTAACTAGTAAATTAGTAAGGGGGTAAGTCATTAAATTGTGTGAGGGAATATGGGGGCACCTAGGAGCGATTCTAGGAATGCTTTTAGGTGGGTGAGGGAAATAGGAGTAATTAAATAATTAATTAAATTAATTTTTGGTGCAACGAGGGGGATGGGTGACACATGTATGGGGAGGATTTTTATGAATTAAATTAAATGGGAATTTGGGAAAGAAATCTCTTAGAAACTCTTTATAAAGGATAAAGGAGGAGGAGTATGGATCGGGTCTATTATGCGTAACATTACGCTGCAGAATTTTTGACTTGATTGACTTATCTTGTGGGAGTTGGGATACCTAGCTCGGTGAGGAGTGGTAGCTCGACCTTGCGAGGTGAGATGGGAGCTAGTTTTTCTCTGGTTCAGTGTACATGGCCCCTTTGCAGCTTGAGGGGCTAAGGGGGAAGAATATTACCCCTAACGTTGGCTGGGAGGTACCGGTGTAGTCTCATCGGTCGACAAGCGAGAGATGTACAGAGCGCGTGGGACAACGACTCAGAGATGTCACCTTGGGCTATGGTACACATGCTTTATTTTGCATGGTAAATTAGTATTGATCTTACACTTTCATTTCTATACTTTTAATTGTGTAAAGAAGGTGTTTGACTTAGCATTTTAATCGAGAACTTAAATTCACCATAGCCTTAAGCTCGTTGCTTGACTTGACTCCCTTGGCAATCGATCCTCGAATGTTGTGTCTGTCCTATTGGTTTTATTGATTGGTTGTGAAGAGTTCGACTTTTTACTTCGTCCTCATCCCTAGATCATCATCCCACGCCTGAGAAGTCGGCTAGGAGCCGGATCGATGATCATCACTTTGGTGTTAATAGACCTATAGATATTAATGCCTTGCTTTTTTGTGCATGGATGATGAGTGAATGATGTTTACCCAGCTGTCTACCCCTGTCGATTGTTCCTGGTTGATGGTTTGACTTGTGCCTTTGTGATTGAATACGTCTATGATTGTTTATTTTTTCTTTCCACGATCCACTTAATATCCTTTGTGTTTTATACCTTTCCTGGCAAATTTAAGTCTGTGTTTCCAATGCATTTCTTGGAAAAGTATATCTCTGTGTTTTCAATACCTTTCCGGGCAATTTAAGTCTGCAATATATATTACATTTCTTGGCGAATTTCCCTATGAATTTTGATATGTTTTAAAGGAGAACTTACCTTGTGCTTAACACATCTAGCCTGTGATTTAACCTCTATGTTATTGATATATATATTTGATGTCAACTTTCCCTTTGTTTTCCATACTCTAGCTTGCATTTTTTTTTCCTCTACAATAGTGATTAGCATTGGATAACGACCTGATGTTACGATGCAATTTTATTTTGACTTTTCTGGGCGTTGTTACTCTACAATATCTTATTTTACTATGATATCTCTTGGAATTGATACATTGTGATGTTATGTTACCCAACGAATTGAACATTGCAACGATTAATTTCGTGTAAGCTCTAGTGGTGACTAATATGGTAGCAATTAATATGTTTTAATTATTGCAACAATATAATATGTTAGACGTCAAGAAATGTTATACATTATCCATGCGTTGGACAACAATATATAGTTCCAGTTTTATTTTCAAGAGACAACTTTCACCTTTAATAGACAACGAAATTCATAGCTATTGACAACAAATTTAAGTGACTGTGAATTTCTACCTTAAATGGCATGAATGGCGGTATATTTACCACTACTCGTGATTTCATGGATTCACATTTATGTACAAATAGCGAACTGACATGCTGGCAACGAATCAAATTAGGTAATAGAAACTGGTATGGAATTTTATAGACATCGATTATTATGTTTCAACAAACTGTGTTTTCTTCTCAAATAGCCCTTCAATTCATTTGACTGTGAAATTACATGCTTTAATTGCGATTTTAATTATACTTATGATTGCGAACTCATTATATGCCTACATTCATTTTTATATGCCTGCGATTTTGTTGGGAATAATAGATAGGGTTGGTAAGTCAATGTTTAACATTGGCAACGTTCTACTACTGCATTATACCAATGCCATTTGAATGGGCCTTTGATTCCTTTACTACTGCATTTTAACTTTAGATCCAACAACAATTATTATCGACGACTACTTGGTTGTTGATTGCGATTGTAATTATTTAATTAGTGTTGATACCTTGTTAAATGGTGAATAGTATAGGTTAATTCCATGAAATATAGCTGGTATAATATGTTCACTCCCAAAATAAGTATTGTGGAAAAAGGAATCTATTCATGTCAATTTGAATTCTGTTAATTTAAATATTAATTTTCACACACACACACACACACACACACACACACACACACACACACACACACACACACACACACACACACA
>ML777352.1:527794-538111 GCA_009831015.1 Picea engelmannii
CTAAATAACATGATGAAATAAGTAATAGGTTAACTCTAATATTTAGAAATTAAAACATAAGTATATCCAAAATATCTATAACAAAATACCACCGAAAAATACTTGCTCCTTAGTTTGTCGAAGCTCATCAGTTGTAATGTAGTTCTGGGTGCTTCCAAGTATTCTTTCCCCTCTTGCCCCAAGTGAAACAATGAAATCCTCCCAACCAACTAGGAGTCTAGCCGACTTCCTAGCTCCAAGAAACCTTTCGGTTTCTTGGCCTTCCGTGCCCATGATTCCAAGAACAACAGTGCACAAATTCTCTAATAATACTATCACAAGAATTGCATCTTCCAAGAATTCTCCAACCTCTCAACATCCTCTCCTATTGATCAAGTTTTCATTTCCCCTTCCCCAACTCTCATCAACCCTCTCATTATTATCCATCAACCTCCCTTATCTACATTTTTTGGAAAAGTATAAAATAAAACTAAAATATAAATGACTTGCATAAAACAACAATAAATAAAATGCAAAGTCTTTATTCTCATGCTAGCTAATTAATGCAATTTGACAATTTTCCGCAAAATGTACATGATAACCCACCATGCTCATTTAATTCATCATACCAACCATCAATCAAAGTCAAAGAAGATATTTAATGCATCTAAATATTTTGTATGCAATATAATTTACATAATCAATAAACATTCAATTAAATAGTTAATGATCTACTTTAATAATTAATACATTAATTAATTGTACTAGTGTATATGTGTAGGGTATGTGTGTGTAGCTAGCAGACACATATCTCATGCATGTGCTAACGATAAACAAACATTGCCTCTAGTGCATAGTCCATATATGATCACACCAATACATGTAGGATAACACATCCAGTAATGCATCATTTAATAATCTTAATGAACAAAATTACACCAGTTCATCAATAACTCATTATCACACTTAAAATATCAATATGAAATCAAAAGAGGGTTTTAAAAATGGTAGGAACCAAGTGAATGAACAATAGTGGTATCTGTAATCTCCAATCAGTATTCTCAACTAACATCGAATAATCCTTCCTTCCTAACCTACTTCCATCTTCCATCCTATCCTTTCCTCTACTGGACTAAGCTCGAGCATCAACTATATTGACCTAACTCCAGATAGAACCCGTAAGGGAAAGTTTCATACATCTCGACCAAGCTTCCCGAACAGGAAACTAGCAGTCACCATCACACATCTAGGGGAGCGTGACTTCACACAACCCTCCCACGACTCTAGGTTTTCGAGGATAAATGGTGGGAGATACCTCCACCCCTCCTTATAGAACTAGGGTAAACACCCTACATCAATCCCTATTGTGCAACTATTGCTCTTAGAGTCATGTCATCAAACAACTACTCTAGGCAAGTTGTGCGTCCTGTCAAAACTGCACTCACCACAAATTAACAATATTTCGAATTAGAAATTAAATAATAAGTACAACATATAACATATACTATGTTCTTGATGTCTACGACATACAAGTCCCCGTAACACTACAGTAATTTGGCTATCGCATATCTCATTAACCTATAAGTTAATTCACCAATAACTCATATCTTTGCATATACATAATAATTTCATATAAATCTATCCATATCTGTAGTGACTTTCAATTTAAGAAATGCATGTTTATTTTTATCATGCATGTCATCTATTATGCATTCACATCATAACTTGAACTAGTATCGACGTACCTAAATTCCACATTTTAACTTGGTGGTTTAGATAAACCAAAGAGCTATCATCATCATGAGTATATAAGAGTTAAAATAATATCACACAACACATAATTAGGTCAATATGTACATATCTCAAATATCTATCCCAATCTAACTGATCCCAAACAAATGTTAATAATTGAATTACTAGGATGATTAAACAATCAATGTTCTAACTCCCTAAAGGCCAAGATATGGGGCGTTATAAATGATAAGAAAGGATATGTGGATACTTGTGGAGGAATCCAGGGATTTTAGTCAGGTGCTTTCATCCCTCAATGCTACTTTTCTTACTCTCATCCCTATGGAGGAAAGAGTCTCTTAGCCAAAACAATTTCAACCCATTGCACTCTGCAATGTGGTCTACAACATCATTTCCAAAGTCATCTCTCTCATAATTAAGCCCAGTCTTCCCTTCATCATATCTAAGTGGCAGTCACATTAGGTTGAGGGGAGCCAAATAATGGATAACATCAAACTGGTACACGAGGCGATTCGCTCACTCAAGTCCTCCTGAAATCCATGTATGCTTACTAATCTTGATTTATCTAAGGATTTTGATCGCCTTAGTTGGGAGTATATGCAATCTCTTCTCTTGGATTTTGGTTTTAGAAATGAGTGGATCCACTCGATACTCAACCTCACATCCTCATCCTTTTTCGCCATTCTGGTCAATGGTGTTCCTTCTAAACCTTTTACCCCTTCTAGAGGTATTCGTCAGGGTGATCCTCTCTCTCCCTTTCTTGTTGTCATCATGGTTGAAGGTTTTGGCTACTACATCATTGCTTCCATTGTAGATGGTTTTCTCCAAGGTCTCTCGTTGCATGGTCTGCAACTAGCTTCTTCCCATATCCAGTTTGTGCACAACACCATGTTTATGGGTACTCCCACTACACAGGAAGTCGTTCAACTCAATTCCATTCTTTCATACTTTAGTGAAGCCTCAAGAACTACCTTTAATTGGGATAAATCTCATATCTTCTTCTTTAATACTCCTCTTCATATCCAATGAAACATTTCTCATTTCCTTCCCATACCCAGGATCCCCCTTCTATCCAACTACCTTGGCATTTCTCTATCTGACTCAACAACACGAAATATCTCCTGGGATTCCCTCCTCCAATCCCTTTCCAATTGGTTGAACTCCTAGACCTTCAGGACTCTAAACCTGGTTGCATGCCTAGTACTTAATAAATTGGTCCTCCAATCCATTCCCATCTACCTCTTCTCTGCATTGACAACACAACAATCTGTCATTAAGGCCATTCATAATCTACAATGGAATTTTATTTGGCGAGGCCACAATCTAGGGAAAAAATGGGCCCTTGTGAGTTGGGAGAAAGTATTCAAACCAAAGATTAATGTGGGTCTAGGACTCAGGGATCAAGGCTTGTTAAACGATATCATGGGTTCTAAAATATGGTGGCACTGGATTAAATAACCAACTGGGAAAGGCTATGTAAGAAAAAATATGCTCCCCACAACAATGAGGCTCAACTTATCATGCTAGCTGAGTCAATTTCATGTTCAAATATCTCGAATGAAGCATGGCGTAATCGTCCCATCATTGAGGAAGATGCCTTCTGGGAAATCAGGAATGGACAAGATGCTATGTTTTGGTCAAACCCGTGGTAACAATTTCCTCCTTTGAAATCATTAGATAGTATGCGTCACATTCAAGATGAAAACACAATGCAGAGTCCTAGATGAATCTCAATATCCTCCATGGCGGGCCTACAAATTTCTCCCCACTGATCTCAATTCACTAGTTGATTGTGATTTGCAAACCTAGCAAGTAGTCGTTAGTTAGAGAAAGGTCTGCATTACAGAGGGCCACAACATTTTACATTGGTGCCACTCTCCTCTGGGTACATTCTCAATAAAATAGGCTTACAAGATAAAATCCAAATTTCACCTCCATACAAAATAAAATATATGGCATATTATCTGGAAATCGTGTTTTTGGCCAAAATTTTCCACGTCTCTTTTGCTTCTAGTTCAGAACTTCATTCTCACCTAGGACAATCTCACAAAGAGAGGGTTCAGTTGTCCCTCATTATGCCAAGTTTGTCAACAATAGGAGGAGTCAATGTATCACCATTATTAAATCAATGCTCCTTTAGTACTGAAATATGGGATCAAGTATCATATATAATGAGGAAAACTAATAGAGTTAGGGACGATATAATAATCACTATAGATAAATTGGGATCTATAGTTTTCCATAATCCAATTTTAAATCGGATATGGCAGTTTCCTCTAGGATTTGTTGTCTAGATTTCACTCCAAGCCCTCAGTACCTCCCCTTATCTGGTTTAAGATCTATGGCAACATATAGGAAACAATATGAGCTAAAAAATGGACCGAGGAAGATCTCTCATGTAACCCCAGGGAAATCATCATTCTCTCTACATGGCAGTTAAATATTCACTCCAATCTATACATATCCAACAAGAATCCTAGTTCTTTTCTTACCCACAATCCTACCTCCTGGAAACGTCCTCCCATGGGATTTTTCAAGTTGAATTTTGATGGAGAATCTAAGGGTAACCTTGGACCTATGAGCTATGGGGCAGTCATCTGAGACAACACTAACCAGATCAGGCACATTATGGCTGGAAACCTGGGATTCAATTCAAACAACTTTGCAGAGCTATGGGGTCTTATCAAAGGAATCTATCTAGATTCCAGTCTAAATTTGGATCAGTTGATCATTGAAGGGGATTCTCAAGTAATTATTTCATTAGATACTAATATCATAAATGGATATGATACTACAAAAGTCTCCCCTAGCTGGTGTCTTCTTGGTCTCCTAGAAATATTCCATGCCCTACTTTGTCCCTCTCTTATCCTCATTCCCTCACATATCCTATGAGAGGCGAATAAGATTTCCGACAAGCTAGAGAATGAAGGAGTATCTCTAATGGGAGAAGATATCAACATTGACACTGGCCTCTTCCCTGCCCCTTCACTATTGCTTCAATGTATAAACTTATACCATAGAGATTGCTCTTCCCTAGATGGGGTGATAACTGGAACACATGTGCCTAGCAATGTTAATGTGGCCAGTCTTCGCCTCCCTCCCTCAATTCACTCCTATGTAGAGCATTAATGTTGTGATTGCAAAGGTGAGTCTCGGTCTCGTGGGAAACTTAATGTTCATATTTTTGCATGGCATTGGGCTGGATAAATGCTGGTACGAGGAGGATGAGTGTTGTCAACTCAATATTAGTTGTTATTTCCATGATTAGAATTGGTAATTTAACGGAGGTAAGGCATGGATTTTTCTCTTCATTGTTTATTTGGGCTCTGTGGGATGTACCCTCTTGTCTTTTAGGGTTTTTCCTAGTCTACGACTCTCTGGTTCATTTGTGCCTTTAATGTTGTCCCTTTGATCAATTCTCAGTCTCAATGTCGCATGAGAGGCGCAATTTGAAGCAAGGCCTAACCTACTATAGCTATATGGCTCGTCACATTCGCCAAGCTCTGCCACGTTCACCGGCCTCAATACCTCTTACCGGTTCGACCTCCATTGGTTCACCCTCTACTGAATTTCCCTCCATAGCTTAGAATTGGAATGGGGAAGAATGGGTACTAGTATTAATCGAAGAGGAGTTCCATTTGGTTCCTCCATAGTCTCCACTAGATTCCCAGTTGATGGCTTCCATAGATATGTAGAATCATCTTGTCAATTCCCCTCAAGACGTAGGTGCTTCTCCTCCACTGTTGATGGAGGAGACTTGGATTTGTCTAGTTATGGAAGAGGAAACACCCATGATACTTGGAGACAAGGCTCATGATGTTACCCATCCCGACACAAGGCTTAATTCCAGCGAGGAAACGATGCCAAAGGCACCCCCCAAGTGGTTTTTCTGAGGATCAACTGCAGCTTATTTTCGACCTGCGAAGGGATGCTATTGACCAACTCTTCCATGAGGACATCCTTTGTCGTAGGTTTGATTCTTTATCTGAATCCCTTTCAAGCAAGTCTATTAAATGGCGATGCCCAACTTGCTGTCAACTCTTTGCCTTTGCTCCGGCGTGGCCATACCTCCCACATGGCGAGGGAAATTTAAGCTCTTCTAGTGTATGAAATTTTCATATCTTGTCTCTTTTTGTTCAGAAGAGACATTGTTTTAGACTTATGTTGGTCTCTAACCATATCAATAGCTTTTTCAGATTCTTTTATCTAGTAATATTTGTATCTAGATGCAGATATGAATGTTTTTTTCAAGGCTTGAAGCCGATTCTAGTTTCCAAAAAATTCTCTTATCTTAGAAATCTTAACCCTAACATTGAAATGCCAAACAAGTTAGAACGTGTTAATTTGTAGTAAAATAATTTTTTAACTTTGAAACAATCAATGCTAATTTCTTTTTAAATTCCTCTTCAATTAAGCGTGAAAATTTAACTCCCGAACTAAGTTGTCTATAAACTCTGAATTGAAAATCTAACTCCAGAGATTTGTCATTTGCGAACTCTAAATTGAAATAAATAGAGGAATTATGATTTTCACAACCGATCATTACAATTTCGACCATATATAGCGGCGTAAGTTGAAAAAAAAATGCAAATTGAATACTTCTCCCATGGTGTATTTTTTTTAAGCAAATCAAAGGGAAATCAATGTTTCGGATATATATATATATATATATATATATATATATATATATATATATATATATATTTAAAGCAAATCAAAGGGAAATCAGTGTTGGGAAATCTACGCTGCTAGTGGGATTTATTTTTCCAATGCTTTTGAAAAATCAAATAAAAATATCACAACGATCTTGTGTTCAAATAGACATTTTACATGATATTAGAGAAGATTTGACTGGCTACGAGTTTTTTTTCTTACAAAACACCATGCTCCCAAGGCCTTTTTGAGCCATGCGTAAGCCACGTTCAACATGGTGTGACAACCTCCTCGTTACGACAACAACTCTGATAATAGGTGCAATTTTTTTTTTTTTTTTGGGGGGGTTAAGGTGTGTGCACGCGTGTAAAAAGGAAACATACACACTCGACTCACGTCGCCACCCGACGACTAACAAGACGCAACCACGATGAACACAACAAGACGACATAAGGCACACAACCAGTACTGCAAGCATTAAATGACCATCCATCGACCAAAAGGACTGACTTCCCATCCATCCTACCCTGCAATGGTTAGGACCTCCAAGACACATAAGCAACGCTCAAGCCCAGGTTCCCATCGATTTTAACCATTTAAGGTCTTAGGGCTGGCGAATGTTCTGAGGAACATGGAGGTGTCTACATCCCGCCTGACACAAGCAGACCACGTAATGCAAGACAACCAAGTACTACAAAATCAAGGACAACCATGACCTCTATGGGAGATGCAAGTCAGAAGGACTCCAACATCGACCAACCACTATTGAGACTCAATGACATTAATCATAGGCCAATTACTCCATTTGTTTTCCATTAAGCGACGAGTTACCAACTCAGTCTTAAACAATGTACATTAATTAATTGCAAATCCCTGTTTACTGAATCATAATGAAATTACCATAACATCACCATAACATAACCATATCATCGCCTTCTACATCACATTAGTAGTGCAATTAAAATAATGATGACTTTACCTTTTGTTTGATATGAATAACAACAGAACTACCAAAAGCCTAACCATAAATAACCATGTATTTACTTTTATAAATATAATAGTATTGTAATTTAAACTAAGAAAGGCTTTTCATTACCAGACATTGTAAATAAATAAAAATTGATGTTAACATAATAATTTAAAATCAATTGGAATCCATATTGTAAATCGGGTTGTAGAGAATTTCATAGCATTGTAATTTGAATTAATAAAGGCTTTTCATTACAAAACATTGTAAATAAAATAGTTGATGTTTAACATAATAATTTAAAATCAAATGGAATACCTATTGTAAATCGGATTGTAGAGAAATTCATAGCATTGTAATTTGAACTAATAAAGGCTTAATCATCAATAATTATCAACTATCCCAAAAGAAGGCAAGAAGGTAAGCCTGACAAGAATATAATCGCTGTCATTAAGGCGTACTTTCTAAATCAGGCCTGACAGGAAATTTCGTGGAGCAACCAGCTGTCCATTAATACACTCGTGGAGTAATTTCTAAATGTAATCGTTGTCCATTAACATTAAATCGTTGAGCGCTAACATAACTGGCAAAAATTAAAACTGTCATAACATTTAACTTATTAGCGGGGATGCAAATAAGAGGAAATCGTATATGAAAATGAAACTAGGGAGAGACGCAGACATAATTACCTTCAGGAAAAACTGCTGGCATGCTATCAATGCTGTCAAATACAACTTAAACATTAATTAAGATGCTATCCTTAACTCAAATGCTATCACCAATTTTGAACACTAATTCTGGATAATTCTGCCAGCAATCACTGCCCTTCCTCATTTAAATTCGTTGTTCAGTCCGACATAATTAAGGGGATAAAATCGCTAACTATGAGGATGTTAACTCTAGACGGTTCTGTCGGCAATCATTGCCACTCCTGAATTAATTTCACGATCCTGTAAATTTTTTTAAGTAAACTGGAACGCATACAACCAAATCATTGTGCAAAGGATTTCCCATTTCGCTGGGAATCTCACCACAAGAGACAGAGTCATAGTACTATTAGAACTTAGAGTATGTTAAATGAGGAAGATGGTAGGTAAAAGTAGGTGAAAAATGAAGGGGCGTTGGTAGTACGTATCCCTAAAATTCTATCTGTCAAATCCTGTAATGCATCTATGGAAACGTTGTCATTTAGTTCAGTGAACAATGTCTTTTAATTAAGTTGATGTGGCTAATGAAGTCACAGTCTGTCACAGGTGGAATCCTAACAGTCTAAAACGAATCTTTGTCATGCCAGTAGCAACAATCGCTGACATTCAACTGAATTATAAATCGCCTAAGCAATAAGTAAAAAGTAAAAAAAAATCACCCTTCAAAAGAAGAAATACAGAAACGCCAATGGACGAAGGAATTAGAGAAAATACAATTCGCCCATCGAATATGGAATACACTCATTAAGAAGGCCCGTGATGCGGACATGCTGCAGTCACGAACAGCAGGAAAATCACAGTTTTGAGGCCGCAGTAAAGGCAGTTCGCCTGGGGAAGAGACACCCCAGGAACGCGCAGAGGATAATGGCATACACAAAAAGGAAATTTACCCAAGGTAACCCGGAGCTAACCCAGGTACAACACAACCAGCGTTGTTGCTACCCCACAACCACCTGATCCAGACATAGACAGTGCATGCATTGGCGCGTCCTTAATAGCACGACTGAAGGCAGTGGTAATGCAATTCAAGGCAGTGCAGGAGCCCAACCAGGTCTGAAAGATCATTAGCCAAAAACCCCTGGACAAATCAATCAACACAACCAACATTCTCGCTGGGTAAGGCTTGGTGTGAGGAGGTGTACCAGACACAGTCCATTAAGTTACTGCCGGATGCCAAATAAAAAAATACGATTCCCATTAAAATACAATCTGTCGAGGGACCCCAAATCCACGGAAAAAAGGAAAACCTCTGCATAAAACAAGGCAAGGAGTTTCATCCACCGTAATCAATTATAAAACGAAGGTCAAGAGAATTCAAAATCCAGAACAATCTCAAAAAAACAATGCAAGAGTATTTTGAAATCCAGCACATAATTCACAGTAATCGATTTATAACCGATAACCGAGACTACATTCGCGAGCTAGAATTTAACTTCGCATGTCAAGTACTCAATGCAACTGCCAGGGAATGACAATGTTGTCACGGGTTTCTCTTTTTAACTATTTTTGCAATATAACTATAACGGAGATTGTGAAAGACTGTAACTCTATACATCCATAATTTAATTACTAAAATGCAACATCCAGGAAAAAGACAACACAAGAGTATCGCAGAAACATAAGGGTCTCAACCAAGGACCAGTAGAACCCAACTAGAACGCTGACCACAATGAAATTAGGAAATGCATTGAACGACAGAAGCTTAAAGAAAAATTCATCCATTAAATCATTTCACAGTTCCCCACAAAATTTCTAATGCATTATACTCAATAAATAAACGAGCGTACCTTTACCTTGTCCCCCGCCTCGAATGAAGTCCGCGCGCTCCTTGCCGCTCCCGCTCGCTGACCGCCGAGACTACATCGGTACCTCCTAGCCAATCGCTAGGGGTACTCTACTTCCCCCTCATCCCCCCGAGCTGCAAAGGGTCCACACACAATCCAGATGGTCCGTCTAGCTTCCCATCTCGCCTCGCAAGGCCGAGCTACCACTCCTATCCGAGCTGGAAAATTCCAACTCCTCACAAGTAATCAGTCAATTCACAAATCCGGTAGCGTAACGATACACTAACAGCTGATCCCCTTCTTCCTCAGCTTCCCTTTCTTTTATAGAGTTTTCCAACCTCACACTTTCCCTAAATCACTTTTAAATTAAGTTTAAATAAAAATATTCTAAATATTCTCCTTCGCACAAGTGTCGTCCATCCCCCTCTTTCCTCCAATAATTATTTTCTTTAAATTATTAATTTACTCATTTCCC
>ML777352.1:547223-599979 GCA_009831015.1 Picea engelmannii
TATGTATTATTAATACATTAATTATTGGTAAAGTTAGGATTTCTATTATTAATATTAAATTATTATAGTAAAAAATGAATAATATTATATTCTATTATTAATATTAGTGAATAATTTAATATCAATTATTAACTATATAAATAATTATTAATAATTGGTTATAATTAATATATATATTTTTAATATAAACAATCGTGTTATTATTATTAGTGAATAGTAATAATATCTCTTAATAATATTTTGTTAATTAGTTTGATCATAACTAATAGTTATTAATAATACTATTGATAAAGCTTTATTAATACATTAATAATTAATAATTAATAATAATAATTATATTATTAGTTATTATAAATATACATAATTAATATATACAATGGATACTTTAAGTATGTAACATACATATCTTTTATACACTAATTACTAATCAATATTAATAATTAAAGATGTCACCAATAATGTATTAAAAATATATTGAAGTAAATGGTTATTAGGATTAGGGTTATGGTTATTAAGATTAGTGTTAAGGTCAAATTATGGTTATGGTTATTCTTATTAAAATTAGGGTTATGGTTATTCTTATTAAAATGATTTGAATTCAATTTAAATAATAATAATAAATAGAAACATGAATGGTTATTCTACTTTTCATTTTTGGGAGATTATATATACGAAAAATATTTGAAAATAAATGGAATATTTTAAACATTTCATATTTTTAGAAAAAAAATCTCTTTGATAATGAGGTGTTTTTTTTTATTGATAATGAATGCTCTTTTTTAATTGATGTGGGCATAAACTCCACATAGTATAAGAAATTTAATGTTTCTTATATTCTTTAATCTCTTTCTAAGAAAAAAAAATATTATATATTTAAATCTATTTTTTATAAAATTGTTAAATATCTGATTTTATTATATTAAAAGAAATTATAATAAACTTGAAATTTGGTGCATAAACTTCATTTAGGATAAGTCAATTAATACATACATTTAATTAGATATTAAAAATGTTTGACATAATTTGAAGTTAAATATATCTATAACATATATATTACTACATACATTTTTATACAATTGGATGTTGAAAATGTTGATACAATTTATTAAATTTCAAATTTTATTATATTAAAAGAAAATATAATTAACTTGAAATTGGTTGCATACACTTCACTTAAGATAAGTCAAACATATCCTTGTCATCGCAAAATGATGAAAATAGCCTCCTCATCTCAATGTTATGCAAATAGTGTGTCGTCATAAGGTGGCAAACAATGTCTTGTCATCGTAATGTGATGAACATAGCCCCATCGTCACAATAAATGTCCTCTTGTCAGAATATGATGAACATACAACATTCATGTTCATGACATAGCCATATTACATACGGTGAACATACAATATTTCTATTCATAACATAACCACTTTTTACTTAAATTTCATGACGTGACAATGTGATGAACATAGCCCCATCATTGCACTACCCCTATCATCGTCAATATGTGACACACATTATCCTATTGTCGCAATGTTATGAAATATCCCCGTCTTTGCAATGCGATGAAAATATTTAGTCATCATAATGTGACACAAATATCCTACCCTCCCAATGTGACGAACATAGGCATGTCATCGCAATGTGACAAACATAACCATATTGTCGCAATGTGACGAAACTAGCCTTATACGTTGAACATACGATGTGACGAACATAACCATATTGTCGCAACGTGATGAACCTAGCCTTATATGTTGAACATATGATGTGACGAACATAATCATATTGTTGCAATGTGACAAACATAACTATGGTTGACCTTTATTGACCATGACCATGGTTGACAATGGTTGAACATGGTTGGCCATAACCATATTGTCACAATGTGATGAACACAATGATATTGTCGCGATGTGAAGAACATGAGTGGCCATAACAATATTTTTGCAATGTAATGAGCATGTCTTGTCATAACCATATTGTCACAATTTGATGAATATAACCATATTGTCGCAATGTGATGAACATGACAGGCCATAACCATATTGTCGTAATGTGACGAACATAACCTCGTCATCACAATGTGATGAAAATAACCATATTGTTGCAATGTGATGAACACAACCTCTTCGTCCTAATGTGATGAACATATCCTCACAGTCTGTGACACAAATATCTTGTCGTCATAATGTGAAAAACAATGTCCTTTCATAATTCTGTGATGAACATCGCCCCATTGTCGAAATAAATATCATGTCATCGCTATGTGATGAACACATACACTTATTTTCATCACATATCCATTCAACATATGATGAACATACAACATTTATGTTCATCACATTGCCACTTTTTACTTAAATGACATGTCATTGTAATGTGATGAACATAAACTCCTCGTCGCAATATCCCTGCCATTGTCAATATGTAACAAACAATATACTATCATCGCAATGTGATGAACGTAACCCCATCATTGCAATGTGATGCCAATATCCTATCATCATATTGTGATGCAAATATCTTGTCGTTGCAATCTGACGAACTTATCCCCTCCCTTGCAATGTCACAAAAATAACCATATTGTCACGATGTGACGAACATAGCCTCGCCATCACAATTTCATCAACATAGCTTCATCGTCACAATGTTATGTGGATATTATGTCATCATAATGTGACAAACACTTCCAAATTTCACTATCTGAATGCCATCCAGAGTCTTGGTCAAATATGGTCATGGCCAACCATGGTCTCCTATGGATAACAACTTTCAAACATGGTTAATCATTGTCAAACATAGTCAACCACAATCAACCATGGTCATGGTCAACCAAGGTCAACCATAGTGAAGGTCATCCATAGTGAATGTCAATTATAGTGAAGGTCAACCATAGTGAAGGTCATCCGTAGTGAATGTCAACCTCGTCCCAATATCCCCATTATGTTCTAGTGCATGCAATGCTTTATTTCATTATTTATTTACTCTAGTCATGCTTTGTAATGTTCTATTGCAAAGTGTCATCCTAGTAACTCATATATTTTATATCATGTGCCTTAAATGAAGTTCATCCACTACCTTTGATTAAAACAAAAACCATGAATGCATGTAGAGGTTTGTGAGGAATGTCTGGCTCATGTAGTTATGATATCATAAGTAAAGTACAATCAATTTGGAAAATCTGAAGAACCCTCTAACACCCCTGTTTCCCCCATCTTGTGAATATAACTGTAACTTGCTAAAAGACTATGGGCAGACTGCATATGTGTGGATGTTGGAATTGATGTACCTTTTTTTTATTATAAAAGGTAATGTATGTATTTATGTTATTAAATAAAATGGATAATGTTGCTTAACTACTGAAGGGGATTTCCAAGATAGATCATGATGCATGAGAGAGATGGTGAGGGGAACCAACAATGGTTGAGATGACCCCCACGAAACTAGTATTAGCATCTTTATCATATACAATCATTAAGTCTAAGTGTACAACCTTTATTTATTTTACATACTAGGATATAGTTGTTATCCTAAGTGTGTTTCTAGATTCCTATATTGTCTCCTTTTACCTTATCTCTTGATGAGGTGTTGACGTGAGAACAATTGAGGTGGTTTCATTATTGTATTATATATTTGTATCATTAAGATGAATACAATGTTGAGAATTATGGCTTGAGGCCTTTTCCGCCAATCTTCTTGTCCTAATATTCTTATGCTCAATTTCTTAAATTGGTATCAGAGCTTATGATCTTAAAGGCATGGTAACATCTTGGTGGTTTTCCATGGATGGTGAGATGCATCCAATGGTGTGATGATGCGCATAAAGAAAGATGATCCAGAAGAATTAATCGTGAAGAAGAGATCTCACACCAGATCTAGGTAGATTGAGGTGTTTCCCATGCTCTAAGTGGGGGCTCAAAGTGTTTACTTGCAATGTCTGGGGGAAGCTCATCCTCTCCTAAAAAAAGAAGCAGACCATTTGCTCAAAGAGAAGAAGGCTCATTATAACATACTTGCCAAAGAGAATCAACCAATTATCTTTGCCTTAATTTCCCTTTCTCATCATTCAAACCAACAACCTCTGCCTTGCCATCATGAGTAAATTCAAGAAGGCTTTGAGGTTGCTACTTCACTACATCTGCATCCTCGATTTTCAGATTATTGCGAACACACGAGGCGCTGGATCGTAGCATGGTTTGTTACAGCTGTGGGAGATAGAGAGAATGGATGCTAAATGAGTCAATAGATGAGGAAACCCAAGCTCTGCAGCCACATCAACTTTTTGAAAGCAAGCGATGCAAATAGACGGATTTGGTATGCATGTTCCTGTGATTTAAAATTATTTCAGATCTCCGCTACAAACCAATTTATTGGCCTCTATCCGATCTAAATTTAATTGGATCTGCTATCCTCAGGATTCATATTTTTGTTAGCTGTGGTGAGATTGGATCATGCGACCTCTGGTCCTCCTGCATCTTTTGCTTGCGATTCATGTTTCTTGTGCATTGAATTGTTATTAAGAGTGTTTATATTAAGAGAAATGATATCTATTGTTGTGTGTGCATTAATCTAATTCTACGATCTATGCCAAGCAATATTTGAATCTGCCAAAGAAAACAAGTCTCTGAAATCTCTCAGAAAAGTTTTATTTTTTCCCTTCATTTCTCGCGCCATTGACATATCCCTACAATGGGGAATAACCATGGGGATTTTCCATGATGCCAGACCAATTTTAACATTCACAGAACCTAGATTCAATTGTTGTAGAGAGTACCAAACTTCGGAAACAAATGTGAATCATTGTGAAAAATCGATATGATCTAACCAATCTACTATCAATGTATTGATCGAGTTGTTTTTGAAGGCACGAGTGCAAAAATCAAGTATGAATGTGTGGTTTTGTCGGTATTAGTTTAATGCGGGCTATATTTTGTCTAGCCTATGCATGGAAGCTCTGAGCCTAAAGCAGAAACACCCGCCCGAACCGCCATGATGATAATATCTATGCAACGCAAGATGTTTCTGTCGACAAGTGAAAGTTGATTCATGGTACGCTAAAGACAAATAAGAATCCCTACGCGCCGATGAATCTCTCACATCTCTCAAATCTTTTTCCACTCAGCGTTCACAGCTTGGTACTGCTCAAATCGTGGCATGAATCCTCCTTTCTACAGTCAATATCGGCGACCTCAATCAAATGCTTGGTAATCCATGGATGTCGTTCAATCATAAGCTTGGTAATCCATTGCATTTCAGGCAGGTTTAACAGCTTGCTTCCCCATTGATCAGTATCCTTCAATCTCTTGAAATCCCATGAGATATTGCCGAGCACCAAAACGTGATGTTCACAGTTTGAGAAATCTGATTTGTTAGATGTCAAGCAATCAGATTTGTCAGTTATTTTGCAACAATTTATCTACACATCCATCCACTAATTCATTTAAAACAATGATCCCTTACTATTTGGTCCAATTAAATTTAAATTCCAAATTCAAACTATTAAAATAATAATTATTATTTTCTTATTTGGCATATGTTAAAAATATGAAGTCTTTCAATTTTACTTTGTAATTTTTTATTTCTTCCAAGTTTATGAAGAAATAAAGTAAGATAAGGGATCCGTATAAAATCCTTCAAACATATTGTAAAGCAGGCATCATTGAATTTTGTAAAATCAAAGTAAATTGAGCATAAGAATATTAGGACAAGAAGATTCGCGGAAAAGGCCTCAAGCCATAATTCTCAACATTGTATTCATCTTAATGATACAAATATAAAATACAATAATGAAACCACCTCAATTGTTCTCATGTCAGCACCTCATTAGGAGATAAGGTAAGAGGAGACAATATAGGAATCTAGAAACACACTTAGGATAACAACTATATCCTAGTATGTAAAATTATGTACCTTACTAAATTTAAATTATTCAGACCCAGAACAGTCCTTTGACCCTGAAATAAATTACCATTCAGTATGGTAGTTGGGAAGTCCTCCTAAAGAATCAATGAGGAGATGGGAAGAGTACCCTTCTGAAAAACTTCCTAACCTAACCACGAAATGGGGAATCGGACCCACACAATCTTTCCGAGGAAGGAAAGAAAAGAAGGAAGTTTGTGGGAAGAAGAGGAGGCAGGGGGATGGGTCAAGTGACCATTTTTTTTAAAAAGAGGGAGAGCATTTGAAACTCTCTAGTTCTGAAGAGAACTGAAAAATGAATTTGTTCTAGGTACAGGAATTTACTGGGCAATGTTTTTAGTCCAAGCTGATAAACGGGGTTGCAAAGAAGATGAGTGACTGAACAAGCACTCACTGTGAACCCCCTTGCTTGGTGGAGAGAAAACCGATCTACCAAGTTCCCGTGGGAGGAGGAGAGTGGCCTATGTCCTTGACTGTTGTTGAACATGAAGAAAGAGTCTCTCTCAGAGCATCATGATCTAGCTAGGGGGTGACCAGAGGGAAATCCATCTAGGAGTTGTTGTGCCTATGATTGGGTGGAAAAGGGAACCCCTCTCAACAATTGCTTCACTATTTGGTTTCTTGATAAGTATTCTTATACTCTGTATGATAGAATATAAATGAGTGGTTGGATGTCTATGTTTATGACAAAATTTTCATTGCATGATTAATATTAGAAATGATTATTGTTCTTTTGTGAACCCCTGCATTTGAATGGTTTCTGTTGCCTATGCTTAGCAGTAGGAGAACTGTTATACATGGGTATTCAAATGAATTTAGGAATAAGTTTACGATTTATGTGTTGGTTGGAAAATCCTTAAGGGAATTATCCCAAGGATTGATTTTTGTGATGTAAGAATCGGGGAAAAATTTGCTAGAATGTTTTGATCTTGTCGACCCCTTGAATTCACCTTCGTAGTTTACTAAATTATAGTTCTATAGATGGAGGGTGCCTCCTTCAAACCATTCGTCGGTGTGACCAAGGGCTCATGCCCAGGGGCCTAACCAAATCACGACAAAGAGTTGAGTGTGTAGCCCCAGAATTTGTCAGGGAGTTCATATGACCAGGACCTTGGAATCCTTTGCTAGGTCCGGAAGGAGCTAAGCTATCTTGGTTTTGGGACTCCTAGAGTCTGGAGCTCCAGGATGTTATAACTTTACCACATAAAAAACCAACTGAAGGCAACCTACTGGTACGGTTACCAAAGAGGTTGACCGACTTCTTGTGCTTTCCTTAACTGTGACCGAGGGATTTTTCCCATCGTTAAAACCTAATCAACTTCTCATTCGTGAAGTGACAAGAGCCGTAGATATGAGGATATTTGGGGTCTTCCCTGACCGTTGGATCTATGTCATGGTCAGTATGATGTTGAACATTCTAGGAGAAAGGGAGTATTAAATGGGTGGAAACCTTGAATGCCGAACTCGCGAAGTGACGAGAGACATAGATCTAAGGATCTTCGGGGTCTTCCCTGACCATTGGATCCATGTTGTGGTCAGTCCAACATTGACCACTATGGGAGAAAGGGAGTTTTAAACGAGTGGAAGCCCCGAACGCCAAACTTGTGAAGTGAGGAGAACCGTAGATATGAGGATGTTCGAGATCTTCCTTAACCATTGCATCTACACCGTGGTCAATTTGGCGCTGACCACTCTAGGAGTAAAAAAGAAACTAAATAGCCAAACTCCCGAATGCCAAAGTCGCGAAGTGACGGAGGCTGTAGATCTATCGAGCTACGTGGGATTTTCTTGATTGTGGGATCAAAGTGTATTGGAAGGTTGCTGGTGGGAGTTTACACTTCGGAGCTCTGGGTGATTTTGTAGGTAGGGGAGGCTTCCAGAGGTTGTCATTCTGGAGTGACATGGTATGCTGACGTCACTCAGGATGACATGGACCCATGTTCGGAATGCCATGTGTCACCTTGATTCATGATTTTTACCGACCTTATATGCCAATTGGAACATGACATGTGTGTCCCATTAATAGGGCCATGTGTCATCCATGTCCTTTGTCATGTGTCAACCCCCTGGCACATGTTCGCATGGCTTAATAGCTGGTGGAATATTCGGGGCACTGGGAGTTTGGGATTTCCAAAAACTTGGGATGGTGGAACGTTGGGGTTAACCGGCCGAAGGCCCGAACCTACCTGTCCCTTCCTTTGCATTTAATGCGCCACCCCATGTAAGTGTGGACCCTTCGAGAGTCTGGGGTTTCAGAAATATAGAGGTTTGGAGTGGTATATTGGATAGGTCGAAAGGGCCGAAGGCCCGGATTTACTTCCCCGCTCCTACAAGCAGTAAATATAATTTTAATATAATTAGTTAACTAAGTGGGACCCTCTCCATAGATTTGGAAATAGAGAGTTTTGGGGTATATTTATAAGAGCATGAGGAGGAAATTTCATCGAAGTCCAAAGACTTAGGTTCTTATCAAAATTAATACTCCTAAGTAATCCTCTGATTTATTTAGTTATATTATAATATAATTTAATATAATTATATTATAATATGATTAATGAAAGAACAAATTGGCAATGTTTAATTAAATTAATAGGCCTATAAGAGCTAGACAAGCATCAACCTCGAGTTGGGAAAGTCCTTGTATGCTATGTTGAGGTGGCATGCCATATGATAGGGAGCCACGTGGATACCACCTAACGACAAGAGACCCTAGTTGGTAAAGGCATAAATAACTTTGAAGGGCCATAACGTTCGGTCTAGATCTCGGATCTAGACAAATTTATAGTCCTTGGAAAACCCTCATCGAACCAAAGACAATGGGACCCTAGTTACAAGGATTTGAGGTGATTAAGAAAAGTGAAATTTTTATGCCCCATTCCTTAAAAAGGTACTTTAGGGATCAGGTGTCTGACAAAATGGTATCAAAGCATGAAAAAAACACTTGGCCTACTTGGGCTCATGAACGAGTCACGTAAAAATATTATTAGAGAAATTTTAAGGGGTAGCACCCGATCTTACCCCATTCATAAGAAACTTTCCATTGTTGTTATATGTTTCAAAAATATGAACAGTGTGTTTCTAGTGTTCCAAATAAAGAAGCTTACTTCACCTTACAAATTGTATGTGATGTTCATAAACTAGTAGATAATTAACTAACAAATTTTTTTTTATCAACACTCAAGCATTCAATGGACAATATGAAAACTACAACGTAAAGGATGGTGACACACCATGAGTTGGGGGAAATATCCCACAATAGAGAAGAAGAATCTGATGAGAGAAGGGTGGTGGAAACCCCTCCATATTTGGCTGAAACTGTAAGAAGCTTCATGGTGGAATTACAGAGTTGTAAGGATGAAAATGAAAGGATGATAAAAGAATAGGAAAAACAAACTAAAATTAATGCAGTCCTACTACAAAGCCTATTAGATATACAAAGGCAGCTGCAACATGGACCAATGACCAGTAATGTGGATAAGCATCATACTAAGAAAACCCAAAGTCCACCTGAGATACAAAAGCATGGTCCCGAAAGTGGCCACACAAGGAGGAGAACCTCAAATAAGGCCCAACATGGAGCTAAGAGACACTCAATGGAAGAATCCTCGGGTGATGAAACTGACAACTCCAAGGAATTGTCTAGTAGTGAGACTAGTTTACATTTCCATAGGAGAGGAAAGAAGAGGAAACATTCCAAGAGCCATAATCATGAAGAGTTTAAGAAATCCAAACCACCCACCTTCGATGGAGAAATTAAAAAGGGGGAAGAAGTAGAAGTTTGGCTACTTGGCTTGAAGAAGTACTTTAGAGTCCATGACTACTCTAAAAACTTAAAGGCCCAAATATCCATTTTCAACTTGAATGGAAAGGCCTCCATTTTGTGGGATGATCTTAGGAATGTGAAAGGAATCCATGAGAAGGACTTGTCATGGAAACAATTTGAGAAATACTTCAAGAAGAAGTATCTGTCTGAAAAATACTTTGATGGGAATACCAAGGAGTTCTATGAACTCAAGCTAGGACAACTCATAATAGATGGGTATATCAACATATTTCTTAAGCTGATGAGGTATGTGCCCTACATAAAGGATGAAAAGGTAAAGATGAAACAATTTATTAGTGGACTGCCTCAGTCCTTCCAGGATAGAATTGAATTTGATGAACCAAAGACTTTAGAAGACACTATTCGGAAGGCAAGGTACTTCCATGAGAAATTCAAGAATAAGGCAGAACCTTGTCAAGACTGGAAGAAGAAAAGTAATTTAGGATTCAAGAAGAAGGGGTTTAAATCCTCAAGATTTAAGAATCATGGGAAAATCTCTAATATGATCCTTCCTACTAAAAGTGTATATCAACATAATTTTCCATCTCAGAGTGCTGATAAACCCTTTGGAACGACCCCAGGTAAGACTGATAATACCAAGAGAGAACCCTTGAAATGTTGGGATCGTGGAGAAGAACATCTGCTGAGGGATTTCTCATATAGGAAACATGACAATAGTAAGGTATACAACATCCAGGAGGCTACCACAGTCAATGATGTGGCTAGGATCATGCCACAAATTTATGCAACTTTGGATAATAGACAATATGACCACCAAGCTTCAGTGGTGGAGATGGAAGGTATGATTTCCAACCAACTAGTTTCCATTTTGATTGACCCTAGTTCTAATCTAAGTTATGTTTCCCCTCAAACTGTTGACAAATGTAAATTACATCAAGTAAAACATGCTAAGTCATGGTTGGTACAACTGGCCATGGAACCAAAATAAAGGTCACAAAGGCCATACTAGGATTCCAATTCATTATGAATGGATTACCCACCCAAACAACCCTAAACATGCTCCCTTTAGGATCTTATGACCTGCTGTTTGGCATGGACTAGTTGGCTTCCCATAAAATCAAGTTGGATTGTTACAATACAACTTTGGAGTGTGAATATGAAGAAGGGATAAAAAAAACCCTACAAGGAATTCAAAATCATGTCTCAGTGAGACAAATATCAACCCTTCAAGTAAAGAAGTATTGTAGAAAAGGATGTTCCTTGTATGCAATACAAGTGTTGAACTATATTGAGAACAATAAACCAAGCCTAGAGGACCATCCCATAATAAGAGAGTATAAATATGTGTTTCTAGAAGAGGTACCAGGTCTACCTCCAAGAAGGAATATTGACTTTTCAATAGAACTTGTACAAGGAGCGGTGCCAGTGTCTAGAACACCCTATAGAATGAGTACACCAAAGCCAGTTGAGCTCAGACTACAACTAAATGAGATGTTGGAGAAAGGCTACATTTGGCCTAGTGTGTCTCCATGGGGAGCACCAACCTTGTTTGTGAAAAAGAAGGATGGCACACTCAGGTTGTGAATAGACTATAGACAACTTAATAAGATGACCATTAAGAATAAGTATCCCTTACCAAGGATCGATGACTTGTTTGACCAATTAAGGGGTGCTACAATGTTCTCTAAGATTTATTTGAGGTATGGATACCATCAAGTCCAAATTAAGGATGAAGACATCCACAAAACACCCTTTAGGACAAGATATGGGCACTATGAATTTGTCGTGGCTCCATTTGGGCTTACCAATGCACCAACCACTTTTATGTGCTTAATGAATAATATACTCAGTATGTTCTTGGATAGATCTGTGTTGGTTTGCATTGATGATATCCTAATATATTACAAGAATAGGGAAGAGCATGAATAACATCTCAAGTTAGTTCTTCAAGTGCTGAGAGAACATCAACTCTATGCTAAGTTTAGTAAGTGTGACTTTTTCCAAAAACAAGTCCATTACTTAGGCCATGCTATTTTTGAAGGAGTGGAAGTTGATTCTGTCAAGATCAAATCCATTATGGATTGGCCTACCCCAAAGGATGTATCTAATATCATATCCTTTATGGGCTTAGTAGGATACTATAGAAGGTTCATAAAGGGATTTTCCAAGATTGGTTGCCCAATCACCTCCCTTCAGAAAAAGGGAATTAAATTCATTTGTCCATCAGAATGTGAAGAGATATTCCAACAATTGAAATACCTTCTAACCAATCTACCTGTGCTGAAGATTGCAGACCCAAACATAGAATTCCTTGTGTGTACAAATGCCTACAAGGAAGGGCTTGGAGGAGTCCTTATGCAAGAAGGACATTTGATTTTCTACGAATCTAGAAAATTGAATGAGCATGAAATAAATTATGTGACCCACGATTTGGAATTGGTTGTCATAATACATTCTTTAAAAATGTGCAGGCATTACCTCTTAGGTAGAAGATTTGTGCTTATGACAGACCATAATGGGTTGAGATATTTGTTTGATCAACCAAAACTCAATGCTAGACAAGCTATATGGATGGCTGATCCAAGTGGATATCAGTGGCCACCCACCTTTTCCAACTGGCTCAAAACAATTTTCTTGCAATTTCGGCAATTTACTATTTTTAGCATTTTTAACTTCTAAGGCCATTTTGAGGGCCTAAATGAAGGTTTTTCGGGATCGAGCTTCTCAATGACATCCAAAGGCATGATTGAGCCCCCAAAATGAATATCCTCGATGATACCTTTCCAACGGGCTATCATGCGCCTAAAACAAAGATCGTATGAAAAAGTTACGACCCCGGGAAGTTGATGTACTAACTTACCAAAACGGGGCCCACATGACTTTTGGCGCTTCATCTCCTAGGGTTAGGTTTTTGGATGTATATGGTTTTTGAAATTTTGCTTTATTGTAAAAATTCCCTCAAAGCCTCATTGTAATCATCTTCTTGCGAATGAGCGCAACCATCACATATCTTCTCAGAGATAAGCCGCCACCATTCAAGCAATCTTGTTTCCATTGCATTTTATAGTTTCAACTTATTTTGTTATTGAATAGAAAACCAGTTTTACTATATCTCTGTTGTTTTGTGTTAAGCACCTGTTAATAATCTGTAGTCATTTCATTCTACTCATAAAATCCGGATCAATGGCTCTCCTTAGTGAGTTTGATTTTGAAATCAAACATATATAAGGAAAAGAAAATAGAGTGGATGATGCCCTTAGCAGAAGTATGAAATTGATTCACTTGGTAGATGTAAGCATATATGAAACAAACATCAAGGAGAGAGTTAAAAGTGCACAGGAAATAGATGCATTTGTCAATACTGTGAAATCATACCTGGAGCAAGAGCCCATAGGGTTGAAGTATGAGGGATATCAAGTGTTGAATGATGGCCTGATAACTTACCAAGGTATATTGTATATCCCAATTTGTGACGACTTTAAGAGGCTCATAATTGATGAACTACATAAAAGACCATATATTGGTCATCCTGGTTATCTGAAAATGATCACAACCACTAGGAAACTATTTTATTGGCCTGAACTGAAAAAGGACATAGTTGATTACTTAGCTAAATGTCTAGAATGTCAATAGGTTAAGGAAGAACACCGACATCCAGTAGGGTTGTTACAGCCCCTACCAATTCCATAATGTAAATGGGAAACCATCTCAATGGATTTCATCACAGGGTTACCAAAATCAACCAAGCAGAATGACGTCATTATGGTAATTGTGGACAAACTGAACAAGGATTCTCACTTTATTCCCACCAAGTCAGCCTACAAGGCAATAGATATTGCCAGTATTTTCATGAAAGATATATTTAGGTTGCATGGCATGCCTAAGGAAATCATATCAGACAGAGATACACAGTTTACTTCAAATTTTTGGAAATCTTTGTTTGCTGGTTTTGAAACTAAATTGCTATTTAGTACAGCCTATCACCCCCAAACTAATGGGAAGATAGAGAGGGTAAACCAATTGTTAGAGTACATGTTAATGATGAATGTAATGCATCATCCCAAGAAGTGGGAAGACTACCTACCACTCGTAGAGTTTTCTTATAGCAATGGTTATCAAAAGTGATTGAAGATGAGCCCTTTTGAGGCCCTCTATGGTAGACAATGCAATATTCCAATCAGTTGGAGTAACCCAGTAGACAGAATTACACTTAGGCTAGATATGGTAAAGGAAATGGAACAGAAAGTAGTTCAAATAAGATATAATATGAAAATAGCTCATGATAGATAGAAAAGCTATGCAGACAGAAAAGGACTCATAGAGAGTTCAAGGCAGGGGATCATGTGTATCTCCGAGTTAGGCCCAAAAAAAGTCCCTTGAGAATGGGAAATCATGCCAAGTTGGCACCTCGGTATTGTGGACCCTTTGAAATTTTGGATAGAGTGGGACCTGTAGCATATAGACTAGCACTTCCTCCCACAATGAAGGCACGTAATGTTTTCCATGTTTCGTTACTGAAGAAATATGTACATGATTCTAATCATATAATTGATTGGTCTGTGATTCAGGTGGAACCAGAGGAAGAATTCCTACCAGATCCATAATGCATAATAGACAGGAAAGAAATCCGACTCAAGAACAAAACTATTGCACAGGTCAAGGTGCAGTGGAAACACTTTTGGTCCAGATGAAGCTACATAGAAAATGGAGCATGCCATGAAACATGCATACCCGATTTTGTTTACTTATGTACATATAAAACACATCGATAGGTAGAACATAGAGAATGATGTTCCTTTAAGGGGGAGGGGATTGCAACACCCCATATTTCCCCTAGCTTGTAAATATAACTATAAATTGTAAAAAGACTATGGGTAGACTAAATATGTGTGGATATTGGAATTGATGAACCTTTTTGTTGTAAAAGGTAATGTATGTATTTCTGTTATTAAATAAAATGGATAGTGTTTCATAATTGTTGAATGGGATTGCCAAGATAGATCATGATGCATGACAGAGATGGTGAGGGGAACCGACAATGGTTGAGATGAACCCCACCAGACCAATACCTTACTGGATTAAAATTATTCAGACCCAGAATAGTCCTCTGACCCAGAAATAAATTACCAGTTAGGTTGGTAGTTGGGAAGTTCTCTTCAAGAGTCAATAAGGAGACAGGCAGAGTACCCATCTGAAAAAATTCCTGACTTGAACATGAAATGGGGATTCAGACCCATGAAATCTTGCCGAGGAAGAAAAGAAAAGAAGGAAATTCGTGGGTAGAAGAGGAGGCAGGGGAATGGGTTGAGTGACCATTTTTTTTAAAGAGAGAGAGAGAGCATGTGCAACTCTCTGGTTCATAAGGGAACTGAAAAACAAATTTTTTCTAGGTGCAGGAATTTACTGGGAAATGTTTTTAGTCCAGGATGATAAACGGGGTTACAGAGAAGATGAGTGACTGAAGAAGTACTCATTGCAGAACCCCGTGCTTGGTCTAGAGAAAGTTGATCTTCCAAGTTCCCGTGGGAGGAGGAGAGTTGCCTCCATCCTTGATTGTTGTTGAACAATAAGGAAGAGTCTCTCTCAGAGAATCATGATCTAGCTAGGGGGTGGCCAACGAGAAATCCATCCAGGAGTTGTTGTGCCTACACTTGGGTGGAAAAGGGCACCCCTCTCAGCAATTTATTCATTATCTGGTTCCTTGATAAGTATTCTTATACTTTGTATGCTATAATAGAAATGAGTGGTTGGATGTCTGTGTTTATGACAAAATTTCCATTGCATGATTAATATTAGAAATGCTTATTTCTTTTCTGTGAACCCCTGCATTTGAATGGTTTATGTTGCCTCTTCTTAGTAGTAGGAGAAATATTAGACATGGGTCTTCAAATGAATTTAGGAATAAGTTTACGGTTTATGTGTTGGTTGTAAAATAATTAAGGGAATTATCCCAAGGATTGATTTTTGTGATGTAAGAATCGGGGAAGACTTCTATGGAATGTTTCGATCTTGTCGAACCCTCAAATTCACCTTCGTATTTTACTAAATTCTATTTCTATGGATGGAGGGTGCCTCCTTCAAACCATTCGTTGGTGTGACCGATGCCTCATGCCCATGAACCTAACCAAATCATGACTAAGAGTTGAGTGTGTATCCCCGAAATTTTTCAGGGAGTGCATATGACCTGGACCTTCGAATCCTTCACTAGGTCCAGAAGGAGCTAAGTTATCTTGGTTTTGGGACTCCTGGAGTCTGGAGCTTCAGCATGTTATAAATTTACCACATGAAAAACCAACCAAAGCCAACCTATTGGTATGGTTACTAGAGAGGTTGATAGACATCTGGCGGTTTCCTTAACTGTGACCGAGGGATCTGTCCCATCGTTAAAACCTGATCAAATTCTCATTCGTGAAGTGACGAGAGTCGTAGATATGAGGATCTTTAGGGTCTTCCCTAACCGTTGGATCTACGGCGTGGTCAGTCCGGCGTTGACCACTCCAGGAGAAAGGGAGTGTTAAATGGGTGGAAACCCCAAACGTCGAACTCATGAAGTAACGAGAGCCCTAGATATGAGAATATTTGGGGTCTTCTATAACCGTTGGATCTATGTCATGGTCAATCTGATGTTGACCACTTCGGGAGAAAGGGAGTGTTAAACGGGTGGAAACCCCGAATGTTGAGCTCGCAAAGTGACGAGAGCCGTATATCTAAGGATCTTCGGGGTCTTCCTTGACCATTTGATCTACGTCGTGGTCAGCCCGGCATTGACCACTCTAGGAGAAAGGGAGTGTTAGATGGGTGGAAACCCCGAACGTCGAACTCGCTAAGTGATGAGAACCATAGATCTGAGGATTTTTGGGATCTTCCCTAACCATTGGATCTATGCCATGGCCAGTCCAACGTTGACCACTCCGAGAGTAAAAAGGAAACTAAACAACCAAACTCCAAAATGTCGAAGTGCTGAAGTGACAAAGGTCGTAGATCTATGGACCTATGTGGGATTGTCTTGATTGTGGGATCAAAGTGTATTGGAAGGTTTCCAGTGAGAGTTCAGACTTCAGATCTCCGAGCGATTTCACAGGTAGGGGAGGCTAGAGGCTTCCATAGGTTGTCGGTTCGGAGTGATGTGGTACGCTGACATCACTCAGGGTGACGTGGACCCATGTTCGACATGCCACATGTCACCATGATTCGTTATTTTTACCAACCTTATATGCCAATTGGAATGTGATATTCATCTCCCATTAATAGGGCCACGTGTCATCCCTTTTCTTTGTCACGTGTCAAACCCCTAGCACATGTTTTCTTGGCCTAATAGTTGGTGGAATATTCGGGGCACCGAGAGTTTAGGATTTTAGGAAACTTGGGATGCTGAAACGCTGGGGTTAATTGGCCGAAGGCCTAGACCTACCTGTCCTTGCCTCTGTATTTAATGCACCACCTCGTGTAAGTGTGGACCCTTTGAGAGTCCGGGGTTTCGGAACTCCAGAGGTTTGGAGTTGTATATTGGATAAGTCGAAAGGGCTGAAGGCCCGGATTTTCTTTCCCTCTCGTGCAAGCAGTAAATATAATTTAAATGTAATTAGTTATCTAAGTGGGACCCTCTCTGTAGTTTTGGCAATCGATATTTTTGGGGTATATTTATAAGAGCATGAGGATGAACTTTCATTGAAGTCCAGAGACTTAGGTGCTTATCGAAATTAATACTCCTAAGTACTCCTCTAAGGTCTTTAGTTATATTATAATATAATTCAATATAATTATATTATAATATGATTAATTAAAGAAGAAATTGGCAATGTTTAACTAAATTAATAGGCCTATAAGAGATAGACAAGCGTCAAACTCAGCTTGGGAAAGTCCTTGTATGCTATGTTGAGGTGGCATGCTAGGTGATAGGGATCCACGTGGATACCACCTGGCGATGAGAGACCCTAGTTGGTAAAGGCCTAATGAACTTTGAAGGGCCATAACTTTTGGTCTAAATCTTGGATCTGCACTAATTTATAGTCCTTGGAAAACCCTCTTCAAACTGAAGACAATGGGACCCTAGTTATAGGGATTTGAGGTGATTGAGAAAAGTGAATTTTTTATGCTCCATTCCTTAAAAAGGTACTTTAGGGGTTGGGTGTCTGACAAATCCTCTATGTTCCTAACTCAAAGGAAATCATTATAATTGTCTCCATTCTCATATCCACTCTCTCCACAATATTCCATGCTACATTCTCTTTGGTTACTCAATTATCTAATATTGAAAAATTTCTAAAATTAGCATTGTGTGGAGAAATTTGAAGGACTTGGGGTAGAGATAGAAAGACATAGATAAGAATGGGGGCTGTGAAAGTTAGGGAGGCTTCATGCCCTACACATTACTACTCATTGGCTTCTTGAGAGCCCATGTTTACTTTTCCAATTTTTTCCCAGAGGGAAATCAATCGATTGGACTCTCTTTTCTTACACTTATTAGAACTAAAAGGGGAAGGATATGTTGGCATGTTTATAGGTAGAGTGTGCTTTTTATTGATGGGAAGAACAACAACAATGATGGAATGTCTACAAGAAAGAACAGAAACAATGATGGCATGTTTACAGGTAGAGTGTTCTTGTCATCGATGGAGAAACAAGAACATCGTAAGCTCAGTTGAAGAAGAAAATAGTGTGCAGAGATCAAAGCTCAAGAGAGATAACATTCTGAGATGAGTAGATGAGATCCCATACATCAAGGCTTGTAGAAGGATCAAAGGTCATGGAATTTGACACTTAGATATTTGAGAAAGCTAAAGCTTAGGAGGAGGAGTGACAGTGGTCATTGGATCACCAATCCCGAATACCTGATGTCTATTAGATCAGAGTCCAGTGACTAGAGGAAGTGTAGAGGAGAAGTACAGATCTGATCCGTTGGATTTGAGCATCGATGACCAACAATCGTTGGATCCAGTATAACTATGAAGAGGATAATGGATGAGAGCCATCCTCCAACTCCATGAAATGCGAAACCATGATGAGATTTGAACCATTGGATCCAGAGGACACGTGGCGAGAGATCGACATTTCGATGACTCGCGAACTGGAAAATTCAAAGGTAAGAGTTGTAGGAACTTGTGAAATGCGAAGTCCCAATAATATGTGGACCGTTGGATCATAGAGGGTTGTGGGCCATTGATCTAGAGTATTTTGGATATCGGGATTTGGAAGAGTCAGGGTTGGCTCACGTTCAAACACCCAACACGTGAAGTTGTGATTTGATCACAACTGTCGATCAAAGGGAGAACAAGAAACGTTGATTCAATAAGGACATGTGGCAGACCAGGTTAGTAGACTATGTCAACAAGGACACATGGCGCAATTAGACAATGACAAGTGTTAAGTTAATTCGACATTTCAAGTACATGGAAATCACAAATCTGAGTGACACGTGGTAGATACTCGGCTCATGACACGTCGTCGAGTGACGCAAGATTCACGTCACTCTGGGAGTTTTTCTTCGGGAATTTTACCACTAGTACTCTCCCAAAGACCTGAAGTCCCAAAGGCCAAAGTCCCAGAGTGGAGGATAGCTATTGGATTAAAGAGGACACACATCAGTGGATTGTCAAATCCGGGAAAAAGCAAAGGAAGGATGAACAAGATTTTGAGAATTTAAATCTCTAAAGTCCGGAGACATGAAGGAGATCTCAACCATTGATCTGAGAGGAACACACATCCTTGGATTGTGGACTCTGGGTGAAATTCTTTGGGAGCAAGGAAATTTTGAGAATTGAAAGTCTCGAAGGCCGGAGTCATGGAGGAGATCTTGATCATAGAATTAGGGAGACAGGTGTCTGCAGATCATCAACTCTGGAAGATTGTCATATGAAAGAAACAAAAGTTTGAGATTTGAAATCTTTGGAATGTGAAGTTTCATCAGCTGTTAGATCAATTTCGAGTGGAAGGACAGGATAAGGTAGAAAAATTGCATCGCAGAAAGATCAAGCCGTCCATCTAAGATCCTGATCGAACGAACAACATTCACTCCAGATATAAAGATGCAAAGAGTTTACACTGAGGAAAGTTTGATATTTGAAATCTCTGGAATGTGAAGTTTCGTCAGTCGTTGGATCAATTTCGAGTGGAAGGACACGATAAGGTAGCAAAGCTGCATCACAGAAAGATCGAGCTATCGATCTAAGATCCTGATTGAATGAACAACATTCACTTCGGATATAAATATGTGAGGAGTTTACACTCAGGAAAGTTTGAGATTTGAAATCTATGGAATGTGAAGTTTCTTCAACCATTGGATCTGGAGATCAGATAATGACTATTAGATTAGGAATATCTACATCAGTAGATTACGTCAACAAATCTCATCTTCAAGGAAATGTGGCAGACCATGTCTGCAAAGGACATATGGGAAACCACGTCAGCAAGTACACATGTCATCTGATTATTGAGACTAAGGATCACGTGTGGACAAAGGAAAGAAGGCAGAGCCATCAATTGAAGAGGACCATTTTCAGTATATCTTCTATTCTAGAAGATATCTAGTCAACAACAACAGGGTTTGAGACTTGAAACTCTCAGATCCCAGATCATGAAGTAAATCTCAACCGTTGATGGAGGAAGGAGAGATCTGGTCTGTAGACTTGAGAGGACATATCTGAATCGTCTATTCAAGAGAACCATCAAGATCGTGAGATCAACGGTCATGCTGCATTGTAGGGCCAGAACATGCAAGGGACTTCATTTTTCGTAAGCGGGCCGCAATTGAATCCACGGTTTTGGAGAAAGGATGTGTGGAGGCTTGTGGTGAATTGCGGGGTGAAAAGAAGTTTGGTCTAAACCACCTTTGGATGCACCTACAATCATGTTGGTCACATGAAGCTCATAGCCCAAGGTCATATCGTGAAATGGAGCCAGTGCTCACTAGACAGAAATCGGGAAGTGCTTTTTGGATAAGAGCTTGGTCATCATCGATGTTCACGCAAAGGAAGGGGATTAGAAGCCAAATAAGCCATAGTTGACTGACTGTAATTGATAGAGAAGACGAAGAGTCTTGATTTCCAGAGAAGCTAAGGAATCTCATCATAACGCCCAGTGATGATGAACGGATGGAGCTAATCGCCAGGGATGATGAGGAGTTTCCATGATGATCAGGTAGAGGACTCAACATGACAAAATTATGTAGAACAAAGAAGTGAAAGCTCACTGCAATTTAGCTTTACAACTATGAGGAAGAGATGCAGTAAACAACCAGAAGGGGAAGAACAGTGACGTTGTAAAGAGAATGCAGAGGCATTGTGCAGAGGATGCAGTTGGTGCACAAAGAGTATAAAAATGGAGAACAAAGAAGAGATTGTGCAGCTATTGCGAATGATTCACGTGGGTAGAAGCATGTAGTGTGCAGGAGATAAAGCGCAAAAGAAGCAAGGAGCATAAATGCATATCTGAGAGAAGAACAAAAAGTGCAATAGACGCGAGGAGAGAGACACTGATGCAGGGAGAGCAGAGAAGTGTAGAAGAACAATGATGAGACTGGTAAGCCATAGATAAATGTTGTATCACTGTGATAAAGTTGTAAAAAGAAAAGATTTTAATTTCAGGGTGGTAGGGAGGATCAGTGTCCCCAGAGTTTCAAGTAGGTTCTTGAATACAGGGAGTTGTAGCTTCCATCTGGTTGCATCCAAAAAAACTAGGGTGGCAGAGTGGTGCAAGGGAGAACTATTGTTCTCTGTTATACAGGTTGGTGCCTGTGTGACTGGAAGTTGGTGCTTCTATCCAGTTGGTGCTGGAACACTTAGGGAGTTGGTGCTTCCTTCTAGTGGGTGCTAGAGAAACCAGAGAGTTGGTTCTTCCTTCTAGTGGGTGCTAGAGAAACTAGAGAGTTGGTTCTCTCAGCAAGCTGCAACTTGGAAAATAGAGATGGCAGCCTCACAATGAGTTGGTTCTCATAAGAATGATAATTTACAGAAAATAAAGATTACTTATCATATCAAGAAGAAGAGGTTTTTTCCTTTATGGTTTTCCTTAGGAAATATCTATCTCTGTATATTTCATCTGTGTGATTGATATTGAATATTATATTGCTTACCTCCCTGCATTATTGTGATTGTCATTGAGTTCTCTATAAAGAGTTTAAAATAAGTATATTTGTTTAAGCACAGTAACAGTTGATTCACCCCCCCTCTCAATTGTCCAACAATTGGTATCAAAGTTAGTTCCCTTTATTTAAGGGTAGATCCTAGAGCTTAAAAATGACTAGCCATGGAGGAACTTAAACCAATAAGGCCCTCCTATTCAATGGAACAAACTTTGGCTTCTAGAAAGTTAGGATGAGAACCTACATAATGTCTTTAGGTGCTGATGTCTGGGATGTGGTAGAGACTGGTTATGTAATCTGTTTGTATTAGCTTCCAAGGATGATGTTGGCACAGGGGCAGACCTGGGGTTCAACGCTACAACAATGCACCAACAAAACCCTAACTACCAACCCTTTCGACAACACCTGCGAAGCAGTTGAAGTCTCACCTGAGGTAGAGGCAGGGGTGGTTGCAAGACTCAAGTGTCTGCAGCCTCAGATGGGACACATATATGTGATTACAACATTTAATAAAGCACTTAGCACTGTCAGTCACTCGATATGAAATCACTATTCACTTCGCTGATAAAACAGAGCTTCGCAACATTCACACTAATCTACAGTATTTAAGAACTTATCATATAAATGGATCAGAATGAGCATATCAAGGACTAAGTATGACTATCTTGATCAGATCTAATATTCTCACATATCATAACCACAAAGTAGAAGTAGAACTATATAAACATCTCAAAGCACTTAGCAAAAGAGGATATAAACACATCGAGATAAAGCACAAAGCAACACAACACCATATTTACGTGGTTCACCCCCACCCTGGGGCTATGTCCACCAACTTTTCTTATTTATTGTCCTCATTCAATCGATTACAAGAACAGAGCCATCGAAACCTTACTCTGTAGAGGGTAGAATATCTACTCAACTCACTAGATCCTTCTTCCTTGCATTACAGCACCAAGCATTCCACCATCTGTTACAACCACTTGCACTTAGCTCTGCAAGTCTCCTACAATCATGCACGAAGCACTTACAAACCCTACTTGCACTAGCATACATCACATAGATGCTAATTCAACTTCAACTACTTCTTACATTGCCTAGTTTTCTATTTATACATACAAAATAGGCCTAAGCATGGGTAAACCCATGGGCCGACATCCCATTCCTGTTACATAATCTCAAAAACCCAAAATAGACCCAAAAAGGGGCCAAGATTCCTTGATCTCCACTTCGTCTTGCGCTCCTCCTTTGACAGGCTGTCGAGGTCCAAAAATGGTCAAACATGACCAAGTATCTCCCAAAACTTGGTCAAGGGCCAACATTCCCCCAACACTCACTTGTGACTCGTCCCGAGTCACTTTGGTCTAATCAATTATGCCTCAAACGCCTTGAGCTGCTTCAACTTGCTTCTTTTCTATGGCCTCTTGTTCAGCGAATTCCTGGACTATGGTGTCATTCACTGGCCCTTCTAGGCACTGCTATGCTATGGTGACAACCTGTTCTAATTCTACTCCTTGGCTTTCTACCTCTGTAAACAACTGGCATGCCTTATCTTGCACAAGTTGAAGTCATTGAGTGACTTCCATCACTTTTCTTTGAAGCATATGGATCTTCTACTAAGTTGTGCATTGTTCTTGAGATCTCTTCATTCATTCTACAACTGATATGGCCTTCAACTACTCCTATAGTGTATCTGCGTGCTACTTCGCTTCTTGGAGCTGCAACTCCAGTGTCTGTAACTCTAGATTTTCGGCGAGGTTCTCATATGTCTGGGTGCTATGGTTACTCAACTGCTTGCATTCCAGGGCAAGAGCTTTCAGTCTATCAACTACGCTCCGGGCGATTTCTTCCCTTTGGTCTCTGATATATTGAGGAGTCTCGGGTACTGCGCATTGCTCTAAGTCTACGATGCATTGCTCTAGCTGCTGGATTACTTCTTCTATTTGTACTACTTGCTTCGTGACTTGATATTATGCCTTGGTTTCGACAATTGTCACAGAGCAAAGTGATCTGTTGACCACTTCCTTTACTACAAGTTGCTCTGCTAGCAATAGTTTCTTTCCTTACTGTAGTTGTTCTTTTTATTCATCCCATTTCACTTGGAGAGCAAGCTTTTCCCGTTCTGTAGCACTGCGTTGCTCTAGAAGGAAACCCTATACTTGTGTCAAAGCCTGGGTGGCTTGTGCTATTTCTGCATGTGCTCTTCGAAGGCGAGCTTTGACTGTAGCAACAATTCGGTGGAGTTGAGTTGGTTCATCTCCCAGTTCTGGTGTTGCTACTGACAGAGGCGCAGTGGATACTGCGCAGATGGATTGTAGTGCTGGCTGCACTCCTTGGAGTTCAACTTCAATTCGATTGTAAATCTCTTCTTGCTTTGCGTCTTGTTTCTCTATTATCTCCAATGAAGTGTCATTTAGGGTTGCCACGATGAAACTAAATTCATTTGGAGTAAGCGTAGTCTGTAGTTTGGTCATGGGAGATATCGATTTATTCCAGGAAAAAGGTTTTGGAGGCGAACCCTTCCTTTTCTTCAGGAACTCCACTTCGTCTCTTTGATTCTGTTCGACTTCTTCTAACTCTTTTCCATCACCTTCTTGCTTTGGCGTGATGGAAGCAATCTTTATTGATGTACTATCTATATCCTGAACCTCTTTAGTCTTCTTCGTCTTGCTAGGTCCAAGTGTATCCTGCACAGTTTCTAGACTGTCAATATCAGATAGATCTGCAGGGTTTGTTGGGATGAGGAGGTCCGCCAACCATTCCTTGGTAATTTATTATAAGTCTTCCTTCGTCAACTTGTAGTACAATTGAAGTTGCTTCTTATGCTCATCAGCCCGCACTGTGATATAAATGAAATGGCAGTCTGCACTGAATTTCATTAAAGGTTGTGGAGAGTATTTAGGGTCATATGAGGCTCAGACTAGATGGCTAACTTCAGTTGATTGTAATAAGTGTGGAATACGACATTTGATTGTCATTGCTTGTTCATGTCATTGGAGTACCACTGTGTACTGAACTTCGCAGCCAAAGGTTCAAAGGGCTCGATGTCCGGGAAGGTTGCACCTTTCGGCATCTCCCATGCGATGAAAGCGATCAAGATGAGAAGCCAGCTGAAGTGGAACTCATATCCCTGGTCTTGCGATTCACTACAGTCTAGTTCCAGCTGGTTTACAAGGTACTTCTCCCAATTCATTTGTAGGCCCTCCGCACACTTCCCTGTGAGGTCAACTACAAAACCAATGACTTGGGTGGGTTGCTTCTTGTGGACTAACTTTCCTGCAATCAATTGACAGGTGAGGCGCACTGCGTTTCTTTAGATAGAGGCTACCTTGTAGCCTCACATGCCATTCTCTACATCACCATAAGTCTCTTTGATCCTCTATGCTAGTGCTCGGTCTGTGGTCTTTCCAGGGTAAAATCCTATGGATCCAGTCCTTGCATGTTAATCCCGGTGATCTGATTGATCAACATTGGATCAACTGTGATACAGTGGTTCAAACACAAATAACCACCATGGTAACATGAAAACAACAATTTGACACATGCATTCACCTCCTGGTGTCGTCCGAAGTGAGGAATCTTCATGACATTGAGCAAGGTGGATTGCGTGAGGTTATGGGTCCATGACTGAAGAATTATATTTGAATTCTTTCCTTTTGTCCTGGTCAGGTACTTGTGAGGGGTGAGCATGCCGTAGACCTTCCTATCGCTGAGGTTGAAGTCACTAAACTTCAACGCTACTATCTTTTCTTGATCTATGTGAACTGCGCATATCCCCTTCGAGAGGTACGCAGTGACCAATTCATACTCGAAGTCTCTGGACACAGTGTCACAATTTATTGCGCCACTCAGAGGTGGTAGATAGGTGGTTAAAATGCTCAGAATCAACTTAGCATTTGCAAGATCATCTCTGTGCTTGGTTCGCTTCTCATTTGTGGGTCGTGATGGTCCTGCTCAGGTAGTTGATGGGGAGGCTTGCACTCCTCTTGTCAATGATGCTTGTAGACCAGTAGAAAGTCCTCTCTCCGACATGACTCTTTCAGTCCTTAAGTCGAGGATAACTTCCGTTATTGATTCTTCAACTAGAGTGAGTTCATCGGACATACGCGCTCAGGCTGAATATCTTAGGTTCGGAAAGTAACATAGGCATGGTAATAGGATAGAGAGTAAGAGCCTAATGAAAACAGGGTAAATGCAATAAGTCTGTGAGCTTAAATTCTCATTTGGCAAAAGTATTCTCATTGCATGGCGTGGCAGGATAAATAAATAACTCTGTAACGGGTCACTTGCAATGAGAATGAAGCCTCATTATCCGTTAGGGAGCAGTCTAACGGTCTGGTTGTGAGCCATAAATGCCTTTCTACCTGTTTGAGCATCGGTCGAACAATTATAATATCCTCCAATGGCTATATTGCTTTTCCATGGTGAAGTTCCATGTGTCACTGTTCTGATATCCCGACGAAGCCCCAATTTTGCAAATTTTCTTTCTGCGAGGTTCCTTCTGGAACTTTTTGTGACTTCTCAATCTTAGCCCTCTTATTACTTAGCTTCTTAGCCTTCTTTCCAGTGAGATTCGTCTCGGTATTTCCTTTTCTGCTCTGATTCTTATCTTTTGTGGTCATAGCTACTTCGTGCTGTTGAGATTATTTCCTAAGATTCAAGGGTAACCCTTCTTCTTCATCTGGAATAGGCATTTCAATCTTCAGTGGTTCTTCTAATGTTCCTGTAACTTCAATGTCTGGGTCTCTGGTGTTAAATAACTTTGATCTAGTTCCCTGTTCTTCCATCAAGTGTGCGATCTTCTTAGTAAGGAAATCTCTTAGTTCTTTCTTTTTCTGTTCTAGAACTTCTTCTTCTATCCTTCGGATCTTGTCTTTCTCAATCCAGGTCTTGCCTAACAAAGCTAGAAATGGGGCGTTGTCCTCAATAAATCTAATAACTTCAAATTATTCCTCTGTCGTAGTTCCATTGTGTTAGCACTATTTCTTGTAAGGGGAGCTAGAACGCAAAAGAAGGGGTTAAAAACCCATTTGTCCTAAGTTTTGGGTGATAATGCGCCCGTGGTAAGCAATGAGCAAGTCTGAGCGGTCCAGATTTGCGGCACCGGATCAACGACGCGTATTGGATTCCAGACCCCCCTCGCCTTTCTACCTTTAAGAGGAAGGGGGGGGGTCTGGAATCAGGGGCGTACCTCTCCAATGGCTCAGATCAACGTGCCTGGATCAACGGTGACGAAGGCCCCCCCCCCCGCCTTTCTACCTTTAAGCAGAGCGGGGGGGTTTAGAATCACGGATGCAGTTCTCTGACGGCCACGATCGAGGAGCCCATATCAATGGCTCATGAGCAGCCTCATCCCTCTCAGCCGCCCTATCTTTAACTCCCGTGGATCCCTCACCCATCGCATCATCTTCCTTCCCGCCTTTTCTTCTGCTGCCGTGTGTCATCGCTTCCCTTGTTCTCACTCGTCCACATGGCCTTTCCCCCACCTCATCATCCATTTACTGTCTGCCACGTGTCCTTTTCCCTCCACGTTGAACTTCTTTTCCCCTTACGCTCGTTATTTTTGCCGAGTGTCTATCCTGCAACCCTTATCGCCTCCCTATCTGTTCAGGCCCCGCCCCCATGATCCAATGCCGTCACTCCTGTCATGCGCCCCCCATTCTCCGCACTGGCCTCCACGCCTATCCATCATAGACATTCTGTTATTCTAGGTGGCAGTGTGAGGAGTCTTCCATATCCCGAAGTGCTGAGTTTGCCGGGCCGTTCTCAATCCCAAGAAGCAGTTATTGAAGTGGTCGGTGGTGGTTAGACATCATCTCCGCTATAATGGGAATGTCCTACAATGAATTAAAGGCACGTCGATTCGCCGAATAAACTGTCAGAAGATCGATCGCGTCTGCCATAAGTTGCACGACCATTCAAATATTGCGGCTGCAGAGTGTCAGAAGCCATGCAGATGCAAAGATTTCAATGTAGTTTCTTGGTTCCGTTGTTGTTGTTGTTTTGAGTATATGTAGGCATTTTTTCCATTTTTGTATATATCGATGGTAAAGCTAAGCTCCCGACTGTAAAGTTTCAGTGAACATTCTGGTTTCCTAGTTATGCCTTTGTGTCTGAGACTTCTTGGTTTATAACAAACAGTTCTTCTTTTTCCATTTTTGTTTCATTTTATGCCGGAGAGTTCACAGTTGTAGGATTCACGTGGACTTAACAAGATTGTTATGATAAAGGATTTGTTGTGACATTGTTGTGCCCTCTGGTATCTGTGTTTGAATGTGAAAAGATTTTGTGTTCGAATGCTTTCTTCTCCAGTCTGTTACAAACTGGATGTATTTGATAGACCTTCGTACTCTTCTTATGCAAGTCTTCCCCCTACTCACCCTTTTTACTGCAACTCACTGTTTGAAGTTTATCAAGACCTCACTCGTTCAAGCATACCTGGCCTAGTTTCTGAGTTGAGATGATATTGTTCTGAGTTTCCTTTCATTTGATCACCCCTTTCAAAGAAATTGTGACATTAAACTGATGGGCATTGGGCTCTTCTCCTGCTAGCAATCCAGGAGTGACTTCCGATAGCCAACATTTCTGGCGTCGTTGCCGGGGATGAAGTTGAATATTTTCCCCGGGATTGAACGACAAAGATTAAGCTGATACTGAAGGTGCATCAGTTATCAGAACTTGAATATTTCTACTGTGCACCTGGCGACTCCACTGTGACGACTCCACTGAGGCGAACCCATTTGATTAGTTGTGGCTTTCAGCAACAGACACACGCGGTCCAATCCACAACTGCCTCTGGCTGCTACTGAAGGAAATCCGGAGGCGATTCTCAGAAAAGGAAAGGCTTCTCAAGGAGAAAGATTCGCTTCTGAATCAAGTATTTCCCCACCTCCTTCTGTAAGAACTCCATTTTCTTATTCTCAGCTTCCCAATCATCCTTCCTCTGAGGTTTCCCGTTTTCTCAATTTTGGGAGTGTTCCTGCTGAGTTTTCTCCTCCTGGTCTAGTATCAGAGGGAAAGATCCTTGTCACTCCCCCTTCCTTGGAAGTTGTGCCTCAGTACAAACCTCAGACCTCAGAAGGCTTTACTGCACCTCCTTTTGTTGCTGCTGTTGCACAGAGAGAAACACCTGCATATTTGGGTCCCTTAGACCTCTCTCTGTTTTCCCCGTCGTCCCCTTCAGGGACTTCTTCGCCTACATCTCCCATTCGCACTCCTTCTCCTCCAAGTTCTCCTCCACCTAATATCCCTATGGCTGGTGCTAATCCCCCACAAAATAGAATGGATGCTATAGTGGCTGCTAGATATGCTCCGTTGGTCTTACCCCATCCAATGAATCCTCTCCCTACTGGAGATTACTTGAAGTACATGCCCAAGTTCACTGGGGAGGGAGACATAACCGCAGAAGAGCACCTGGTTTCTTTCTACAGTTATGCAGACAATTTGAACATTGAAAATGAAGATGTCTGGATGAGAGTTTTTGTTCAGAGCTTGGATGGTGAGGTGAGGAAGTGGTTCAGGGGACTGGCCCCTGGATCTATTGCTGGCATTGAAGCTCTGGACAATGTCTTCCTGAGGAAGTGGGGAGATAGAAAAGACTACATATATTACATGACTGAGTTTGGGTCTCTGAGGAAGCAGGAAGGAGAGTCTGTCTCTGACTTCTCCAAAAGGTTCAATAAGATGTATAACAAGATTCCTGCAGAGATAAAACCCTCAGAGGCCTCTGCCCAAATTTCCTATGCCGGTGCATTTGACCATGATTTCTGCCTTTTATTAAGGGAAAGAAGAACCACCTCTTTAGCTCAGATGCAATATGCAGCTATTGAGGTAGAATCCAACATATTGGCAGCTGACAGACTGAGGAATAGGGCCGACACAGACAGAAGAAAGGTAAAATCAGAAGCCTCAATTTCTGGCTCCAGCTTTTCTGGCCCGTCACAGCTCCACCCTCAAGTAAATGAGCTGGCCCAGGTGATGAAATTTCTGAAAGAAGAAATGGAGAGATTGAAGGTGGAAAGGAAACAAATGAACAAGGGACCTCAGAACACTGAGAACAGAGAAGGTTTCAGAAGACCAAACAATTTTGCTCCTCCAACCATGCACAAAGAAAAGGAAAGGGACAAAGACGACCAAAGAATTCAGGCTCCCTTTTAGAACAATTTTGTGACTGATGAAGAAGCAGGGGAAGCAGACGAGCCTGAACCTAAAATCCACTCTTTGGAAGTCATTCCTCCTTTCCCTCATTTGACTCAATCAGCATACGAGGAGTCTCTCATGAACAGTCAACTAAATGAATTGAGCAAGGGAGACAAAGCTGGTGGTGGCCGAGGCAGGTATAACCTGAGATCCGACAAGAGGACAACAGCACCTGATATTCCTGAGTCATCCACTAGAGTAGAGAAGCCTGCTGATGAGGTAGAAGATAGCCACAGAGGTAAGAAGGCCCAACTCTCCTCTCCCATTGTCCAAAATCATGTTCCTGAAATTAAAGAAGTTCCAAATTTTACATCTTCCTTTAATTTCGAGCATGAGATTCAAAAGATCAGAATCCCTGTGCCCCTCACCGAGTTAATCAAACATGGAGAATTCAAAAAGTGCTTCTCTGACCTTTTGAAGTCTGAAGCCTCTGGCCCTTCCACAGACTTCATAAACCTCTAATATGAAAAGCCAGCAGTTGTCCTAGGCCCCATGGTGGAAGATAGAGATGATGCATCCCCTCCTTTCTACACCTCCCTGAACATACATGATAAGGTCCTTCACAACTGTTTGATGGATTCAGGGGCCTCTCACAACCTCATGCCCAAAGCTGTCATGGAGGAATTAGGACTGGAAGTCACCCGAGCCTATCACGACCTTTATTCTTTTGACTCCAGAAGAGTGCAATGTTTGGGAGTCATCAAAGACCTAGTAGTCTCTTTGTTTCAGCTACCCATGAAGAGCATGATCATGGATATTGTGGTAGCTGATGTTCCCCCCAAGTTTGGCATGTTGTTGTCAAGATCTTGGATTAAGAGACTTGGAGGGACATTACAGATGGATCTCACATATGCCACCATTCCAGTCTTTGGAGGGGAACATAGGAGACTATACAGAGAAGCTCAACTAGCCTACATTGTCAGTGATGAAGCAGACCCCACTAATCACCCCATCTTTGCACTTGACACTGGCTTAGGGTCTAGCTTGTTACAGGTCACTGAGTCTTCTAAGGCCCCTTTGCAAATCAGAAAGCAGCACAGTCTTAACCAAGAGATGCCTCCTCCAACCACCTCTGTTTGGAATATGTTATTTGATGGAGCTTCTTCCAGTATAGGTGCAGGTGCCAGAGAGATATTCAAATCCCCTTCTCAGGAGACCATATCTCTGTCATACAAACTGGAATTTGAAGTCACCAACAATGTGGCAGAGTATGAGGCTCTGGTTCTGGGATTAAGAGCTGCAAAGGAGATGGGAATCAGGGAAATAACTGTGTTTGGGGATGCAGAATTAATTGTCCAGCAGATCAAAAACGTCTATCAGGCCAAGCACCCTCGTCTCAAGAATTACAGGAATGAGGTATGGGATCTTATCGATAGTTTCTTCCTGGGTTTCAACATCTCTTTCATTCCAAGGGAAGAAAATGCTCCAGCCGACTTTCAAGCCTTCTCAGCTAGTTTGTTCGAAGCTCCTGCGCTACCCGCTGACAGATCAGAGGTGGAAATAAGATACAGGCCCTCTGTACTAGACAATGTCAGACATTGGAAGGTATTTGAAGATGACCAGGAGATCGAAAAGTTCCTCCAGTCCATTGATGACTTTTCTGCATCACACATAGATGAGGACCCTGACGAGGAACCTGGCCATCACCCTGGGAAGTTGTTAAATAAAGTTGCTGACCACCGGATTATTCAACTACCGAGCAATCACATACCAAGAGGTCTGATCCCATTAGAAAGATTGTTCAATGGGAATGATGTGTCAGTAAAGGGGAGAGTCTCAGGTGATGATGCTGATACAGCTGAGTGAAACATAGGCACAACAGAGGAGCCCAAGTTGGTCAAGCTGTCAAAGAGTCTGACCGAGGAGCAGAAGATCGGATATACTGAGCTACTGAAGGAGTTTTCTGATGTGTTCGCATGGACCTACGAAGACCTCAAGACTTATGACACATCAATAATTGAGCACAAGATCCCACTGAAAGAAGAAGCTAGGCCATTCAAGCAGAAGCTGAGACAGATAAATCCCATGTTGCTACCTGTCATGGAGAGGGAGGTGAAGAAGCTGATGGATGCCCAGATCATTTTCCCCTTGAGATATTTTGACTGGGTGGCCAATTTGGTCCCAGTAAGAAAGAAGAGCGGAGAAATCAGACTTTGTGTCGATTTCAGGAACCTGAACAAGAGTTCAAGGAAGGACAATTATCCCCTGCCCAACATGGAACATATATTGCAGAAGGTCACTGGTGCATCTAGGATATCTATGATTGATGGATTTTCTGGTTATAACCAGATACCATTCATGCCTGAGGACAGAGAAAAGATAACCTTCACCACTCCTTGGGGCACATTCATGTATGCCAAGATGCCTTTTGGGCTGATGAACATGGGAGCAACATTTCAGTGAGCCATGGACATAGCCTTCATCGGGGAGAAAGATAAGTTCGTGGTGATTTACTTAGATGACATAAAAGTCTTCTCCAAGACTGATATTGAGAACCACTCCCACTTGAAGAGGGTTTTCCTGAAGTGTCGCAGGTTTGGCCTTTCCCTGAATCCCAAGAAATCATTGTTTTCTATGCAAGAGGGAAAACTGTTAGGCCACATAGTCTCAGCGGAGGGAGTGAGAATCAATCCTGACAGGGTAGAGGCAATCCAGGCCCTGTCACTTCCCAGATCTAAAAAAGAGGTCCAGGCATTTTTGGGAAGAATTAATTTTCTGAGGAGGTTTATTTCAAATTTTGCGGAATTGGTGAAACATATTACAGCCATGCTCAGGAAGGGGAATGAAGTGAAATGGACTGCCGAGCCCAAAGAGTCTTTTGTCCAAATAAAGAAGGCATTGACTGAAGCACCTGTGCTAGTTAGTCCTGATTATTCCAAAGACTTTCTGATATTTTCTTTTGCTTCCTGTGATACAGTAGCAGCAGTCTTACTGCAGAAAAACGATCAAGGGCAAGAGCAGTCCATTGCCTTCTTTAGCAAGGCACTAAGGGATGTAGAGCTCCGGTACGAGATCATGGAGAAGCATGCTTATGCCTTGGTGAAAACTCTCAAAGCTTTCAGGGTCTATGTCTTACACTCAAAGATCATCGAATATGTCCCTTCAACTTCTGTGAAGGACATTCTTATACAGCCTGACATAGACGGAAGGAGAGGAAAATGGATCGCCAAGATCCTAGAATTTGATCTAGAGATTAAGCCCACCAAGCTGATAAAGGGGCAGGGTTTGGCCAAGCTGCTGGCCGAATCCAATTATGAAGCCTTGGGGATTAACTTCATCAATGAGCAAGCCGAGTCATCCAGTAGGGGTTCCCAAAGCACTGTACCACTAGCAAAATGCCCTTGGTATAAGGATATCTTGTATTTTTTGCGAGAGTTGAGGCCTCCTAATGGGATGGAAAAAGGCAAGGCAAGGGCTTTGAAGCTCAAAGATGTCAGATATTGCCTTATTGACTAAGCATTGTATTGGAAGGACCCTCTGGGGGTATTACTAAGTTGTCTGGACCTGCAGCAGGCCCAGAGAGTTATGTTCAACTTCCATAGCAGTCTCTGTGGAGGTCATTATTTTTGGAATACCACAGCTCACAAGATCCTCTGAGCTGGGTACTACTGGCCCACCTTATTTCCTGATGTTTGTAGGGAAATCCGAGCTTGCATTAAATGCCAAAAATTCTCAGGAAAGTAGTAGCTCAAATCCCTGCCATTGAAACCTGTGGTGGTCTCAGCACCCTTTCAGCAGTGGGGATTAGACTTCATCGGGGAAATTCATCCTCCCTCAAGCGGCCAACACCGATGGATTCTGACAGTGATTGATTACTTCACTAAATGGATAGAAGTTGTCCCTACCAGAAGCACCTCTCACAAAGTAATCATCAGCTTCTTGGAAGACATCATAGCTAGATTTGGCTGCCCTAGCAAAATTGTTACTGACAATGCTTCCCCATTTCGGTCTGAGCCCCTGGTCAAGTTTTGTGAACAATTTGGAATTTCACTGATTCACTCCACTCCCTACTATCCTCAGGGAAATGGACTAGAAGAGTCCTCCAACAAAAGCCTAATTAAGCTTATCAAAAAGCTACTGGAGGACAATAAAAGGGCCTGGGACTCAAAGCTCAAATTTTCTCTTTGGGCCGATCGAGTGACAACCAAGAAATCCCTGGGCCTCTCACCCTTCCAACTGGTTTACAGAATCGAGGCCGTCTTCCCCACTCAGATTGCCTTACCTGTAGCCAATCTCCTCCAGGACTACGAGGGAGAACCTAACCATGTGCTCAGAAGAATTCATCAGATGGTGGAATTGTAGTAGATCAGAGAACAGGTCCTGGACAGAGCTTACAATCATCATCAGAAGATCAAGCAGGCTTTTGACAGGAAAAGAAAAAAGAAAGAATTTGAGCAGGGTGATCTGGTACTCAAATGGGATGCACCCAGGCAGGAAAAGGGCAAACACAGTAAATTTGATGCCCTCTGGTTCGTGCCTTTCAAGATCCTCAAAGTATTTTCAAATAACACTTACAGGTTGCAGGATCTGGGAGGCAATGAATTTTTCAGTGGCCCAGTCAATGGGTATTTCTTAAAAAAATGTTTTCTGTGAGCCACAGTTGGCTCTTTTGTTTTGTTTTGTAAATATTGTTTCTGTTTTTTTTTTTCGGACTAATAAATGACTCCATAACCCAACAACAAAGGCACTAAGTCTGCAAAAGAGTTCTTAGAGCATCACAGGGATGATTCTATCCCCCATGGAGCCAAATGTTAGCACTATTTCTTGTAAGGGGAGATAGAACGCAAAAGAAGGGGTTAAAAACCCATTTGTCCTAAGTTTTGGGCGATAATGCGCCCGTGGTAAGCAACGAGCAAGTCCGAGCAGTCCAGATTTGCGCGCCTGGATCAACGACGCGTATTGGATTTCGGACCCCCCTCGCCTTTCTACCTTTAAGTGGAAGGGGGGGGGTCTGGAATCAGGGGCGCACCTCTCCAACGGCCCAGATCAGCGTGCCCGAATCAACGACGACGAAGGCAATTCCAGACCCCCCCCGCCTTTCCACCTTTAAGCGGAGGGGGGGGGGGTCCGGAATCGCGGATGCAGTTCTCTGACGGCCACGATCGAGGAGCCCATATCAATGACTCATGAGCAGCCTCATCCCTCTCAGTCGCCCTGTCTTTAACTCCTGTGGGTCCCTCGCCCGTCACGTCATATTCCTTCCCGCCTTTTCTCCTGCTACCGTGTGTCATCGCTTCCCTTGCTCTCACTCGTCCACATGGCCTTTCCCCCGCCTCATCATCCATTTACTGTCCACCACGTTTCCTTTTCCCTCCACATCAACCTTCTTGTCCCCTTATGCTCGTTCTTTTTGCCGAGTGTCTATCCTGCAACCCTTCTCGCCTCCCTATCTGTTCATGCCCCGCCCCCATGATCCAACGCCGTCACTCTTGTCATGCGCCCCCCATTCTCCGTGCTGGCCTCCACGCCTATCCGTCATAGACATTTTGTTATTCTAGGTGGGAGCGCAAGGATTCTTCCATATCTCGAAGTGATGAGTTGGACGGGCTGTTCTCAATCCCAAGAAGCAGTTATTGAAGCGGTTGGTGGTGGTTAGACATCGTCTCCGCCATAATGGGAAATTCCTACAATGAATTAAAGGCACGTCAATTCACCGAATAAACTGTCAGAAGATCGATCACGTCTACCATAAGTTGCACGACCATTCAAAGATTGCGGCTGCAGAGTGTCAGAAGCCATGCAGACGCAAAGATTTCAATGTAGTTTCTTGGTTCTGTTGTTGTTGTTGTTTTGAGTATATGTAGGCATTTTTGCCATTTTTGTATCTATCGATGGTAGAGCTAAGCTCCCGACTGTAAAGTTTCAGCGAACATTCTGGTTTCCTGGTTATGCCTCTGTGTCTGAGACTTCTTGGTTTATAACAAACAGTTCTTCTTTTTCCATCTTTGTTTCATCTTATGCCGGAGAGTTCACAGTTGAAGGATTCACATGGACTTAACAAGATTGTTATGATAAAGGATTTGTTGTGACATTGTTGTGCCCTCTGGTATCTGTGTTTGAATGTGAAAGGATTTTGTGTTCGAATGATTTCTTCTCCAGTCTGTTACAAACCGGATGTATGTCATAGACCTTCACACTCTTCTTATGCAAGTCTTCCTCCTACTCACCCTTTTTACTGCAACTCACTGTTTGAAGTTTATCAAGACCTCACTCGTTCAAGCATGCCTGGCCTAGTTTCTGAGTTGAGATGATATTGTTCTGAGTTTCCTTCCATTTGATCACCCCTTTCAAACAAATCGTGACATTAAACTGATGGGCGTCGGGCTCTGCTCCTTCCAGCAATCCAGGAGTGACTTTCGATAGCCAACACATTGACATTCATAGGTATCTGAGCGAGCTGGTATTTGAGCGAGCTTCCCACATAAGGTTATCAACTTTCCTCTGAATAATCCTAATCCTCCTAGTGAAGGAATCATAGCAGGCCTTCCTAGGTTTTACCAAGTTCTTTTTGTCATGATATTCACCTATGTTTCTTTATCCAGAACACATTCAATGTCGAAGTCTTTGATTCTCACTTCTATTCTCTCTTTTCCCTTGAAGATCTTTGATAAACTGATGTTTCTGTGATTATCCAGGGTCTCCTTTAATTTTAATAACACAACCTCTGATTCTTTCTGGGGTTCTGCTATTTCTGGATTTGCCTTAGGGTTTTCCTGGTTCAGATTCATTCTTTCAATCTTAGCAATCATTCTAGGGAAATCCAATACCTCATGGTCCATATATTTGCAACAAAGACAACTAGGTTTTTTCGCAGGGCATTCCTTCACAAGATGTCCCGATCTTCTGCAACTATAACAAAGGTTTAATCCTCTATTTATTTTAAACGATCCCCAACCTCTTCTATACTGTGCACTAGGATCATAAGAGCTAACCTGTAAAAAAATATTTCTAGGATCCTTCATACACTTATTAGTCCAAATATCCTTTCTATTCATAGGTATAACATACCTTTCACTATTCTTGTCAGATTTATTAATATCAAATCTTCTTTCATCTGTCAATACCCTAGTTTTCAAACTAGGACAAATTTGACTAAACATACCTAGATCCATACTCTAGAAACAAAATATTCAACTAATTTTACTTTTACAGAGCACAAAAGCTTTCAGATCTAAAAATTTTCCACTATTCTTACCTTTATCAGAGCACAAAGATTGCAGATCTTACCTCAGAAATTCTCACTTTTATCTTTCTTAGAGCACAAAACTTTCATATCTTGCTTCTTTTCTTTAGATGCGACCTCTTTTCTTCAGCACAGAGCTTCTCAACTTAAGTAGAGTACTGCACACTAGAGAGACAGATCTATGTACAGAGATTTCAGAGTTTCAGATCAAATCTTTGCACAAAGATTCTTCTTTAGTTCCCAACAATCATAGTTTCAGGTCCTGGCAACGGAACCATTTGTTGGCATAGGGGCAGACTCGGGGTTCAACTCTACAACAGTGCACCAACAAAACCCTAAAAACTGGCCCTTTCGGCAAAACTTGTGAAGTAGATGAAGTCTCACCCGAGGTAGAGGCAGGGGTGGTTGCAAGACTCAAGTGTCTGCAACCTTAACTGGGACACAGATCTGTGATTACAACACTTAATAAAGCACTTAGCATTATTAGTCACTCAATATGCAATAACTATTCACTTCGCTGATAAAACAGAGCTTCACAACATTTACACTAATCTACATTATTTAAGCACTTAGCATATAAATGGATCAGAATGAGCATATCACGCATTAAGCATGATTATCTTGATAAAATATAATATTCTCACATATCATAACCACAAAGCATAAGTAGATCTATCTAAACATCTCAAAGAACTTAGAAAAAGAGGATATAAACACATCGAGATAAAAAACTGAGCAACACAACACTGTATTTACGTGGTTCACCCCCACCCTGGGGCTATGTCCACCAACTCTTCTTCTTTATTGTCCTTAGTCAATCAATTACAAGCACAAAGCCATCAAAACCTTACTCCACAAAGGACAAAAGATCTGCGCAACTCTCTAGATCCTTCTTCCTTGCATTACAACACCAAGCATTCAACCATCTGTTACAACCACTTTCTCTTAGCTCTACAAGTCTCTTACAGTCATGCACGAAGAACTTACAAACCCTACTTTCACTTAGCATACATCACATAGATGTCGATTCAACTTCAACTACTTCTTACATTGCCTAGTTTTCTATTTATACATACAAAATAGGCCTAAGCATGGGTAAACCCATGGGCCGACATCCCATTCATGTTACATAATCCCAAAAACCCAAAACAGACCCAAAAAGGGGTCGAGATTCCTTGATCTTCACGTCGTCTTGTGCTCCTCCTTCGACAGGATGTCGAGGTCCAAAAATGGTCAAACATGGCCAAGTATCTCCCAAAACTTGGTCAAGGGCCAACAAATGACAAGATAGAATTCAACTTCAATGCTAAGGCTATGAATGCTATTCTGAGTGGGCTTGCAGAAGAAAAATTTGTAAAATTTATGCACTTAGAAACTGCCAAAGCAATGTGGGACAAACTTATTAGCAGCTATGAAGGTAATAAGAAGGTAAAGCATGTCAAGCTTCAAACCTATAGATTACAGTTTGAACAACTAAAGATGAATGAGGATGAGACAGTTAATAATTTTTTCTTAAGAGTTGAGGATCTTGTGAATGCCATGAAAGGTCTTGGTGAGAAGATTGAAGACATATTACTAGTTCAAAAGATCTTAATATCTCTGCCTAATAGATTCAATCCAAAAGTTTCTACAATAGAAGAACTGAGTGATATTAAGAATCTGTCTATTAATAAAATCCTAGGAACTCTAATTGGTTATGGAATGAGGATTAGTAAAGATAAATCTACCACTAGAGGAGCATCATTTAAAGCAGACAAGAATGAGGATTCTAAGGCTAATGAAATTGAAGAAAAATTTGGGAGAAGACTAAAGAAAGGATCAGGCAAGTACCAAGGCAAGTTTCCCTTCAAATGTTTTAACCATGGAAATATAGGTCACTTTGCATCTAAGTGTCCACACAAGCAAAAGGACCAGAACTCTAAATGAGAGGAGAAGTACAAACCCAGGAGTTTGGCAAAAAGAAAAGTTTATGTGTAAACAATGATGACTCTTCAGAAGACAAAGATAGTGACTCTTCCTGTGAAGATAAGGTAAATGACTTCATTCTTATGGCCAAAGAGGATTATGATAATAAAAGCACAGGAAGTGATGCTAATGATGAAGAAGTTGTGGTTGACTTGGAATGAGAGTTGATCAACGCTTTGGAAGAGATTAACAGACTCAGACTTAAGAAGAGAAAGAAAAAACAATTGTTGATATAGTTCAACAAAGGTAGTAAAAAACCTGATGAAGACTTTGCCCTGCTAAAAGTGAAATTAGAAGAGGCAAATAAAATTGAAGACATTCTGAAACAACAATTATCAGAAAATAAGGAGAGATGTGAAGATCTGGAAGAAGAAGTAGTGAAAACTAGGAAATAGTTGGAGAAGTTTCAAGCTTTGTATCATCAAAATCTATCAAGTATCAAAGCCTCAGAAGGATTAGCCATCATTCTGAATCAACAAAGGAATCCAAAGTTGAAAAATGGTTTGGTTTATGAAGAGGGATCAAGTAGTGGTCAACCAAGAAACAAAGACTCCATCAATTTTGTCAAATCTACAACCAATGACAACAACAAACCTGCAGAAACAAAGGAAGATAATCAGCCGCCCAGGAGGAGTAAAGAAAAAGGTGCTAGAATTGAATCTGTAGAACAAAGAAATAATACACCCTCTGCTCAAGGAAATCATCAACATGGAAGAAATCGACCTGCTCAAAGAAGATAACCATTTTCCAGGTACAAAGAGTTTTTCTATGGATATTGTTTCTACTGTTCTAACTTTGGCCACAAAGCTGTAAATTGTTCCTTAAGATTTAGAAATAAGAAATCAAGAAACCCAAGGAATAAATATCTACCACAACAAAGAATGAGATAGCCAAGTAACAAACTTCCACAGATTGCAAATGGTCAAATTAACTTTAGAGACATCCAACTAAGGAGGTCAAGAAATAATGAATAGTCAATGAGTAGACAACGTTGCAACAATCACTTTGACCTATTGAACAATGATCTTGAATTCTATAACTATCATAACTTCAGCCACAAAGCTACAAACTGCCATCTGAAAAATTACAAAGCAGATCCAAGGATAAAGCTCTTAGCTAGAAAGCCAGCACATGGAAAAGGAAATATAGTGAAAAATGTAGTTTAGTACTTTCAACTAAAAAAAAAAGGAATCCTGGAATATAGACAGTGGATGTTCCAAGAACATGACTGGAGAAAAGGATAAGCTTTTGCCTATAAGAAAAATCAAAATAAGAAATGTGATCTTTGAAAATGATGAACCAGGTAAAATCAAGGATAAAGGGATGGTGAGCTTGAGCAATGGCAAAGGAGATTCTCAGGATGATCTGCTTGTAGATGATATGAAACATAATTTTCTTAGTATAATTCAAATGTGTGATAGAGGCTGTGAAGAGGTGTTCACGTCCAAAGATTGTAAGGTGAAAAATGTAAACTCAGGACAAGTGGTGGCTAAAGGAATAGGGACAGATAATGATGTTGATATTGAATCCTCCCATGCAAGAAAAGAAGAAGTAGAAGAAGAATCATTTCATAAGCTGGAAGAAAAATTTGTGAAGGTTGAGAATTCAAACACCCAAATCAATTTCTTGAACAGCTCCATGAACCTGGATGAAATCTTGGATAGTCAGAGATCACTAAATGACAAATCTGGTCTTGGATACAATAAGGAATAAATCAGTACTCCTAATAAGTCTAACGCATGTCCTTCATTTGTAAAAAGGGAAAGCAGGTATGAAAGTGTTTGTAATGGTTTTTTCTTGTGATGAATATGGTCATAAAATCCTTGGAGTGTAGCCATCATGGAAGAAAAATGAAGTTGCTGTAATAGAATATCAAAGAAGCGTGACAGGGGGAGTCATTTAGGTATGACAAGAAAAGGTTGATGAAGGAGTCCCAGTAAGATAGGTGAGGAATATTGAGTCTGCTACAGAAGACACAACTGAAGCTAAAGATGAACAGGTCTAAGAATCAAAAGGAGAAGATTGTGAGTTAGATACAAATACTCTGCAGGACTCAAATAAGAGGGTCCATCCTGTCAGGGGGAGTATGTATTGGTTGAATATCTGATGCCTCTGAAAAATACTGCAACAGCTCAGGGGGAGCATGTTCTCTTTGACATTGATGTCAAAGGGGGAGAAAATAAGTGGTCTGGATGCTATAGTTGGAGGTCCAAACAGATTAGCGCAGTCATTCAAGGTTTCCATCAATGCCAAAGGGGGAGATTGTTGGCATGTTTACAGGCAGAGTGTGCTTGTCATTGATGGAAAGAACAATAAAAACAATGACATGTCTACAAGAAAGAACAACAACAATGATGGCATGTTTATAGATAGAGTGTGCTTGTCATCGATGGAGAAACAGGAACAACGTAAGCTCAAGTGAAAAAGAAAATAGTATGCAGAGAACAAAGCTCAGGAGATATAGTGTTCTGAGATGCGCAGATGAGATCCCATACATCAAGGCTTGCAGAAGGATCAAAGGTCATGGCCTTTGACACTTAGATATTTGAGAAATCCAAATCTTAGGAGGAGGAGAGAAAATGGTCGTTGGATCACCAATCCTGAATACCCGATGTCCGTTAGATCAGATTCCAGTGACCAGAGGAAGTACAGAGGAGAAGTACAGATCTGATCCCTTGGATTTGAGCGTCGAGGACCAACAACCGTCAGATCTAGTATAACTGCGAAGAGGATAATGGATGAGATCCATCCTCCAACTCCATGAAATGTGAAATCACGATGAGATCTGAACCATTGGATCTAGAGGACACGTGGTGAGAGATCGACATTTCGTTAACTCGCGAACTGGAAAAGTCAAAGGTAAGAGTTGTAGGAACTCGTGAAATGTGAAGAACCAATAAGATATGGACCATTGGATAATAGAGGGTTGTGGGCCGTTGATCTAGATTATTTTAGATATTGGGAGTTGGAAGATTCAAGGTTGGCTCATGTTCAAAAACCCGACACGCGAAGTCACAATTTGATCACAACCGTCGATCAAAGGGAGAACGAGGATCATTGATTCGAGAAGGACATGTGGTAGACCATGTGAGCAGACTATGTCAGCAAGGACACATGGCACAATCAGACAATGACAAGTGTCATTTTGATTCGGCATTTTAGGTACGTGGAAATCAGAAATTCGAGTGATAGGTGGCATCTTCTCGACTCATGACATGTCATCGAGTGACACAAGAGTTACGTCAGTCCAGGAGTTTTTCTTCACTAATTTTACCACTAGTACTCACCCAAAGACCTGAAGTCTCGAAGGCCAAAGTCATAGAGTGGAGGATAGCCATTGGATTAAAGAGGACATGTGTCAGTGGATTGTCAACTCCGAGAAAAAGCAAAGGAAGGATGAACGATAATTTGAGAATTGAAATCTCCAAAGTCCGGAGACACGAAGGAGATCTCGACCATTGATCCGAGAGGGACACCCGTTGTTAGATTGTGGATTCCGGGTGAAATTATCTGGAAGCAAGGAAAGTTTGAGAATTGAAAGTCCCGAAGGCTAGACTCGCAGAGGACATCCTAATTGAAGAATCAGGGAGACAGGTGTTTGCAGATCATCAACTCTGGGAGATTGTCGTATGGAAGAAACAAAAGTTTGAGATTTTAAATCTCCAGAATGTGAAGTTTCATCAGCCGTCGGATCAATTTCAAGTGGAAGGATAGGATAAGGTAGCAAATATGTGTCGCAGAAAGATTGAGCCATCAATCTAAGATCCTGATAGAACGTACAAAATTCACTCTGGATATAAATATGCGAGGAGTTTACACTCAGGAAAGTTTGAGATTTGAAATCTCCGGAATGTGAAGTTTCTTCAGCCGTTGGATCAATTTCGAGTGGAAGGAGAGGATAAGGTAGAAAATTTTCATCGTAGAAAGATCGAGTCGTAGATATATGATCCTGATCGAACGAATAGTATTCACTTCGGATATAAAGATGCGAGGAGTTTACACTCAGGAAAGTTTGAGATTTGAAATCTCCGGAATACGAAGTTCTGTCAACCGTCAGATCTGGAGATCAGACAATGACTATTAGATCAGGGAGATCTATGTAAGCAGATTACATTAGCAAATCGCATCTTCAAGGAAATGTGACAGACCACATCTGCAAAGTGCATATGGGAAACCACGTCAACAAGTACACATGTCATCTGATCGTTGAGACTAAGGATTGTGCATGGACAAAGGAAAGAAGGCAGAGCCATCAATTTAAGAGGATAGATGTCATCAGATCTTCCATTCTAGAAGATATCCAGTCAGCAACAACAAGGTTTGATACTTGAAACTTCTAGAGCCCGGATCATGAAGTAAATCTCAGTCGTTGATGGAGGAAGGAGAGATCTGGTCCGTAGAATTGAGAGGAAAAATCTGAACCATCCATTCAAGAGCACTATCAAGATCATGAGATCGACAGTCGTGATCCATTGCGGGGCCAAAACATGCATGGGCCTTAATTTTTTTTAAGCAGGCCGCAATTGAAACCACGGTTTTGGAGAAAGGACGTGTAGAGGCTCGTGGTGAATTATGGGGTGAAAATCAGTTTGGTATAAACCACCTTTGGATGTGCCCAAAATCACGTTGATCACATGAAGCTCATAGCCCAAGGTCATATCGTGAAATGGAACCAATGCTCACTAGACAAAAATCAGGAAGCACCTTTTGGATAAGCGCTTGGTCACCGCCAGTGGTCACACGAAGGAAGGGGCTTACAAGCCAAAGAAGCCATAGTTGACTTACTGTAACTGATAGAGAAGATGAAGAGTCTCAATTTCCAGAGAAGATAAGGAATATCAACATAACACCCAACGATGATGAACGCATGGAACTAACCGCCAGAGATGATGAGGAGTTTCCATGATGATTAGGTAGAGGACTCGACATGAAAAAAACATGCAGAACAGAAAAGTGAAAGATCACTATAAGTTATCTATGCAGCTATGAGGAAGATATGCAGTAAACAACCAGAAGGGGAAGAACAATGACACTGTAAAGAGCATGCAGAGGCATTGCACAGAGGATGCAGTTGGTGCACAAAGAGTATAAAAACACAGAATAGAGAAGAGATTGTGCGGTTGTTGCAAATGATTCATGTGGGTAGAAGAATGCGGTGTGCAGGAGCTGAAGCAGAGAAGAAGCAAGGAACATAAATGCATATCTGAGAGAAAAACAGAAATCGCAATAGACGCGAGGAGAGAGACACCGATGCAGGCAGAGCAGAGCAGTGTAGCAGAACAATGATGAGACTGGTAAGCCATAGATAAATACTGTATCATTGTGATAAAGTTGTAAAAATAAAAGATTTATATTTCAGGGTGGTAGGGAGGTTCTAGGGAGGATTAGTGTCCTTAGAGTTTCAAGTAGGTTCTTGAATACAGGGAGTTGTAGCTTCCATCTAGTTGCAGCCAGAAAAACCAGGGTGGCAGGGTGGTGCAAGGGAGAACTATTGTTCTCTATTATACAGGTCGGTGCCTGTGTCACTGGAAGTTGGTGCTTCCATCCAGTTGGTGCAAGAACACTTAGGGAGTTGGTGCTTCCTTCTAGTGGGTGCTAGAGAAACTAGAGAGTTGGTGCTTCCTTCTAGTGGGTGCTAGAGAAACCAGAGAGTTGGTGCTCTTAGCAAGTTGCATCTTGCAAAATAGAGGTGGTAGCCTCACAATAAGTTGGTTCCCATAAGAATGATAATGTACAGAAAATAAAGATTACTTATCATATCAATAAGAAGAGGTTTTTTCCTTTATGGGTTTCCTCATGAAATATATGTCTCTGTATATTTCATGTGTGTGATTAATGTTGAATATTCTATTGCTTCCTGTATTATTGTGATTGTCATTTAGTGCTTTGTAAAGAGTTTAAAAAAATTATAATTGTTTAAGCATGGTAACAATTGATTCACCCCCCCTCTCAGTTGTCCAACAGGATATTCCTAAGGGGTTGTTGATAGTGAAAGGAATCTGCCATGGTCAATTGATGGATAAATAAGGTTCTTATAGTGATCTATAGTGATAAGATTAGTTTTCTAATGAGATCAATGGGTTTGTATGAGTGAGTTGCAAGCATGTATCCATGTTCCTTCACCCTAGACTACTACAAAAAAGGCCTTTGTTGATGGTCATGCTTGTGATGGGCCTTAAAGGTCATCACCAAATACATTTATGGAGATAATCATTAAAGGAAAATATGTTGGAAATATTATTTTCATTGACGTCAAAGACAGGGGGAGCCTAGAGATGTCCAAGATAAATATTACAATCCTACATATGTCCAAGACAAAGATTGCAAGGTGGAGATTGTTGAAAGTATTACTATTGGATTTTTGATGGTCAGTTTGGATACCCTATATTTGAAGGAAATTTTACCCTACATACCTATCTCAAATGGGATCATAAGTTATATGGTTGGAAATATTATTTTGAGGCCTTTCCAACATATATGGAATTCCCTCTAACTCCATAGGAATGAGGAGATATGAATTTTTTTGTCTAACAACCCAGCCAAAAAATTGAGGTCAGCTAAACCGGTCTTTATAGGTTGGCCCTAAAAGTGGGGATATAATTACTATAAATACATGATATATTTTTTTCATTTCGAGAGAAAATAAGCAGGCAATCAAGTCTTAGGTGCACAGAAGTGATCTAAGGTGCACTAAAGGTTCTAGGGTGTATTTTTGGTGTACAAGAGAAGTCTAAGGGATTTTCTTGGGGTCTTTCTTGTTCTCAAGGTGTGCTATGAATGAATGGAGGTCTCTGATGCTACCGTGTGCATTATTGTGAGGTTGTGATGTTTTTGTCAGTGGATGTTTTCGTTAGTGGATGTTTTTGTTAGTGGATGCTGCCGTCAATGGATTTTGTCGTCAGTGGATGTTGTCATCAGTGCATGTTTTCGTCAATGCATGTTGTCGTCGGTGATTACATTTTTGGAATGATGCTATGAGGATTGCTAGGGTTTGAAGGATTGTCTATGGAATGAAGAATGAAGGTGAAGTCAAAAGCACTTTGCGTATGACTATATTGGATTGGTTTCTACACATATCTTATTGAGTTTGTGCCAAGTTGAGGAGATTGGTGTCTCCAGTAGGTTGGTGCCTACATCCTGTTGAGTTGGTGATCAATTGAGGAGATTGGTGTCTCCATTAGGTTGGTGTCTACATATTGTTGAGTTGGTGCTTAGTTAAGTATATTGGTGTCTCCAGTAGGTTGGTGTGTACAATCTTTGTAACAATAGGTTGGTTCCTATAGAAATTTATAAAGATAAGTTTATGGTTTTCTCCCGATTGGGTTTCCATGTTGAATTTTATGCATTATGATTTGAGTTTATATGTGATTATTTTTTCTTGGCTAATGAATGATTGATGAATGGTTAAATAAATTAAAAAATATATTATATTGATTCACACGCCCCCCCCGCCCCCCCCAAAGTATAAGCATAAGTTCAACAATGGGTGTCAGAGAAGGTTCCTTTGGAAATAGTCTAACCGCTCGAAGGTAGATCTCAGGAGCACACATGGTTTGTCAAGAAGAATTCCTCTTCATAGCCATTGATATAAATTCTACTGATAAAAAAATGAATACAATCATAAATAAAAATCATATTCAAAAGAGGAATACATGGATGGGAAAGTGAATATTGAAGAAGAACTTGTTAATGCCTTAGAAGAAATAGAAAGACTCAGGGGAAAGGTTAAAAAGTAGAAAGAGAAATTGCATAAATATGGAAAGAAGGATCATGATATTTATGAAACAAAAAAAATAATTATCATCCTAAAGAATCAACTAGAAGAGGCAAAAAGGATAGAAGAAATGGTGTGAAGCTAGCTAAAAGAAAATGAAGAAAATTGCGAGAAGTTAGAGGATGAAATCATTTCCTTAAGAAAGGAAATAGAGAAAACATGTGGAATTTCAATAATGTTCTAGAGGCTATAAAAAACTAACATTAATTGGAGCTTGAGGCATGCAAAAACCCTAAACCTAACCCTAGACAGATATCAAGATGTGTTAAATATTAGGCCACTAAGAAAGGAAGGAGATGTATTCTTATTGTATTGTTTATGTTCCATAGTTGACAAAGCATCTAGGAATGGGATAGAAAAGCATAACAAAGGAAGTAGAAGATCCTGTAGCATCCATATTGGCCACAATGTCCATGAGAAATCCATAGCGAGTAGCCCTTTATTTGTATTTACATTTCATAATTGAGAAGAAAAGAGTAGAGCATAGGTCTCAACTTCTAGCTAGGTTATTTTTGTATTAGGTTTTTCCAGGTTACATCTTGTCTTCATTGTGTGGATGGTGTGTTATTTTCTTTTCTTCTTTCTTTTTAGTTTTTGTTATTCAATATTTTCATGCATTGAACTAGTAACATTAAATCTAAATCTAAAGTAAAACACTACATAATAAACTATTTCAAAATATTGTTAGATTTGTTGTGATGAATTGTTCTGGTGGAATATCCATTGCATTTTTATAGATGATATTGGTATCAGCGTAGCTTTTTTTAGGGATTTGTGAAAAGTTGCAAGATTGAGGAAGTGGCACAAGAAAGAAGTCTCAAAACCCTAGCCATGGTAGATGAGTATCATAATTATAATCCAGGGGATGAGTTAGAGGAGATATTTTCCACGCTCGAAGCACAAGTCCTTGACATCTCTTGTAACATGGCCATTCTCATAGCAGCTCTAGAGAACGAGTTTAGACCTTTAAAGGAGTTTGGTATCTCTAAATTAGAATTTGGATTAGAAAAAAATATCGATATAATAAAAACAAATAAAAGGAGTAAAAAGATAGCCAGAGTAAGAGTGATCGAGTTCTAGTTCCATCACTTCTTCACAATCTCTATTTAAAGTGGAAGCAAAAGCAGACATCAAACCTTACCAAGGTGATATCGATGTTATTACTTTAAATCAATGGTTGCAATAATTAGAAGTTTATTTGAGTGTTCATAACATAGGATAATAGAAAAATATCTCATTTTCCCAATAGAAGTTAAAGGGCCATGCCTAAACTTAGTGGGAAATTCAAATGAAGACACTTATGCCAAAGGGTGATTCCCTAGTAACTAAAAAACCTTCTTAAGTCTGAGTTCTACCCTATTGGGTAAGAAGAGGACAAATGGATCCATTGGCATTACTTTTGGGAAAATTCAGAGTAGAGTGTCCAACAATGCACCATTGAGTTCAAAAAAATGGCTATTATGTTGCATATATCTCCCAAGAACCTAGATGTACTCACCAAGTATTTGGGTGATATACACAATAATTTACGAAGGAAAGTGATGCTTTATAAAATTTATATAGTTGATGAGGCCTATGTGCAGAGACAATATTTGGAGAATATGGGTAAGAATAAAGGACAACCAAGTGGTTCCAAGTAGAAATACCACCGTGATGCCTCTGAGGAGGGAAAAACAAGGTGGAAAGGAAATAACAATAAGACCAAAACCACTGCACATCAGTGAAAAAGTACAACCAATCACTATAACCATCATAATATTAATGGTCACACATGAGATAAGTGTTGGAATCTACATCTAGAGTTGAATCCAAAGAATCGCAAGAAGGTTTATGAGAAGAAGAACATGCTAGCTATAGATTTAGGCAATCAAGAAGATAATGGATTAGATGCAGATTAAAAAAATTTCAAGACTATAGTGCATAAGGAGGTGAATTTGAGTATCCTCCATTCCATGGAAGAGAAGGAGGTGACTAAACTCTTCCATATTAAGATCCAGGTCAGGAATACAAAGGTGGATTATCTATTTGATTCAGGTTTTCATGCTAACCTTAGACCATAACATATAATCAATAAGATTGGATTTGGAAGTTCATGACCATCCTAACCCATATCCATCAAGATGTGTAAATACATATGTAAAGCTTACGGTTACTAATCAGTGTAAGATCAAGTTTGCTATAAGTGAAAACTATATTGATGGAGTGGAGGTAGATGTAATACCCTTGATATGTGTGGTGAAGTGTTTGGAATCCATTACATGTGTATGAGGGCTGCAATCTTCATGAGGAGAGAAAAACAGTACTTCTTGATCAAGGATGTAAAGTCTTTCATCATCAGTTCACATAATGGTAATCTAATTTCTCCCTAGTAAGTTCTAACCAAGACAAGAATTTGATTAATTGTATTAGGAAGTTTTTCTTGCTCTTCTTAAGAGAGAATTGGCCAAGAGATGAATCAATAGAGGTAAAGGAATATCTGGAGGGTTGTACTAAATTGCAAAAACATCAGTTGTAGGAGATTTTGTAGGAATACAAAGAAGTGTTCCAAGAGCCTAAAGGGTTATCATCCATGATCCATGTGTTGGCACATAATTGATCAGACCAAGTTAATTCTCAGGTTACCAACAAAAGGTACCGAGGTAGTATAGAGCATTGGAATTTTCATCTTCCTTGAAGGGAAGAAGTCTTGCCCGAAGCACAACCAAGACAAGGAAAATAGGGAAGGGTAAGAAGAATGCTTAGACAAATCCATACAGTCTTATGATCTTTGTAGTCTTGCGCAAGATAGATTGAACTGAGAACTGTGTGAACATTCCTAACTCAGATTAAAGGAAACATAGTTTCATTGCAACCATAAAGAAACTATACCCCATTAATCAGATCTGACATAAATATAATATGGAACAACATTCAAGATAATATGAAGCTAAACAGACACAATAATTTCAAAATTTGAATCCCTCTTTGTAATAAATTCATAAGGTTCTTCTCAATTACATAACTCATATACAGACACAACTCGACCATGCCAAATCTTAACAACAATCTCTATTACTGCGAGACAAGGTTAACCCAAAACCCTTGCTCATTTTCCAATACAACTGGACATGAATCTTTTACAGACTTTGTCTGGTTCCAAAAACCCAGACTCTCAGAATCATAGTTAACATCTACCCAAAATGGAAAATAATACAGAACTCAAACACATTCCAACAACCTACAATTCATAAGCATAATCATCAATCAACCTAAAATCAACAAACAATAATCAACCCTTTACAATCGTATTCATCCCATATATATAAGCCAGCTAGGATTTCTGGGTTTGAGACTTTGCATGCTTTCTTGTTCTTGTTCTATTGCAACTTCTTTCTCCATGTTGGTGTTGTGTTGTCCTTCCTTCCAACGATTTTTAGTTTCTTTCCTTGTTCTGTGTTCCCTCTCCTCTATGGCTTGCAAAACTTCTTTTTGACCAAAATTGGAACTATATCATCCCTTACACAACTTATAACAACAAAACGAAGGGCCCAACTGGATCTAAACAAAATCCTTGACTCATCCTCGAGTCAAGTCCTTGGTTCTTCTATGGCCTCTGGATTGGCTTGTTTCTTTCCTTTGTCTTCTGTCTCTGCTTCACTCCCAACTTCTACTTGAGTGATTTATTTTTCCACCTCTTCAAACGAAGGTCCCAAATCTAGGACCAATTCCAAGGCTCTCTTCTTTACCCCTTGGAAATTGACAACCTTGTCCTACCACTTCCTGGTGAGGAGTGAAGCTTCAACCATGAACTGTTGAGTCGCGTCTGTAATGCATCCCTTAGGCTTGGACGAAACTAGGGAGTTCCATTCTGAGTCGGATGTAGCATCTACCTGATGCATCTTCATATATGTTGTCTAAACAACTAATCAAAACTCCCATAGCTCTTTCTTAGCTACTGATTGTGCTTCAAATAGAGCATTCAGCTCGTTTTCAGTTTGTTGGATCTGATCTAACTTTTCCTGCTGCTCCAGCAGATCCATGACGATGGAAACTTCCTTGTTAAGCGACTGGATCTTCGTGCACAAATACTCCAGGGTCTGGTTGCATCATGAAATGATCCCCATCTAGACACTAAATGCCCATAAAATCTTTGTGCATTCTACCGTTTTCTAGTGGAGAGTTTCTCTTGCGTTATTTCCTTCAAGCACAACTCTTTCCATTTGCTCTTGAAGCTTCTACGGTTGTTGTTATGCTTCCTACTGACTCTCCCACAACCAGGGATGATTTTAAGGATGGAAATTTGTTTTAAAATTTAGAAACCTTGGTGAATCTTACTAATCCTTCATATGCCAACTATAAATTTTTGGCAATATTTTTGTAAAATTATTCAAATTTCTAAGGATTTTATATAGTTTGTATAAAATTTTGGCGATTTTTAAGGTAAAATAATTTTATCCTATAGAATTTGGGCGAATCATTTTTAGAATAGCGAATCGTTTTTTGGGAAAAACCATGGAAAATTATCCCATGAGCGAAATTTAGCCCCTAAAATCATCCCTGCGGGCCACAATTGTGTTTCAAGGCTCTCAGTGCAAATGGCCAACTCCAACCATGCTACCTGGAGTAGCTCAATCTGCTGCACCGGCTCTCCTACTGCACTGGATTCAGGAAGTTGAGGTGTTGTACTTTGGATTATTGGCCATGCTTCTGTAATATTTTCCTAGACCTTTTCCATTTTCTGCTCCACTTGGATCTTTCACTACTACATATTGAAAAATTTGCGATGACCACTTGCAACGAAAGTACTCTTTCATCGCAACATTCAAGAGAAAAAGTTCAATTATTCAATTTTTTTATCAATCCACCCTATATTCGTCACTATCTCGATGAATGTACTTTGTTTAAATTAATATGGTCAAAGTTCATCGCAAGAGCGACGAATGATCGTTATAAGTGAATGTTAAAAGTGACCGTTAAATATGACAAATAAATAGGTAAAAAAAAAGAAATATTTTAGGTCACGGTCGTCGCAATTGTGACGATTGTGACATAAAATTGAACTATAAATAATTGACGATTTAAATATGTTGCGACAATATTGCTATAAAAACGATGGTTCCGAAAGGGTATTTTTGTGCAGAAGTTGTGCAGAAGAATGTTGCAGAATATAGTTAGAGGTGGGGAAAAATGTAAAGCGGGTGAAAAGGGTGATCGTAGATGTTATTGCCCTTGTAAAAAATGTTGCCTCATATGTCCCATAAGAATTTCAATAGCAACAACTACAAAACATTGTAGGAAATATGGGCATATTGATGGCGGATCGAATGAATATCGTCCCATGGTAATTAGCTATATATTCATTATCTTTTTTTTATTTTGTCAATTTTATATAAAATTATATATATATGTATATATATATTGTTTGAATGTTTGTTATAGTATACACTAATTTTGCATGATTGTTTGTAATTATAAAGTTAGAATTTCCCTCTAATGTTTCGCAGAATATTGCACCAAGTATTAGTAGAAATGATGTTGTACAAGCTAAGGAACATCATGACCAAGCAAATGAGGATCTCGTGGAAGAAGATGATCGAACAAATCAAGTTAATGATCCCATGGAAGAAGATGATGGGACAAATCAAATGATCCAAGATTTGTTTTCGCAACCAGATGAGGATGGGGACAATGCTAGTATTTATGATGAACCTCTTTTAGAAAAGGCAAATAAATGACTTTATGAAGGATCAAGAGCAAATATTCTCTCCGCTACATTGCTGCTAGTGAACTTAAAGGTTATGAATAATTTGTTGAACACTTGTATGACACAGATCCTAAGGTATGTAATATGTTTCATCTCATATTATACATAAATGT